>CM072820.1:38536932-38877253 GCA_036937905.1 Salvia rosmarinus | reverse complement strand
ACCTTCACGGAGGCCCTCGCGAGATAAAACCCACTAAGTGAGTACTCACTAAGCCCGGCACAACTGATTACTCATTGAATTGAACATCTCGGTCTGGCAACATACAGGACTACTCACTGGTTTGAAAGTGCACATGCATGCATCTGATTACTCGTTAAGTTGAAAAATCGACATGTATAAGACATCAAATTGGATCTCGCCAAATTATGGCAAAGTATACGGTATAAATACATTTACGACCAAGCGAAGTCCTAAGCTATGTTTATACCTCTCAAGAGGAAAACGTTACACTTGAAGCAGTCTAAATACATTTATACCTACATACAAAATCTACACTATGTACACTCATTCGGGTTTAGGGCTCGCCTCATGAGACTCACCGGTCGAGATAATTTTGAGCAGAAGTCCCCAGTCGGCGATGGATACCGGGAATAAACTACGTGCCTTCCACCCAATCTCGAGGGTGGCCCCACCTCGGCTTTGTTCGGGAGTAGTTTGACTCGGCGAGGCGGATTACGGCTGGGGAATTCAATCGCACCGAGGCCACATCTCGACCCCGTGAGCGTGACGTCGGACCGGGACTATGCCTTGTCCCGAGCTCTAGCCGCTTCCACGTCGATTTGCGATCCGCGCATATCCTCCTCCAGAAGCGGCCTAGCGTCTTACATCTACTCCATTGTCGAGATGGACCCATTTGGCCGGACACTTGAGCGTGTCGGTAGCCGCCTCCCTCTTCGAGCTCTTCAATTATGGGATCGGTTGCCTTGTAGATGGCGGCGGGCGGAGGCATGCGTCGTTCTGAACGATCTCATACATTTGCATGTATTTCGAGGATGGAGTCGGCGGTTTTAAAATTCTTGCTATTGGGACCTCGCCAATCCTCAATACCATGCCTTCCGCCACAAGCTACGAACTTCGATCGTCGGCTTGGATATAGTCGTTCCCCAGTCCGTGGATGACCTTTTCGTACTCTTCATGCTCTTAGAGATCCGAGCCGACTCCATTGTCGATGGCATTGTCATGATGCATCGATCGTCCGTGGATCACATCTGCGATAAATCAGCCCCGGACTTGAGATGTGTAATCCTTAACTGCGCCTCATTTTCGACAAGGAGGTGAGCCACCTCGCCGATCGGCTTCATGCAACTTTTGTTTGGTTAAATTTGACGATGCCGGCGCCGTCCATCTTGGCAATACGAGTCATTTCGGCGGACCGACCTCCTCGATGTGTCACCTCTTCATCCTTCTCGGCCCAGAGCACCTCGGACTTCTTTCGGTTTTGTTAGCGATTCATGATCCGGTCCAAGTATTGAGGTGAAGAACGCTAGAAATAAGACAACAGAGGCAAGCATTTTAACGAATATACATTATTATTCAAAATGGAAGTTTGTACAACACGGGTCCCATCGATCCCGACAAATCATCTATTACATTGGGTCCACTTGACCTCGGGCTCATTAGGTGATTGAGACCCCTCCGACCTCACTGCTCTTCCTTCCGTGGTTGCCGATGCGGAAGGGGCGTTCAACTTGGACACCGCCCGGTTTGGTCCTCAACTCGGCAAGGAAGGCTTGAAGCTCCGTCTTCATCTTCCTTGCGAGTTCTGACCTCCGCCGTCGGGGTGACGCCAAGGCGCATCCACCACGGGAAGGAGGTCGCCCAGCGCGAATATCGGCGTAATTCTTGCATACCTCGGGTGGTCGACCTCGACCCAACCGTGTTGGGCCTTATCAAAATCGGTCTCTCGTCGCCAACCAACTTCTAGGTGGGCACAAATCACCTCCCGGCCTCATCACGGCGGCCGGTCGGGAGATGAAGAGGAAAAACTCTCCGACTGATAAGCTTCTTGGCGAAGGCCCTCGGCATAGGTCGCCCCACTTGACAGGCTTGTTTGCTCTGGCCGACCTTCTCGGCCTCGGCAGCCTCTCTTGGGCTCTCCACTTGTACCACCCACTTGCAAGGCCGGTCCTTCTTCTGAGGGCACTCTCGGCCATCTTCGCCGCCGGCTCGCTGACTTCGCCTTGCTTGAGTTCGGCGTCCTTACTGAGCATCCGGCGCGATCCGGCCACGGCCTCGATCATCCATGGTGGCTAGCCTTCTCCATGGCCTCATATTGCGGGCGCCCTCAGCGATAAGCCCGGCCATGCGGTGCATCTCGCCCGCCATCGAGGCCGCGTCACGAGATATGGAGCGATAAGCGGCAAGTAACAACAAACTTCTGAGGAGAAGGTGGCGACTTATACCTTTGGGAAGGATAAAGAGGAAGCTACGGCAGCCCTCGGCCGATGCGACCATGGACCTCGATCTCAACGTCGAACAAGTGCCTGAGGACCGGTCACCAGTCTTCGGGCGTCCACCACCACGGGTACATTGGGTGGACTCGCTCGATCTCGCCCATGCTCGCCTCGGGCTCCCGATCGGAGGAAGTAGGCGGCGAGATCGACGCGTTGAATTCTCTGGTCGGGTCAACCTTCACGCATTCAACATGAAATTTCATCGACGCGATAAATCAAGCGAGGGAAATAAAGATAAGAAGGTTGCCCTCGCCCAAATCGAGACCACGACACTAAACCGACCTATAGACACTTTCGGCCCGACATCGTTGAAATCATCCTCGGTATAGTTGATCGATAGGATCTCACCCATATCGTTCAACGACTTCTCCATAGGGCCGGGGATTAATTTTCCGTCCTTCATCGCCCGAGGCCCCGCTCGTACCTTGGATACCCTCGACCCAAAAAAAGTATCTATTTTGCCGGTGAGATATTAGATGGGAAGCAATTTTAAACTTGAGACGGTGACATGTAATATACTCCTATAGACTTGATGCTAAGCATCAAGACTTGAAAGAACCCTAAGCCTATGCCATATGAGCCGACCTAACCCCAACCATGACCTAATAGGGTGGAGGTCAGTTGGCATATAGGGATCTGAAAATACTCTTGAAAGCTAAGGAAAATGGGGGCAAAAGGAAATCTAAGCCCAGCTATTAAGCTATCTACAAAAATGGTGATAAATCCCTCCGGAGGGGCCATCGCCCTATCGTTGGGTTTTGGCAAGCACCACCATGTATCCTCTGGAATGTGGTATTTCTCAGCGACCACCAAAAGCTCCTCCATCGTCAAAGTTGATTTAGTCCCACCAATCTCGAGGCCATCCCATCCCAAGAACGGGTGAAACCACAGAACTAAGTCTATGGATTTACCTGGCGGTTATGGCATATATAATCCTTACATTGGGATCTTGATGGCGGAGCCGAGCCCGAACCGAGTTATCGAGCGAGAAGGTGAAGAATTCATACTTACTTTTTCGGAGCGGGATTCCGATTTCTTCAACAAAGTGTGAAAGAGGAATTGGGGATTGCTAAGGTTATATTCTGCGGATTGAAGTCGAAGGAGAAAATGAGCAGTTTTCTTTTGAACCTATTTATAGGATAAATGGCGCTAAAAATCTGCCGTTTCGTTTATTACGCGTACTATTTACGGTTGGATGTGTGACCGAGCGGCGCACGCTTTTGAAGTGCCCAACTACACGCTGGCGCGTATGGCGTATTCTACGGAAAGCAGACGCCATTACGATCACGTGATGATTACTACGGTGGGACATCGAACTACGCCGTGTCCTAATACGAAGTATTTGGTCGGACCTCGATCACCTCGACATCGGATCTCGACTTGACTAATGATTTTGAGTTCGGACCTCGGGCGTGCCCCCATGTCCACCTCGGACCAGCGAGTATTTTTCGTCGGACATGTCACCTAGGATCGTGAGTATTTCGGTCGGACATGACCACCTCGGACCAAAGCAGTATTTGGTCATACGGTGAAAGACAAACCTTCAACGAAAACTTGACCCGAGCAATATCCCGCCTCGGCAAAGCACATTCTCCGCTTCACCTCTGGTAAGGCTATTCCTTGACTTTTAGGGGCTATGATAGGATATGGCCCAACCTCTCGGGCCCAACAAGCGAGGATATGGCCCGATCTCTCGTGCCCCAAGCAGCTGGGCCTAGCCTAATGTTGCCCTACTGGTTACGCTAAATGGCGATCCTAAACCCTAATTATGGGTAGCATAATGAGGTAACGGTAGTAATCATGGGTAATAATGGTGGAGATCATGGTCATTATAGGAGAATTATGGCCCGCCAATCGAGGGATTAGTGGGACATGATTTACGTTTGTGTATAAATAGGAGTTAGATTGAAGGTAAAGGTTAGCAAATTCTTGAATACTAGAGCCCTTTGAGATACTTGCATGTCGAATTATAGTAAACATCTTGAGGATCATCTCACTCCGTGGGCGTAGATCTTATTCTTGATCGAACCACGTAAAAAGTCTCTTGTGTTCTTTATCGCTTTCATAAATCTCTCATACTAGATTTATCAATGGTACTATACGGCTGTTGTATGGGATTTTGTAGAAACTGATATATGCTTAACATGAAGCTGTTCTGTGTAAACATACCAAAAATGCACATCCGTAAGTGGGAAATCCCTAGTTTTTATATATTTGATAATTCATAACTGCTGTCCAACATAAAGAATGAAGATGATATGATCGAAACATGAGCTGCTTTATTACTTTGTTATATGTGCTGAAGCAGAAGGCAATTGCCCAAAATTGCATGGCTTCCTTTCTGTTCCAGCGATTGCGAGCCACACACCATGAGAGCCACATTTGTCCCATACTATTCCTGAACAGCAGAAAACACTATGGCTTAGAGATATCTTATCGGTAGTGTACAGCTATAAAATATTTGGAATGTGCACGCACAGTAGCAGCAGTTGCAATGTCCCACCACATTTCTGTTCCATCTCCATCAGCTCCCTTATGCATGTAGAACTGTGGTCTGCACAAGCAGCTGACAAATGGATGGAGGAGCACATAAAGCAAACTGGAGATAAACGGTTCTTCAGTTTTTAAATCGAAGACACAGTGTAAACATACCAAATAATTGCATTGTTTTATCGCCTATTTTGTTTTTGTGTACATGCATTTAATCCAGTACTCCAGATATTGGTATAACTGAGCACATAAACTGTTGTATACACAACAACTGTCGAAATTTTATTGACATATGTAATAAGGTATAACCCTTCTTCGTTAGCAAACATGTAAATTTTACCAGCTGCAAACTATTGCCCTCATTAAAAGGCGACATATTGAACATATTATTGTAGTAAATTTTGTTGGCTATGAAAAACTTGAATATTTGGTTGCAAAATTCAGGAGTTAAAGGTTATGTAAATGGATGGTAACGCCGTCTAGTATTGTTTATCTCTATATAAGACTTTCGTTTCATTATAGATTGCATTTATGTCTTAAAAACTTATAATGGCAATTCCACCAACTCATTATAATGTTGGGAGTCCTACGGAAATAATGCAAGGTACTCCTGGCAACTTTTCTAAAAATCAAAGTGTGCTAAATGAGGAGCCCACCATCATGCACAAATCCAATATTGATTGCATTTAATATTCCATGTTTGTCACGGGCAATGTTCTCTCTCTTTAAAGTATGCTTATTCGTTGGGTTTTAGTATAAAATATAAAAATAATGATTCTTGCTTAGGTTGTAGGTATTTATAACACTCTGCTTACTCTTTTCTATACCAGCTCGAAAGATATATGCCTTTTTATCCCTCCTACTAAATAAACATCATGTAAATTCCACCACAAAATTATTTTTTATATACCTCTAAATGGACAACAGAGATGGATGCAGTATTCCTGTTATCAATTATTCAGCACAAAAATCAGGGAAACTAGGAATATGTAGATGTTCCAACTGATGCATTGCTTGAGGCGCAAGGAGCTGTATTCGAAAAGTTCGGGTGTAGTTTAAGTTGGAACGATGTTTACGAGAGGATGGAAGTGTTGGAGACCCGTTATCGGACGTTCAAACAAATTATTGACTTCCCAAAGACTCATTGGGATATTCGCGGGAACTCCATCATGGCTGACGAATTTTTTTGGAAGAAGATATTCAAGGTGAGCTGATATGATATTGAGTGTTGTGGTTTACAAATACTTAGCTTCGTTCCCATACCATAATGTTAAACATTCTTGTAGGATATCGAATTTGTTAAAGCATACTATCATAATGAGGAGCCCGAGTTTGATAAGCTCGCAATATTGTTTGGTCACGATTCAATCAAACGTGAGGATGAAAACACGGTAATTCTTATAAGTGACTCAACACAAGCCGGAGGGAGAAACAAGAACGTCACTATTTATGTTTCGTCAGATGATGGAATAACGTCTCCAATTCCAACACACACTGCCAAATCAAGAAGGAGATTGTTTGATGATGATGGTCAGCCTACGGATCCGGAGTCAACCAACAATAGAGTGCATTATTTTACGGAAGAAGGTATGAATGGATTTATTTCTTATTATCCATTAACAAATGTTTTTTCAGGAAGGTATAACGAATATGGAAAAAAGTCTTCGAAAGTAAGCGGCTCGAGCTCTTGTGCATCGTCAAGCCCATCCAAATGGTGGGAGAACCCATTCAAATAAGTCTTACCATTCCATTTGTGCACCTATTATGTTTATCTCAACTTGTGTCCCAAACAACGGTAATGATTTACGGATATTGTAGCATTTTCAAATCTTATGCCTTAGTATTAAGACTTGTGTGTCATCAGTATTAAGACTTGTGTGTCATCCTTTGTCTATGTCGGATTTACTATGGAATAATCAATTATTACTAGTCACCGATATAATGTAATCTTTATTCAATTGTTTTTGTATTCCAATTTATTAATTAATTAGTTGCATGTTGAAAAAAGATTATATCAACCAAATTATTTGATTTTTTCTATTTTACCAAAAATACTAATGCAGTAAGGTTAAAATTATTCGCTGCAAATTGATCCATTATTTTAGGCTTACAGAGAAACAAGTAAACAACCGAACATAACAAAAATATTAAACATAAAGATGCAGAGAAGTATCATCAAAAGTAGTAACTTGCTTGTTCAATAGATTAGATTACACATAGGATAGCAGGGTGCTATGAACCCACTGAAGTAGTGTTTAGCATTGTGAAAATACTAACAAAACAAATAGCATATTTAAGTCCCCTCGGTGATCTATTTCGAGCATGCATATTCGTAGGGAAACCACCTACATCCCTTTAGACTTCAAAAGCCGGATCACATAATGTGGCCTAGCAGAATCAGATAGTCCTATGAAGATCTCTAGATGTTCGACTTTGTCTGCAAGTATCTCACAAATATCGAATTTTTCATCCAGTGACAAACCAGAGATATTACCTATGAGATCAAAGACTTCATTTCTTGCTTTTCCCAAATCGAACTCATATCCAATCCGACTCGCCAAGTTTTCTAATCTAGCATTTGTATTGTGACTAATTTCTCCCAACATATCACAAACACTTTGTAGCCCATCTACCGCTTTTCGTTTCTTGTTGGATTATCGCAGAAGCTGATTCCCTTTCTGACCTTGGCATACGCTATTGTTGTGACGAATAGGATAATTGAGCAAATAATAAGCGAACGTAAAGCAAACACAGATTTACGTGGTTCACCAACAATGTGTTGGTTCGTCCACGGCGTAAAACGGAGAAACAGTTTATTAGCGGCTGGGGTTTGAGATGATTCTGATTCTGACTCTCAAAGACCATATATATAGTACTAGAGACTAAACCTGTTGGGCTCGACCCGTCGACAAGTAAGGCCCAAAACAAGAGTTAAGGCCCAACACCCCGTCTAACTAATCGAGCGGGAGATAATTCGAGGCATATCAACAAATCTCCACCTTGACTTGAATCCTCCTTGCAGATGCATCATTACAATGCGGATGAGCAGACTCTCCTTTTCGCCTCGGTTTGCCCTCCTTGGGCAACTAACGACTTGTGACGTTTAGCAAGTCCAAACAATATCGAAACTTGCTATGAGGGACGGCTTGGTGAACATATCGGCGGGATTATCAGCGGTACCTACTTTCATCACCTTGATTCTCTTCTCATTCCTCGGAAAATGATACCTCACATCAATATGTTTGGTCCTCTCATGGTGGACTTGATCCTTGGCTAAGCAGTTGCACTCGGTATCACAAAACACAATAGCTTGATCATGATGTAGACCAAGATCACCAACTAGTCCTTTCGGCCAAATTCCCTCTTTAGCGGCTTACATCGATGCCATATACTACGCTTCGGTTGTGAGGCAGATGGCGCTTAGCTGCAAAGTTGCCTTCCAACTAACAGCAGAACCACCAAGAGTGAATACATAACCCGATCATAGATCTTCTCATCACACATCTCGGCATAATCGGAATCGAATAACCCGATATGAGACAATGAGTATCACCTCCATAAATGAGACCGACATCGACGTACTCTAAGGTAGCGGAAAATCCTCTTCCACACCGCCAATGCTCGCTTTCCGGTTTGTCCCATGAACCTGCGACAACAAACGGCATGGGCAAGATCCGTCTAAATGCAGACCATGGCGTACATCAAACTCCCTCTTGCATTAGAGTGCGGGACTCGAGACATGTACTCCTTTTCGACTTCCGATTTTGGTGCATATTCGGAGGATAAATGAATATTTCTTTCACTCGAGTATCAATAGGCTTGGCGGTAGACATGCGAATCTTGACAATATCTTACGAATGTAGCTCTTACGTGACAAGAAAAGCTTCCTCGCTCTCTTTCCTATAGATCTCCATACCGAATTTTCTTACCGCACCTGGATCCTTCATATCGAACTCGACCTTTGAGTAGATCCTTGACTTACGAATATCGGACTTGGACTTGACTATGAGCATATCATCCACGTCTGAACAAGATAAATCATGGAACCATCATCGACTTTGTTGTGATAAACACAACAATCATACGGACTCCTTTTGTATCAATGGATCATATAATTGTCAAACCTCTTATACCCTTGCCTTGAGGCTGCTTAGTCCATATAAGGACTTCTCCGGACACCAAACATAATCTTCCTTTCGGAAACATGGAACCCCTCTGGTGAGTCATGTAGATATCATCTTCCAATATTCTATGTAGGAAAGCCGTTTTCACATCCAGTTGCTCAAGCTCTAAATTACGATGTGCCACCATTGCTAGTAACACTCGATAAGTATGTCGACCCTTTGGTGAGAAAATCTCATTATAGTCAACCCCTCATACGTGTGAACCCTCTTGCAACTAACCGAGCTTTGTATCGACACCTTCATCGTGTGTGGTTCCTTCCTTTTCTTGAAAATCCATTTACAAGTAACAATCTTCCTCTCCCAGGCCGTTTGACCGACTTCCAAGTCGATTCTTGGCAAGTGATTCCATCTCTTCTCCCATTCGCGTGAGCCATTGGCGGACTCACTACAAAGCGACTTCTTTATATGTGGATGGTTCATTTCGCGATAGTTCTTCCTCTTCACCTCGTCGGCAACTTGTAATGCATAAGTCACCATATCCTCGAAACCGTACCTTGTAGGAGGCTTCACGCGTTCTTACTATCTATCAGCTATGCTTGCGGCGAACATCTGGGTGAACATCCCGAACTAGTACTTTCGGCGGTGAGTATGTTGATCTTCTCCACCTTGGGTTGTGATTTACTCTCATCAAGAGTGACTTGCGGCTCACGCATTTATCAACACTACTACCATTCTACTGCACCAATGGACTTCACATCGGGGTTAAGCATAGATTTCTCATCAAATATCACATTCCTCTTGGTATAACTCTATTTTCCGAAGGTGACCAGATTCTATATCCATTAACTCCATCCGAAACCAACAAATATACCCTTCTTAGCTCTTGGCTCCAATTTACCCTCGCTCACATGATAATAAGCAATCTGACCAAAAACTTTCAACAACGAATAATCTGCGGGTTTATTAGACCAAACCTCATAAGGTGTCTTGCAATCAATGCCGATGTGAGGTCCACGGTTGATCGAGATGGCACGTTGTATTCTGCTTACGCGCCGCGAACCTTCTAGCCTAAACCGGCATTAGAGAGCATGCATCTCGCTCTCGGCAATGTACGATTCATGCGTTACGCCACACCATTACATTGCGGTGTATCTCTAATGGTGTGATGTCGAGCAATCCCTTCATCCTTGCGAACTCATTGAACTCGACGAGCGAACTCAGCACCATTATCGATTCGCAATCGCTGATCTTCTTTCGATCGATTTTCTACCAATGCCTTCCACTGCTTGAACCTCTTGAAAGCTTCACTTTTATGTTTCATCATAATCACCCAAGTCATCCTTGAGTAGTCATCAATCATAGACACAAAATATCGTGACCTCCAATAGACTCAACTCGTGGCGGACCCCAACAATCCATATGAATGTAATCGGTGTCCCTTGGTGCGATGAACACCCTTCTTGGAAACTTCTTTGCGATGAAGCTTCCCAAATACGCGTGTTCGCGAATTCAAGATTCTCGCATTTATGCCCGAAAAGAAGATCCGTTTGACAAAATCTGCATCCTCTTTCTCCCATATGACCGAGCCTCATATGCCATACCTTTGGTCATATCCTTGGTCGAACTTGAGATAATGCAACGCCAGCGAGAACCGATCGCGGTGGAACCTCGCGGAAAATATAAAGTACCACGTTTCGAACTGTCGGAACCACCTTTGAACCTTGACAGACATACATAACTCCACCTTCACCTTTGAAATGAAACCCTTCGCATGTCAAGAAGACTCAATGATATCGTATTCTTAGGTAAATCGTGGAACATGCGACTTCATTTAAGGTGCGAATACCCCATCATGTGTCCGTATCCCGATCGAGCCAATCCCAACCACCTTGCGAGACAACACTTGCTGGCCATGGAAACATTGCCTCCATCTATCTCTGTTCATAGGTCGAAATACTCTCTGTTAGGACAAATATGGTATGATGCCGGAATCTAGAACCCACACATCATTACGATGTACTGTTCATCTACAACCAAGGCGGATCTTCTTGAGTCGTGTCGGTTTACGCCACACCGCAGAACCGCCGATACCTTCTTTCTTCTCATTGCTTCTTCTTCTTAGGGCAATCATTCTTCCAATGCCCGATTCTTTCTGATAATTGCGAGATGTCTTTGGGTTTAGGACCTTTTGAAACTTTATAGTTCGACTTCTTCTTTCCAAATTTCTTATGTCCTTTACCCTAACATATAGCCCGATGCACGATTTTACGGGGTCGAGCGGATACTGATGACGATCTTCTCTGCTGTGGAGGCGGATCGAACATCTTCCGAGACAAATTATCTTTCCAAGTAATAAGCGATTCAACAAAATTCTCATACGATTCGAGGCGAAGATACCAACGAATTAAAGCAGACATCCTCATCATCTACTTTAACATCAATATTTCGCGAGATCAAGCAAAATTTTATTCAACTTATCTAGATGATCCGGAGAGGTACCTTCGCATCGCGAATGAGCGAGCGTTGCTTGAAGCAACTTATTGGTTAGAGATTTCGTCATGTACAAACTCTCCAACTTCTTCCGAGACCGGCGGTTTCACGATCAACAACTTCGATGATAACATCATCGGACAGACATAACATGATTGTCGGTGGGCCTTCTCCTCTGCGATATTCCACTCTCCATCATCTACTTCTTCCTCTCGGTCTTTCGGATAAGCGGCCCGTAAGCCCCTTTGCTTCAAAGAACGATCGCATCTTGATGCGCCGTAAGCGAAACTATTTCTCCGGTGAATTTGTCAACCTTTACGTTGAATGCGAGACATTTTTAATCGACTCAAAAACCCTAACGGTGCGGAAAAATTGAACCCTAATCGAATGGCTCGATACCGGTTTGTTGTGACGAATAGGATAATTGAGCAAATAATAAGCGAGCGTAAAGCGAAACACAGATTTACGTGGTTCACCACAATGTGTTGGTTACGTCCGCGGCGGAAAACGGAGAATGATTTATTAGCGGCTGGGGTTTCGAGATGATTACTGATTCTGACTCTCAAAGACCATATATATAGTACTAAGAGACTAAACCTATTGGGCTCACCCGATACGACAAGTAGGGCCCAAACAAGAGTTAAGGCCCAACACCCCCGTCTAACTAATCGAAGCGGGAGATAATTCAAGGCATATCAACAGCTATTTTCCGTAGCTTCGTTTGCAAGTATATCTTCCAAGCTAACATGATAGTCACCGTCAATGCCCCTCCTGCTATGTCATCCTCCCGTAGTAATCCATTCACCGCCTGCATAATGTCCTCGGCACTCTCTCCAGTTGCTCGGTCCTTACCAAAAATTTCTTTCCAATCATCCAAGAAGGGTCATGACTTAAAACGCATTAGACGCGCATTATTATCACTCTAGAATCAAACATTAACATATGAGTTCATGAAAATACGCAAAAGCACTATGTTTATCATGTGGCTAATATAGCTAAATGCATATATATACACTAGAATTATTAACCAAGTCATTATAATGGAACATTCAACAAATATATATACATTAGTTAGACTTAGTTTAAAGCAATTGATTAGTGAACTTAATTTACAATCCAATATAGTAGAACACTGGTCAAATAGAAGAGACCATATATATATCTTAATTTCCAAAATAATTTCAATAAGCACCACAAAATGAATAATTTAATTGACTACAAATGCTTGTGCTTATTGTGTAAACTTTAAGGAACCTTAGTCTGGGTCTCAATGATGATTAAAATTATATTCACGCATAGAAAGTTGCAACAATCCACGTGCAGTAATGACTTGTGCATGGATACAAACTCAAACAAATATTAAGTACAAAGGTTCAAAGTTTACCTTGACTATTTGATCCCATAGATCGTTGTCATAGTCAATCATATAATTCTCTTTCAAATTGAAGCCAACTCCACTTCTACTCAGCATTTGGGTCAGAGAATCGTAATTCTTCTTCTAAGTACTTAGCTTCGAGTTGATATGTGGCATTCCCTTCAAATCTGTTCCAGGAAATTCCTTCTTCATGGCGTCTTCTAGCCTGTTTAAGTAACCAGCTCTAAAACCGTTGTCTGATTTCCAACCTTGTGCAACAAGTTCGTTCAAAGCTGTAATAAAGATCTCCTCCTCTTTATGCGACCAACAACGCCTTGTCTTATCAGTTTTGTTTAGCCTGCCACGTACCATATCGCTACTACTTGTCCATACCTTGCAAGAAAAATTGTTGACCATCATAAAGTTTCATAAAGCCAGTGTAACCATAATCACATTTCAACATCAAATCTTGTATTATTAACTTTTACATGTAATTATATCACTTATATAGTCGTACGGAGTCAAACCAACACAGTAATGTCGTTTTAGATTGATGTTTCGAAATTGTCCTTGCTGTGTTTAGCTTATCCACCCTTTAATGATGTTTACTCATCAACATGTTTGCTGTATTTGCGGGAATATTTAGACGTCTACAATTATTCCTTTGTTCCAGAATTTGTAAAACATAAAGTATGCTTGTAGTACTACCATGGATGCAGTTCAGTGAGTAATGTCCCTGAACACGGTGAGTTTTCATTAAAATACCTTTTATGATTTAATTTCCAAAAAACCATAGCAGCAGTTGAGAAAACATGCTTCTTGAATCATGGTTTGAAACATGAGAGTGAATAACTTACACTTATTACTTTGTTAAAATGAGCTTTGTTTATATCCTATATATGATTATTGCATTTGAAGCTATTCCTCAACATAGATCCTTTGTGAACCCCACATATTTTTTAAACATTATATAAAGCATACGATTACTATCCTTCTTGTCCAAAATTCATATCGGTATAGAAGCACGGCAGAGTGGTTTTCTTCGCAATGATGGTGTTTTCCTTTCAGCGAGAATGGATGTAAATATTTATTCCTGATAGGTTGTGGATCCTGTGAAATAAAACCCCAAATCATTATTTGGTACCTTCATGTTTCAACCATATACTAACCTTCTGCCAATACACTTTGTTAATCTCACCCCAAACAGCATAAATTAATTAACAAACTCTACTCCAAAAATTCATTTCATATGAAATTTTAATACTATGTCAATACTGAACATGGCATAGATCACCGATCGTTTATTTAATTCCTGAATGTCTTGGTTCTGGTTCATTAATTAGCATTCCTGAATGTTTCTACAAATATGATATCGCAATAATCAAATACTTGACAATTTCACACATATTATACTCCAAAAACAAAGGGTAAGAGGATACTGCTTGTTCAATGTTCATTGCGTGGCCATTTACAGGTTGTTAAAAAATATGTTCGTTCTTTGTAAACTATGGAAACACTAATAGAAGAAAAATAGAAATGCACTCCAGATAGTGAAGATACTACAAAATACGAGTTGGTTGTTGCCAAAAAGCTCTGAAATAAACCCAAATATTGCTTAGCGACTAAAAGTATCACATTATCTATTAATCACACGAACTAGGAACCCTAGCACAAAAATTAGTTTGAAGTTAAATACACGAAACACATACGCATACTAACCACAATTATTGTCCGAATGTAACTGGAGATTATGGCAGCGGCGAAGACATCCGCTTCAAAACTACGAGTACTGTCTGAATGATGTTTATGTGTTGGTGATTACTACGCGATAGATTGGGACAAGCATGTAAAGATGACTACATTCCTAAGGCGGTGCGGTAGGAGGTGAAGACCGAGGAGGTTACATTCGAAGTGAAGGCCGGGGCGGGTGAGCCATTTGGCCGAGGCCAATTTTAAAGAGGTGATGGCGGAGGTTACATTCAGTGAAGGCCGAGGCCGGGTGATGGCAGAGGCCGGTGATGGCCGAGTGATTACATTCAATTCCTAAGGCCGGTGGAAGGCCGAGGTGGTTGCGTTCTTATTTCCTAAGGCGAGGTGAAGCAAATGCATAACTTGGATGCAGCGGTTATGGATTGCGTGGTGCACATGAGTTTGACACGTGGGCGAGTTTATTCTGGTTTTGTTAGATAGTTGCAATGCGGTTACAAGTTGCTAGCTGCGGTTGCTATTCCTTCTTTTCTTATCATTAGTTTAGATATAAATAATTGTACTCATCACTTGTAACGATTTGATTTGAGTGAATCGATAAAGTTGTTCCTTCTTTCTTCTTTCATATCCACCAATTCTACATGGTATCGAGCGATTGTTCATGTCTGAGAAAATCATTGATACATTATGAACACGATACATCATATGGAATGGTGAAAAACCGAAGAGTAAGATGGAATATCTTAATCAAGAAGAAGCGAGGATTTGCGAGAGGAAGAGGAAGAAAGAGGTGAAGGAAGTTCATTTAATATCCACGTTGAAGAAGAGATGGATTCAACGATGATGAACGACAACCAAATTGGAGAAATACTACGACTTCAAAATGGAGATCACCACGGTATGCGATTAGTGTCGTTCCAATTGAATGGAAACAATTTTTAATTGGAATCGATCCATTAAGCGTCGCTAGGAGCTAAAAGTAAATTGGAGTTGTTGGATGGAAGTCTACCAAGACCGATGGAGAATTCTCCATATTATAAATCTGGATTAAGGCGATTATATGGTTACATCGTGGATCATTAACTCAATTTCTAAGGAGTTAATAGATGCGTTTGTGCATATCGACGAAGACAAAAAATCGTGGGATGCGTTGAACCATAGGTTTGGAAAGAGTAATGGTCCAAAAATAGCAAGGTTGCAGCGGAAATCGGTTCATACACCCGAGGAAATCGAGTGTGTTAGTGTATTTTAACAAATTAGTCACTATGTGGAGTGAACTTGATATGGTGCTACCTCCGGTTATGTGTAGATGTGATGCACGACACACGATGATCCAAATGAGAAAAAGCCGTAGATTGATGCGGTTCCTAAATGGATTGAGCGATGGCTATGAAAACACACGGAATCGAGATACTCTTCTTGGATCCTCTTCCTAGCGTAGACATAGCTTACTCGATGATATTGCAAATAGAGGAGCAAAAATGTCTCTTGACAAAGTGTTAATAATAGCAATACAATGGCTATGAGCGTGGGATATCCATATGGAAATAAAGGAGCTAGTAGTGGAAGAGTCTACCAATTCAAAGGTAGAAGAAGCGAGGATGAGAGAATGAAGTTATATTGCGTCATTGCAATAAATCGGACACTGAAGAAAAGGAATGCTTTAAAATTCACGGATTTCGAAATGGTTCATGAAATTAAAGGAGATGAGGATGAAGCAAAGGTGAATTTTGCGGAAGGATTGTATGCGAAAGAAAAGAGAAGGAGAAAGACAAGATTGATGCGCTTGATTCCAATCGAGGTATTGGAAAGATAATTCATGATGAATTAGCAAAGTACATAGGGAAGATTATGGATGACAAACAAGATGAATCTAAAATGCATAATTACAATGCTAATATGGTCCAAAATAATCTTGATTACTACAAAGACTACAATGGCCATTATGCTTTTGGAATTACGGATGGGATGGAGAGAGAGAGATGGATAATCGATTCGGGGGCAAGTACACACATTTGTTGCAATCCGGTGATGAAAAGCAAGACGGAATCGGAGGAACATAAGATATACACCTTCCGGATGGTAGTATTAAAAGTGTGTTGTTTAAAGGGGATGTTGATGTTAATGATCAAATAAAATTGCAGAATGTATTGCTCTCTAGCTCCTTCCTTTACACACAACTTGATATCGGTTGCTCAATTAATCAAAGAAAATGCTGCCAGATGCGCCTTCTTTGAAACTCACTACTTGATTCAGAAAATTCATTCAGATCATGTTATGGGGATGGGTGAGAGTATAGGTAATCTGTATGTTATTGGAGGAAGACATAAATGCAATGCTATGGTAGTAAGGAATGCATGCGATGTTAAAGAATGGCATAAAAGGCTTGGCCATCCATCACTCAGACGATGGAACACATGGGATTTCTCAAAGGGAAAATAGCATTGCGAGATATCAAAATGATGACGGTGTGAGGTATGTGCTCGATCTAAGCAAACTCGATTACATTTTCCGTTTTGCATAGACGAACGTCTTCGCTATTTGAAATAGTGCATATAGATGTATGGGGTCCATATAACGTTGAGTGTATTGATAATGCCCGATTTATGGTGACTGTGGTGGAGGATTTTAGCGAGTTACTTGGACTTATTTGATTTGCACAAAGAGTCAAGTCTATTCGTGGTTAAGCAGTTCATTAATATGGTCAAAACACATTTTGATAAGACCATCAAACACATATGAACGACAATGGATCTCGAGTTCGTTAACTCGAACATGAAGGATCTTATGAGTAGTTTTGGAATCATTCATCGGAGGTCATGTGTCTACTCACCTCAATGAGAATGGAATAGTGGGCGTAGACATAGAAGTTTACTTCAAATTGCTCGTGCACTAATGTTCGAAAGCAAGCTTCCAAAGTTTTGGTCGTATGCTTTGTTAATGTCTACATGGTCGTTGAATAGAATGCCAAGTCAAGTCTTGGATTAGCACAGATCCCTTTATCTACTATATGGAAAAGATCCTTCATGGAGATAGTCCATCCTTTTGGGTGCCAGTATGTTTATGATCGTCTCCTCATAAATCAAAATTTAGTAGTCGATGCTTAAAGTGTATTTTCACGGGGTATGCTGCATTCCTAAGGGTTTTTGTTGTTTGATATGGATAATTCCCAAGTGATTGTTGGAAGAGATGTGAAGTTTGTCATGATAATTATCCTTCGAAATTCGATTGATTCGGTTTCAAGCTTGATGGAAAATCATGATGATATCCCGGCCAAATATCCTTTTGAAGATTATGATGATAATCTTTGTCACATCGCTACTTCTCCTTTATCGTTAGATAATCAGTAATGCTCCCACACTGACATTGAAGAATCTCCTCTTATCTCGCAACGTCGAGATCCGTAAATATCAAGCCTCAACTTGGTTGAATGATTATGTTCATGGAAGCGAGTTATGCGCTTGAATGTCACTACATCCATGTCTTCAATGACTCCTCCCACATTTCCTTACCTCATGTCTCAATGCCTAACACCTCGATATCTGACTTTTCTTGTCAAGCTTGATAGTGTACAAGAACCAACTTCTTATAAAATTTGCGAGTTTGAATGCAGATCGGGTTCTTTGCAATGGATAAGGAAATAGAAGCTTTAGAAGCAAATGAAACATGGATTGTGATAGATTTGCCGTATGGGAAGAGACCCATTGGGTGCAAATGGGTTTATAAGATAAAATTACATCTTGATGGAAGCATTGAAAGGTTCAGCGGGACTTGTTGCCAAGGGCATACAGTCGAATTTGGTATTGATTACGGAGGAGGTGTTCTCTCGGTTGCAAAACTTATTCTTGTCGATTCGATAGTTGTTGCTACCATCGTGGTTGGGCGATTCATCGGGTTGATGTTAATAACGCCTTTCTACATGGCTTTCTCCATGAAGAAATTTATATGACTCCTCCACCGGGCTACACCAGCGAGCCGGTCGAGTTTGCAAATTAACCAAAAGTTTATATGGGTTGAAGCAAGCTTCAAGAGAGTGGAATCTTGAGTTTTGTTGAATCGCTCATTTTGGTTTTAAACAATCACCGCATGATCACCGCTTCTTCACTAAGGGATCGGGTGATTCTTTTATTCTTGCTTGTCTATGTTGATGACATTTTGCTTACGGGTGCTAATGAAGACCTTATTGCCGAGGTGAAGACATTTATGCATGATGCTTTCTCTATTAAGGATCTAGGCTTGGCTAAATATTTTTGGGAATGGAGATGGCAGGGTACTTGGGTACTTCTTTGAACCAAATAAGATACATTCTTGATCTTGTGGATTCAAGGAGGCTTATTGGGTGTCATCTTTGTCTCGACCCTTTTCCCATCGGGTCTTGTTCGACCAAAACTACTTCACCACCTCTGGTGATCCCGAATCTTTCAGACGAATGGTTGGCAAGTTGCTATACTTGAATCTCACGCGTCCGGATATCGACCACGCAGGTCTGACAACTAAGCCAATTCATGAATACTCCTTGTGATCATCATTGGGACGCTATTCATGTTCTCAAGTACTTGAAAGGTGCCCCTCACTTGGTTTATTTTTCCCTCATCTAGTACTTTTGAATTACAAGGGTTACGTGATGGACCGGGCTTCTTGCTCCCTTCTCGTGGTTCTTTAACGAGTCTGCGTATTTCTTGGTTCTTGCCTTATCTCTTGGAAGTGCAAGAAGCAATCTCTCATATCGATGTCCTCGGTTGAGGCCGAGTATCGCGCTTTGAGTACTACAATTCGAGAGTTGATTTGGTTTCTTACCTTTGTGGTGATTTCTCTATATCTTTCACGACCGATCAACATCTATTGTGACAATCGGGGCACGATTCACATATCAAAGAACCGGTGTTTCATGAAAGAACAAAACACCGGATATTATTACCATCTTGTTCGTGAGTATTACAAGGCGGGTTTTATTACACCTACTTACCTACCCACCGCCCGCAAACGGCCGATTTTTTACGAAGGCATTATCGGGTCCTCGTTTTGGGTTCTTGTTGCTCAAGCTTGGGATGGTGGATATCCACCATGCCCGACTTCTTGAGGGAGGGTGTAAGACGACTACATTCTAAGGCCGAGGTGGGGCCGAGGTGAAGACCGGAGGTTACATTCGAGTGAAGGCCGAGGCCGAGGTGATGGCCGGTGAAGGCAGGAGGTTACATTCAGTGAAGGCCGAGGCCGAGGTGATGGCCGAGGTGATTACATTCCAATTCCTAAGGCCGGGGTGGAAGGCCGAGGTGGTTGCGTTCTTATTTCCTAAGGCCTGGGTGAAGCAAATGCATAACTTGGATGCCCGACAAGCATGGATTGCGTGGTGCACATGAGTTTGACACGTGGGCGAGTTTGTTCTGGTTTTGTTAGATAGTTGCAATGCGATTACAAGTTGCTAGCTGCAGTTGCTATTCCTTCTTTTCTTATCATTAGTTTAGATATAAATAGTTGTACTCATCACTTGTAACGATTTGATTTGAGTGAATCCAATAAAGCTGTTCCTTCTTTCTTCTTTCTGTATCCACCAATTCTACAAAGCAAGGAACAGTCGTGCTCGAGAATAGAGATGACGACATCGGCGAAGATGGGGCAGGGAACACCGCAGATTCTATCAGAGGGCATTGTTTATCTTTGTGCTTCCCGTATCTGAGTTGAGTGCAGAAAGATATTTGATGCTGGAAGGGTTAGGGAACGATGCCTTTTCTATGTGAAACACATGCCCCCTACTACAGTATTACTCATGGTCCTTTTTTAATTTATGTGAGGGAAATAATGACATATTATAAGTTAATCGTACCAGATAACTTGGGTATCAACCAAGCAGACTACGTTCTGTCAATCTCAATCATAATCTAATTCCCAATATATCTTGCATTATCTTATCTCTCCTACCAAATGGGCTCTTAGGATACAAAACATAAAATATTATTTCACCATCTAGTAGGTTGTTAGCAGCTGTCGGCCACTGCTGTTGCTGCCGCTAGCAGCCCGTAGCAGGTCGTCATTGTCGTCTCTCTCTCGCTCCAACCGATGGACAACAACCATAATCTTTACGCCGCCATCATTTCACTTTCTCCAATCTATCCTAATAGACGGAAACAACATCGACGCCGCTGTCAGCTGCCTCCATCTCTTGGCCGGTCAGTGGCAACGCAAAGACCGTCTTCGTCGGCTCTCGATCCACTCTCAGATCTGCTATCCAAGACAACAAGTCGTAGCTTGTTTCAGATTCACCCAAAATGGGTATTCATTTGTTTTTCCCCAAAAAGATTCGTTCTTGTCCTTTGATGACGATATGTTCGTCGAAAGTCCGCAACCAGAAAATGCTCTTCCTCTCTCTGCTTCGTGCTTTCTTGGAAGAAGATGGGTTGTGGCTTTTATATCTTATTTTTTTTTATCTCCGAGAATGTGTGCTCTCATTAGTTTAAGCTTTGGATAATCCATTTTCTCCAACACCTTTAAATCTTTTCTCTTTTTGTGTTGCTGTTGTGATCATGTTTGCATAGTTTCTCACATAGACATACACACACACGTCTCTCTCTCTCTCTCTCTCTCACACACACACACACACACACACATATGGAGGATTATTCAAGAAAAGATGAAGGGTGTCCCCGGCTGCTGAATTTGATTCTAAAAGGCAGAGATGTGTCGTGTAATACTCAGATTTTAATATTTTAATCGTATCGTGTTGTTATCGTATAGTTATTGTGTCGTGCTAACATAAAAAAATCGTGTTATTTTCGTATCCGTGTTGTATCCATGTCATGTTAGCGTTTGTCTATATCAAGTCGTGTTCGCGTTCATATTTAGCTTAACCTTAACAGGTTGTGTTCGTATCGGGTCTTACCGTTTCGTGTCGATACGAAAATAACCCGACATCACGAATTGTTCGATCTAGATTAATTCGTTAATTTCGAAATAGATTGACATCCTAATGTAACCACGATTTCAAATTCAGGTCAAATTTGATCTGACTTGGCATCTCGAAAATTTACTATATACTAAATGGTTAGTGATATAAACGACATCGTAGAGAGATGACGTAAAGCATCATCGTTCCATCAAAATAAATCAGATTTTTTTATTTATAGGATTCATCGAGTCAACCCACATTACAAAAATCAAGTCTTCTTGTTTATTTCATCATATGGTTCTGGTTGAGATCAAAACAATCGATATTCTCTCTCTACTATGTCGTTTATATCACTGACTGTTTTGTCTATGATAAATTTTTTAGATGTCAAGTCACATTTTATTTAAACTCGTACCGCCAAAATCAAAGAACGAATATGGTGGACTGATGGTGTAAGAAATAAGATAATGAACTATTTGTTGGATTTGTATATTGAAAACAAAATGATTGAGTTTGTATATAATGTTTCTTGTTACCACTATTACAATCTCCTATCTGAATTGTTTACTTGATTGCATATATTGTCCCATTATCTTATACAAAAGTTAGATCATACAGTGTGTCGAAGATCACAAAAGTCTGTATGATTGGCTAAGCTAGTTGAGATATAAAAAAGATAACAGCTGAGACAACTTGGGATGAGTTGTTGGTATAGGCTGCATTATAGATAACAAGTGACTTTACTTGGTTGCTTGTCTATGCTGGTACTTCTTGACATATTGGTGGATCACAGTGAGATGAGTTCTTCTATCTGACCATCTTGAAGAACCTAAATCTCGGTGACTTTACATTGATCTAAACCTCGATAAGGTTTTTAGGTGAGTATGAGTTACTGACCATCACTTTGACTTGTTATGGGTGATGGTTACATGAGATAACCCAAGATTCTCTGCATCTTGAGTGGTGCCAGTGCTTGTATATCACGCTAGTTACCTGTACGAGTCACCGTATCCGTTTAGGATGATGACGTCCTCTTAAGGAGCTCAAAAGGTTTATTGTACTAAATCCTATAGGTTGAGTTACCTCAAAAACAACAATAAGGTTGAGTGGTACTACTTAAGGAATTAAAGAGATTACTTATTTTAAGCAGTCAGAATGCAATAAATAATTAATAGACGTGCGATATCACAAATACGGGGATTCATAAGTCTAAGTGCAAACCCAACTCAACTTCAGTAATAAAGGGGTAAGTCAACATTTATTCTCTAGTGGAATGAATAAATGTTATGAATTAATTTATGTTCCGGGCTGAACATTAAATAATTAATTCATTTTAGGCCCATCTTTATTCCTTGCATTTGATCCCCGGGTTAGACCATCAAAGACTGTAGCTGTTGAGAATTTCGCTCACAACCTATATGAATCTCATTGGGACTTTGTTCTGGTTTATGTATTACATTAATACATCTCCAATATCTAGATAGATATTATATGATATTATTAGATATCAAGAGATAATTATTCTAGATATGATTTATCTGCAATGATATTATTGTATTTATTAGATATGCAAGGATCTTATCTAAACATGATTCTAGGAATGCATTATAAATACAAGGTGAGAGAAAATCATATATAATCCTATTATTTTGTTGTGATTTTTTCGAAAATCACATAGATCTAAGTAGGAGGCAAAATTTTACAGTGTTTTCAATAGATTACTATTACTCGGTATTGAGGAATATGCATCCCGGATATAGTCTAGAAGATCAAAGCTGAAGTCTGCCATTGATCTCATATCCTAGAAATTCGCACGTAAACACGAGCAAACACATATGTGTTGCAATTAGTTATATAGATGCATGCTAGGTATATAATCAATGTATGGTGAATTAAACATTCAAGATAGATCCTCAGGAAGAGGATAAAATAAGATTTTCCTACAGTTGGTATCAGAGCCTGAGATCAGTATCTTGGCTCTGTTGGATTAATTCACGTTTGATTATTACGTGCGCTATAATTAATTATGTATATATCGTTCATCGTGGCTCGGTTGTTTGTTTTTTCGTTGGAATCATTTTTCGCCACGATAAAATCCGTGGTTATATTAAAATCTATATTTTGCAAATTATATCTGTAAAAACAAAGACGAAGAACATGAAGAACGAGACAAGACGACGGAATCCCATTGTGTGACGCGACGGAGACGCGCGGGCAGCAGTACGTGATGGGGCGACGGTAGACGTCGCGTGACCCGACGTGTATAGTGCCCACACGCGGGCAGAACAGTGGGAATGACCAGCAACAACGCAACATCAGCATCACGTTTCGCCTGACGCGCAGGTACCTGTCGCGGATAATGCATGGGCGGACCCGATGTGCAGGGCGCGCGGATACACGCGGGCAGACGAATGATCGACGACACGTACACGTGAGGTACGTATAGGCCTCAGCATGCACGTGCAGGGCGCTCAACATGTTGGCAGCTCGCGAACATCGACAGACAACGGGGCGCTGGAGTGTGGGACATGTCGTGCGATGTACGACAGGCACGTGACCAACACGCAGGCCCGCGCATGCATACACAGCGCTCAGCGCACACATGGTAACTCACGGCGAGAGATGGCGCTTTGCTGGACACGCGTATGGGCAGTGCCCTAGCATACGCAACTTGGCCCAGCTACTACCTGGGCTGACCTGACCCGGTCCAAATCACTGTTCCGACCCAGTCATGATTTTTCGATGCAAATCCAATTTTGACGAGTCCGGTCCTTGCCCGTGCGCGAGGCCCGTTTCATGAAAAATTGAAGATCTGTACTTTGCAAATTTATGTACTAAATTAGGCAGGGAAGCACAGACTCCATGAATGGGCCGCGATGAATGAATTTTATTTTATTTTTATCGTTTAATTATAGCATGTTGTAGATAAATTATGCAGTAGTATGCAATATATGTTTAATTACATAGATAAACATAGATATATGTTTTCGTGATTGACTGCGTTTAGCAAGCATGTAAGGTTTATCGCGTTTTGAAGCATGTTTTAGAATTCTGCGAGCATATTTTACATGTTGAGTTCTAGAAAGAGCATATTAGAATTACGTGATCTGCATGGACAAACCTTTTGAAACAAAAGACTAAGCAAGAAATCTGACGTATTAATTCTTAAATTAAAAACGTCAAGACCTCCATTTTTTGATCTCTTAACAAAGTGATACGCACTGTGAGTAAAGTCCACACTCGTGGCTTGCTTGCATTGTTTATCATATGTATGTTAAATGATATTTCTAAATAAAACATTTTAATATATTGAGAAGTGTGAGTTTCACGTGTAAACGTCTACACCCGTGGCTTGTATGTACGATTTTCATAAGTTCTCTAGAGATAGATATAAAATGAGATGGTAAACAAAATTGAATTGGAAGATGTATGATCCGAGTGAGTATGCTAATTCTAAGAATTCGATTTTTGCTGTCAAAATTGTGGTAACTGCTTAAGCATCACTTCAAGTACAACTTCTCGTAAAATCCCTTCTTGCGATAGTGATGTAGTCTAGTTAAGGTCCAATTATTAATTTCATTTGTCATAAGGATAAGTTGATATAGATTAAAATTAAATGACTAAAAGATTTAGTTTAGTCTGGTCGAGGGGTTCATGTGTAAACGTCCACATGCGTGACTTGCATGTGGGATTCCTTGGGCGATTGGAGGTTTCAACCAATATTGCTTTATCAAAAGGTTAAAATATTTTTGTTACGAATTATGTGCGATCGTATGCTTATGTGTTTATATTACTTTTCAGATATGTCTCTTACTCTGATTATCAATATGCTCGCACAAAACCCCTTATCCGGTCCGAACTATATCGAGTGGATACGAAACATGGAGTATGTTCTTATTGTTAAAGAACACATATTTGTACTCACCACACCCAAACCCGCTGCACTTACTGACACATCAACTGATAAGCAACGAGAGTCAAACAGACTTCGGCATAAGTAAAAAAATATGCTAAATGCTATATGATGACTACAATGTCAAAGGACTTGTAGTTGTCGCATCAGTCGATGGTAGACGCGACTGAGATCTGATCAAGACTCAAGAATAAGTTCGGGCAGTCGGATTGAATAGTCTGCTTCCACACGATGAGAGAGATCTTAGCATGTAGGATGGAAGAAGAAAGTTCGGTCCATGAACATGTCTCCCACCTGACTCATCTCATGGATAGTCTTGATCAGTTGGGAGGAGGTATCGACAACGAAGCCAAGGTCGATTTCATCCTCAATACACTGCCCAAGTCTTTTGAGAACTTTTGCGTGAACGCGATCATGAGCAAGACGGAGTATACACTCAGTCAGTTGCTCAACGATCTCGTAGCAGCGGAAGGTGTCCTGGGAAAAGGAGCAAATGCCCTTGCTAGCACATTTAAGGGCCCCAATGTTCCATCGAAAGATGGAAGGAGAAAGAGGGTACCAAATGTGGTAGATGCAAAGGAACAGTGGGTAATAAAGGGGTAAGTCAGTATTTATTCTCTAGTGACATGAATAATTGTTTATGAATTAATTTATGTTTTGGGCTGAGCATAAGATAATTAATTCATTTTAGGCCCATCTTTATTCCTTACATTTGATCCTTAGGCTGGCTCATCAAGGCCCGGACTGCTGGAGATTTTCGCCACTCACTAGTAGAGTCCCACTGAGACTCTGTTCTGATTCTCCTATATCTAGATAGATTATATCTGATATCAAATGATATTATTCTAGATATGATTGTATTTATTAGATATGCAGAGATCATATCCTAATAGGATTATAGGGATGCATTATAAATATAAGCTGAGAAAAGATCAGAAGTAATCCTAATTCATTGTGATTTTCGAAAATTACGAGGTTGAGGAAGAAGGTGAATTTTTGCAGTATTCTTGTAATAACCCGAAAAATTTAAAACTTTTGTTAGTGATGTTTAAATCACTTATTTGTGGTTCTTAGACCTTAATTATGTTTAAGGTAACCAACGAAATGAATTAGAATCGATTCGGAGATCGAAAACTAGAGAAATAAAAAACTAGTGATTAGTCCTACCGATTAGGGTTTTCTGAATAGCCTGAACATAGAATGAAAGATCGAGAATGAATCTTGACAAAAGGATTTCATTTCTAAAATCCTCTCATGAAAACATGTGAGAAGTTAAAGAATGAGAATTTTCGGGCATACTTGCCCGGTCAGTCTTAAAAGCACTTTTTACGAGCCGGATCAACTTTCAGTCCGTGCTAACCATGATAATTAATGATGGGAATTAAAATTATGAAGGAATATATTATTATGAATTTAGAAATTATAAGAATCAATTTCTGAAAGAAATTCATGAAGAACTTAACCGAACGCTGGGAAAATATACCGGAAAAACCCTAAATTGATCCGAACGACCCAAAAATCGAACCAAGGGTCTAAATCAATAAGAAATAATTTATAAGACTCAAATAAATTATGAAAGCTCAAGAATTCAATAGAATTTCGAATGAGCATAATTTAATCGCCGAACGCTGTTTTTCCGCGATAACTCGGAATTGACTTATCGGACGCCATCCGAACTTCATGAAATTTTTATAAACATTGAAATAAGTATTTTAAAGGCTATTTAAGAAAATAAAACCTTGAGGTTCCGAGAAATCAATCGAAAGCGTTAAAACTTAAAGAGTCGGTATTAACATGCCAAAACAGGTAATTTGACCCATCCTTCTCCCAACTACCACCAAGACCACCCCAAATGGGTAATGAAAGCCCTTTAGGCTTCCAATACAGTGGGGAAAACGTTCATTACAGCCTCACACTTTGGAATCCAAAATTCTCTCTCTTTTCAAACTTTTCTTCTTTGTTCTTCACACTTTTGAGCTTCAATCCCCCATTTCAAACCTTTCCCACTCTCAAATAATTATTATAAGACCATAAAAAGGTATTACTCATCATTCTCTCCATTTGAAATGGAGTAGAATTGTTTTTTAGATTTTTCTTGAATTATTTCACAAAAAACCCTAGTTTTGATCCTCATTTTTTTTGTGACTTTTGAGCCATCAAATGCTCTCAATCCATGAATTAAAAATGCTTATAATGATGTTCTAAGTCTGTAGTTAAAATTTGAAAATTTTTGGAGCATGTTTGATATTTTTTGATTTATGCTTTATTTCTTTTTATATGTGATAAAGCATGATTTTGTGAATATTATTTGATATTGTTGTTTTTTAATTTATTAGAAGCATGTAGAATAAATATCATAATTTTTAGAATATTTTTGATTTTTTTTTTAAAAGAGCCGTGAGTTTAGGGCTTGATTTAAGCCATGGTTTGATTTTTCTTTTTGAAAAATAGTTAAGATATGGTGTTTAATATATGATATGAACATCATATATGAATCTTGAAATTTTTGAAACACATCTCCTATTTTTACTTTTTTTGATCGAATACATATATATGTTATTAGAGTATTGTTTGATTTTTGTTTGTTGAAAGTGGTTGAGATACGGTGTTTAAGGTATGGTATTAACATCATATATTAACCTTGAATTTATTCAAACACCTCTCCTATTTCCCCCATAAGTGCCGTGAACTATATATGTATATATGGTGATTTAATTAGTTTTTGTTGCTGAAAATAATAGGATATATGATAGTATAAATATTTGTTGGTGTTTCATGTTAATATTACATGCTATTGCATTATATGACCATATTGTGAAAGAATGGAATTTATTGAATATGTATGTATATATATATGTGATTACCGAAATTAAATAAGGGTGAAAAGCATGGGTTTAAATTTTAAATGCATGATATGAAATGATATTTCATGTTTAGTATATGGTATAAGTATGATAAAATTTTTGTGGAATTTATTGAACACCAATGCACATTAATTTATGATTACCGAAAAATTAAGATATTTTAACCTATGGTTTGAAATTTTATATGATAATATTGAATTGGAAATTAAACTCTACAGTATGATAGGACTATAATATGATTTTATTGGAATTTATTGGATACATATGCTAATTGTTGCTAATTATCGAAAACGTAACAAAATGATTAAGAGTGAGTTAATTTTGATGATAAATGATGCTATGATAGTTGGCTATAAGTTTGGAATGAATGGTTATGATTGTGGTGAATGGATGGAACACTTATACACATATACACAATGGTTTTGCATTATGTTAGAAATTAGTGTTTTCTAATGCTTTAGTATGGTTTATGTTGTGTATGGTATTGTTTGGTATTGAATGTTTATGTTTATGTTGTAACGACAAACCATAACCCCAAATGTAAACAACATAATGTTATATGTACGAGAATCCAAAAGAAATCGACCAATTTCGATAATTTAAGAAGGAATTAACGAGAATCAAAGTTAGAGACAAATTAGGGTTTTCTATTAATAAAAGGATACTCGAATGTGAGTTCCTAAGTTAGAAAAACCAAAAGCCGAGCTACAACGTTAGTACTCAACAATGATAACCTAATACGATATTATATTGAGCGTTAAGACAACTCGACAACGAATAGCGACTATGCAAATTATATAATCTCCGACAAGTTAAGGGTAATAAACAATGTTGTAATATATAAGCAAATAGTCGAACATAAGATGTCGATCCTTATGTCTCAAAAGTCGAGTTAATATTCCCGAAACACTTCATTTATTCCTAAGGTACTTAGTTATATGATAGCATGTGCTCACTTGAATCATAAGTCAATACTCCTCTTCTAATTGTCATGCTAATATGACAAGTCGTCAAGCATAACCTACTAGGATGTAACTACAATTGTTAAGTCTAGTTAGTGGCTTGAGAATATCCTAATTTACCAATCATAATTTGATTACTGATAATCTATAACGTAATAACGTTTAGAATAACACTAAGGTTAAGAGTCGAGGATAGACTCGGAATATGTGATTCATAATTGAAGTTCACCTATGAACGATGAAGTAATATAGCTTGGGAATTGGGAATGTAAGATAATAGAAATTATCTTAAAACAATCACGTGAAATCATAAAGAAACCCTAATTGAGAACTTTAAGTCGTAATTTGTAAACGACCTTCGATCGATAGAAAGAATCTAAGAAACGCTATTTTCTTATGAAGGGTTTGATCGCACGTGGTCGTGAGGAAGAACAACCACACCTCCGCTCATTTAGACTTACTAGCTTTGGATTAGCGGTGGGCTCTCTGAAATAAAAATGACATGCATGTCTATCTCAAAGCATGATTTACAAAAGCTTTATGAAATATTATTCCATGAACTGTTATTGACTGCCAAATGTTTATGTTTTGTTGTGATCCTATCTGAGATTGGTATATCCAATGCGGTATGTAAATGTGTTGGTCCACCAACGTTAAAAAAAAGGGTAACGATCGGATCCGACTTAGTTAAGGACTAACTCGGATTGTGTACACGTGTGACTATGTGTTAAGGTTAGCTACCTCGATCGGTCACAACGACTATGTGTAGGTGGCCACCTCCATAGTACGCGAATGAATGAATGATCAGATATGGAACAACGTGGATGAAATAGTCCGGCCGGACACTTTTGGAAAATGATAAAATGTTTGATAGGCATGTGTCTTTCAACTAAAATCCTCATGTGCTATTGTGGACAGTTCAATAACTTTTGATAAAGAAAATGTTTTAGGCAATGAGTCCACTAAGTACTTTTGTACTTAGCCCTGCATCTCGTTTTTGATGTGCAGGTTGAGTAAGGATCGATGATGGGTGCGAGGTGGTGCAGAGTAGCAGTTGTTTTGATTCTTTATTAGAAAGGTTTCTAGAACCTTAGGCATGCATCGTCATATGCATGTCCACACGTTTATTTGCTGCCTAACTCTGATAATTTCTGATGTTTTGATTATAACTGCTTTCATACCGTATTGAACTTGAGGTCGTACCTCATTCCTTGAATTATTACTACGATTGGGTTATATTTGAACCTTGAACCTTTTGACGAGTCCTTCTGTGACTTGAGTTGGTATTGAATAACTTTTCCCTTTTTAATCTATGCGTTATTGAGTAGTTAAATGGTTAAATGCATTGATTAGTTATGTTTGTATCCGCTGCTTTATCATACCAGTGACGATCCATATAATCCGTACTTCCTTAGAAAGTCGGGTCGTCACAAAGTGGTATTAGAGCACTTGTTAGCTCTGAACCCTAGAAACCATTTCTTTGAATCCTAAGTTGAAAGTTGAGTCTAGAAATTGTTTATGTTTGATCGCCATCGCTTGCCGCACTCCATCGTCGTCCTGCTCAACGAGGAAGAAGGTAACTATTTCAACTAAAAATTATTTGAAATTATGGAAGTTTATCAAATGTGAAATGGACTTACAAACGTCGCATTGTGTTGAAGGTTGAATTATGTTTGAAAGGAGAAAAGTCTCAAAATTTCAAATGGAGTTGTTGTTTCCAAGGATTTTGGAAAGAATGAATGATTGACATTGAAAAGTTATTTTAAAAATAACTGGTTGTTAAGTTGAAAAGAGTTGAGAACTCTGGGAGATTGATAAAGGAATGATATGAGAATACATGTTTATCGTAATATATGTTATGAGTTGTGTTTACTCCTATATGCAGAGCATGCTAGAGGCATAATGTAAATGAGTATGTATCCCCATGAGAACATAAGGTATCCCCAATTGAATGGAATACTAAGGAAGAACGAGAACATAGAAATTATAAGAATCCCGATACGGACGGATCTAAGGATGACAACGCGACGAGTCTATGATGACGAAGCGATTGCTTAACTGGAGGTTCGCATTGCTATGAATCACAACCTCTGTATGTGAAGGAATTTCGAACACTATACGTGCTATTTCTATCGTGGCAATAACGAAGAATCAAAGCATAACGTTAAGAAAGTATGTATAAAAAGAAAGATAGAATTTTGAGTATTGCGGGAACGCATATGATCGAATGTTATGATTCGAATGGAAATAAGGAATTCATAACCGAATGAGAAATGGTGACCACTTAGCCTTTACCCGAAGGCTAGACATTGAAAGTCTGTTCTATCCTAAGAGACCAAATAGTCTCTTTCCAAAGACCAAACTATGAAAGTAATTTCATAAGAACTTAGGATTATAGGATATAAAATTTTGGTTCGGACGATTTTTACGACTATAAGTCCTTTATCTGTATATAGCCACACGGAGGAGGTTGTGCGTTCCTACTAGATGTGCCAAGGAGACGACGTCGGCAAGTTCTTTGCTCACTTCATGCATCACTGGGCCGTTGCACATGCTCGTGGTACGTCATACTACGACGGTGTACTCCGACTGATTGTAAGGTTTCCACCGAAGGCAGGGGTGTACACGCGAGATATCGTCTGAATACATATATCATCGTCGAGAGCTTGATCTTGAGGTAGACTTACCCGTTTGCGATCACACGAACTACGTATTCATGGTATACGAAGCTGCACCTTGTGGACCGTATCTCCCTGAGCGAGAATACACCTGGCGTGATGAGAATCCCTAGTGGCTTCATCCGGAGGTGCCTCACTTGGCATCTGATAGACCTGTATTCTTGCCTGGCTGTGGCAGGAACATATTCGAGGCTGGATCTTCTCGTCCCCGATAAATCACTTTTCTGGTCCTACTGCTAGTAGGATTCGAGCCCCGTCATTGCTCGCCCAAACCATCTCTGTCGATCATTCCATGCCAGCACTCATCTCTACCTACCGGCGTTTCCCCAGTTCAACCGCCGCCACCCGTACGAACCCATGTACCACGATACTGTAGAGATTGACGATTCACATAGCCTAACTGTATGCGCCGTGAGAGGAGCTTGTGCCCGTCTTACTGCTTCTTTGTTTCCAGCCAATGCCTATGAGGAGGTCATGGTTGAGATCCGCTGAGACCTGGCTACTATAGAAGAAGCTAGAGTCATGAGAGCCTGAAAGATCATGGCTCCCACACTCAATGTTGAGGTTGAGGAGGAAGATCCAGAGGAAGGTTCCAAAGGAGGACCCAGAGGAGGATCCTGAGGAGGACATGTCTACTGACGATGAGATAAAGGAAGTTGATAGTACCCATACTTCCGATTCTGACTCCGACACGCTGAGCCCTATTTATACCCTGGGCGATTAGGAGTCTAATTCTTAAGACTAGATAGTGTTTTGTTTATATACGTTTGTATATTTGGTGATGCATGCGGAAATGATGAGTCGTTCCGATACGAACTCTTATTTTGATGACCTCGGTAGCGTTTAAATATTTGTACACACCGTAATTAGGTACATGGAGGATGCTGATATTAGTTTTTGGAGCATCATACTCCGTACCTGGCCTCTTCTGGTCAATCTCAAAGACAATGATGAAAGTCCTCATAGAGGCATTTGATTTGATATGATGATAGCTCATCGAGAGCCATTGGTTTTGATGTCGTATTATGTGATGTTCGACGATGTGCTAGACTTACGCATATGATTATATATATATACCGCACTAATACATTTATGATCCTGATGGATGGTATACGAAGATATTTGATTGCGTATATTTAAGAATGATAGAATGCCGTTGAGAAGGAGAAACCACGAGGTAACACCTGAAAGAGAGGACACTCTACCACCACCGGCAAGAAGGTTGAGGAACTATTCCTCAGGCAGAACCCACCGACCTTCAACGGGACTGGGAATCCCGTGGATACTGAACTATGGATTCGCGCTCTGGAGTGAATCTTCAATTTCCTCCACTGCACCTCTCAGGAACGCTTGTCATGCGTTACCTTCCAGATAACTGGTTCCGCCGACTTTTGGTGGGAGGCGAAGAGAAAGACTCTATCTGAGGAGGAGCTGGAAAATTTCTCCTGGGAGGAATTTAAGGAGAAGGTGTATGAGAAGTACATTCCTAAGAGTTACCGGAAGAGGAAGGAGCATGAGTTCTACAACCTACGCCAAGGAAAGACCACGGTCACAGATTACGACCGTGCATTCTGCGAGATGTCGCGGTATGTGCCTCAATTGATCAACACCGACGAGAAGAGGACTGAGAAGTTTCGGGCGGGACTTCGTCACGAAATCAGAGTGTCGTTAGCTGGTCACGGAAATCTGACGTACCGTGAGGCCCTCAGTTGGGCATTGGGCATCGAGGCTGCTATGCCTGAGGACATGATTGTCGTTGTGCACCCCCCGAATCACCAAGGAGATCGTGGGAAGAGGAAGTGGGAAGGACCCCACCAAGGACAAGGATCCAACACCGGCCAGGCCGACAGGAGGCCATGGCAAGGAAATAACGTGCCATCTGGGCATGGGCAGGGGAATGGACGCCCAATGGTACCCGCATCTGGCGGGGGAAACCAAAAATTTATGAAACTCCCCGTGTGCCCTAGGTGCCATAGGAGTCATAAGGGGGCATGCGCATTCACAAATGACGGATGCTTCAAGTGTGGCGGAAGGGCCCTACTCCGAGGACCCTTACAGGATCGCCAAGGAGGAAATGGCCATCCCATGTGCCCAACCAAGTCCAACCGGTCCGGGCTGTTTGTATGACCCTAAATCCTAAGTACGATTTAGCGTGGCTAATACTTGGAATAATAATCGGGAATCTTTAACCAATATATATACAAGAACTTATATGTTACGGGCGTATTCAACTAACAACATCATAAAATAAATTAATTCAATTGCAGCGGAACGTGTGAATACACATATGACGATGTGTATTCAAGTTTCTAATATATATCGTATTCAAAAGGGTTCATTGCTCCGACACATCTCCATCCATCATACGCTCAACTTTTGTACACTTAAAAACAAATATGGGTGAGTACAAGATTGCACTCGATGGCTCATGCCAAAATAATTTATCACATTTGAATTACTCGCCCATCACGGTAACACACGAGGTTTTAATTTGAAATACTAGTGCTTACTAAATATTTTCTTTCATTTTCCATAAAGATTAGATACAGAGACATTTTCCTTGTATGTATGATCCATATCCACCACATAATTCATCCAACAATAATTCCCGTTGGAGGAGAGGTCTCTCTCACAGACGCCATGACCGCCGAAAGCACCTTTCAAACGACACAAATAAATCGATTGCACAAAATCCGGGCCATCTCAAGACAGATCTGAATTCTCCATCATCCTTGGGGTGCTTCCAAGAATCTGAATTCAAGCATGTCGTAAAGTGGGAGCTACCCAACATTATGCATCAACAATCATGGATTGGATACATACATAAAACATAAACATTTTGGCGTGTAATTAAATAAATCGGTTCATAAATATTTGCTTGCAATAAAGCATCATAAATAAATCATTTGGTAAATTCTACCGGTTTGAGTATAGTAAAGCCCACCTTTACTTTTGAACTTGAATTTCGATCTGCGTGTTCTCTTACGGTTGCGTGTGAGCCTTCCGTCCCAGCTACGCAAAATTTACGTTTAGCACGTTGTACGCTTTTCGAGATTTTCAAAGTTCATTCAACTTTGATAAATTATATAATAATTGAAGTTTTATAAACTTTAATACATCGTTTCAAATACAGTATTTCAATAAAAATAATTCTCGTATTTCGAGAGGCGTAATATGATCTACGCTCGTTTTAACCTTTTAGGTTAAATAATTAGCGATATAATAACGTTATTGATAAAATGATTTCAATTAAAATCTTTTCTCACAATTGAGATATTCGGATAAAAATGTCGTTTTTCACGTATTAGCGTATTTAACGAACGATTTAAATGCGTTAATTTGAAAGTCGACCATTTTGACTTTTCATTATGAATCTTCAATAAAACATATTTTAATGAATAAAATCAATATAAATCGATTTCTTTTCATAAAGCTTTAATACTCGATTTTTCACGCAATTCGATAAATTTGATTAATATTTTCTTTCAATATTAATCTTTTAATACTTTAAGCATTATTTATGCTTTTAACGCTATTTAATATAACGTTTAAGTCATAAACATAATATTCTATGTTTAATAATTCTCTAAAATTTAATTATGTCTAATATAATTTTTAGACATATAATAAATTATTATTCTTGATTAAAAGGAATTAAAATTCCTTATTTTCACTTATAGCTCACTACTATCTCACAATATTTTCCAAACTTGTTCCAAAATTCCTCTAAATTCATATAGTGTATTATTTTACACTATGATCATTAATATGTATTAATAACACTATAGAAAATTTGGAACTCACCTATATCACTATATAGGCTCACGGTATTTATAAAAATAATACCAATAAATTTCCAAAAATTCTAATATTTATACACAAGCCTCAAATATCAATATATAACATAATTATAACCTAAAGTTTAACAAAAACAAACAAAACATCATAGAACCATCACTTGTAGCTCACGGTCCTATAGGGCTTTTCCAACCAAACAATTTTTTTTTAAAAATCCTATAAAATTACACTATGCTTATATGCTATCATATAGCACTAATACATCATAATATCGAATAATAACACATTACAAACCATTAATTCCTACACTATAGGTTTCGGCACTTTTGAAAAAAATTAGCTATATAAGTCCAAAAATTCTTATAAATTCCTTCAACACCTAATCAATACCCTAGATCAATAATATGCTATTATATCAAGCATATAAAAATTATACAACAAGGTTCCAACTCCTTTCATTTTCGGAGTTTTGGTATTTTTACCCAAATGGTTTTCAAAATTTCTAGATTAACCTCATGCATTCCTACAACAATATAGATCAACAATCCAACCTTAAATCATACTAGCAAAATTGAACATCATTAAAATAATTTAAATAAATTGCTTAGCTTAGGAAATAAATTATCTATGCACATATTAACATATGTAACATAATTTCTAAGCTTATAACATGCTAGCATGATTTATTACACAATTAATACATGCTAAAAATAATAATTTAAACCGTAGGATTATTGAAAAAATTAGGTTTTATCGAAGCTTGTTCGATATCTAACCTCGTTATCGGAGTCGATCGATTGTAGGATAATTAGAGCTCAAGCTATTTGAGGAAGGAAAGAAGAAATGTTTTGGTTTTTCTCAGAAGTGCTCACGGTAGTGAGAGGAAAAGGAATGAGAAGTGTTTTTGTGTTAAGTTTCAAGACAATAAATACACTTAACAAATACAAGGAAATGGATTGCACATATTATGTATCTCTCGGCTCTCTCACACAAGACACAAATGAATAATTTGTGAGTCGAAGATGATTATGTCACACAAGAAATATCTCTTACAATTCATTAACTCTTGGTAAGCTTTATTAAAGTTTTGGTATTAACAAAACAATTTTTGTCCCATATTATACACATAGCACGACCTTCAAGAGAGTGGAGAGGATGAAAATTTTCAGATTTTTCATGTTGTATTTCACAAGTGTATTGTGTACACTCTATCCCAAAATATTATACACTCAAGTGTATGAAAATCAAGATTAATAATTGTGTACAAATTGTCAACAATTTCGGCTCCCACACAAATGAAAAGCTAGAGTATTTTCGTCTATACATTTTACTTGGTAAGTGTGTATTAATACTACACTTAAGAAATAACACAAATTGGATGATCAAAAATTAAAATAATCCTATGTTAAAAACAATTGGAAGTTCTCGGCATTTACAATAAATTAATGCCCAAAAATTCATTTTCATGCTATAAGTAGATATATAGCATAATATAAATCCTAGATGATAAATTATATCATAGGAAAAATTATTGGAATTAATCCATAGGTAGAAAACCCTAACTCTCGATTTAGGGTTTTCGAGAATCTTAAATAATCACAAATATCATTCCAATATTTTCTAGCATTAATTCAATGCTAAATAATATTCTAATTATATAAAATAATCATAGGAATTTAAATATCATAATTCCTTGATCGTTAGACTTGATTCTCAAGTCATCTCAAAACGTTAACGTTTGAAACGTCTCAAACGTTTAAATATCGACTCATATCAAAATGGTCGAAATAAAGCTGATTACGGCTCTATTAAATATATTCCAATAATAATAGAATTAAATTCTAAGCTTAAAACTTAGAAAAGATTACGAGATTTCAATTATCGATACGTGTCGGCGTTGAAATTATCTTGTTGAAATCGTTACATATTCGTATTTCTCAATTCACATCGTTTGTGAATAAATCATAGGAATTTATTATTCAACGATAATCGAAATCATTATTCGATATATCAATAATCAAATTATTATAACAATACTACAATTTACTGAAATTAATATCGTAATTAGGCGTTTAAATAATCGGGTATTACACTATTCAAGCCCAACCGATCCAACAACAGCCCCCGGTTCAGTACTACCAGCCAAATCAGTGACCATATCAACCACGGTGGCAACAACGACAACAATGGCGACGACAGCATGATACCGCCACCCCAACAACAACAACAACAACGACAACCACGAAGAACCACAACAATATTATCGGCAACAACGGCCGCCCCAGCAAGCGAGGGCCTACGCCCTCAACCAAGAAATGGATTTCCCACAAGAGCCGCCAAGGAACCAATGAAACTTGGCAGGTATGGGAATACTCCTCCAGTTACTGTTATCCTCTTGTTTGATCTTGGCGCCCGCACTCTTTTATTCTTTGAAGCATGCGTGAGAACTTAGGATTAGATCCTAAACGCTTTGAACAAATCATGAGAATTTCTTCTCGATTATGAGGCATAAGAACGGTAACCCATATGCTCGAACCTAGAACTTGGACTAGGCTCACTTAAGGTCATCTGAGATAACCTTCACGTCATACCTATGACGGATGTGGACATAATCCTAGGAATGGATTGGTTAACCCGAACATAGAGCGACCATCACTGTAATGAAAGGAAAATTTCTTTCCAACATCCCGGAGAGGAACCTACCGACCTTCACGGGATCAGCATGGGGAGAAGAGTCCCAATTATATCTGCACTACAAGCAAGGACGTTGCTGAACAAGATCGAGAACCATGCCTACCTCGTCTACCTCCAAGAGAAAGATCAGAATGAGAGGAGGATAGAAGACGTCCTGATCGTGAAGAAGTATCTCGATGTGTTTCCAGACGAACTACCGGGATTACCGCCAAACCGACAGATCGAGTTCACGATCGACCTCGAACCGAGTTCTACCCCACAGTCAAAAGCCCCATACGGATGGCACCAAAGGAACTTGAAGAATTGAAGATCCAACTGCAAGAACTCTTGGAGTTAGGTTTCATTAGACCCAGTGTGTCTCCATGGGGAGCACCTGTCCTTTTCATGGAGAAGAAGGATGACACTTTGAGAATGTGCATAGACTATCGAGAGTTAAACAAGATAACTCTTAAGAATAAATATCCCTTTCCCCGAATTGACGATCTGTTTGATCAGTTTAAGGGAGCAGGAGTCTTTTCAAAGATAGATCTAAAGTCGGGATACCATCAACTAAGAATTAGACCAGAGGATGTACCTAAAATAGCTTTCCGTACAAGGTATAGTCATTTCGAATTCATCGTTATGCCCTTTGGACTTACAAATGCCCCGGCAGTATTTATGGATATTATGAATAGAGTGTTTCACCCATACTTAGACGAATTTGTCTTAGTGTTCATAGACGATATCCTAATATACTCTAAGAATAACCAAGAACAGGAAGAGCACTCGAGGACTGTGCTATAAATGTTGAGGCAAGAGCAACTCTTCGTCAAGTTTAGCAAGTGTGAGTTTTGGTTAGGCGAAGTGACATTCTTAGGTCACATCGTGTCCGCCGAAGGAATCAAAGTAGATCCCTCGAAGATTGATACAGTTCGAGAATGAGAATCACCAAATAACCCGAATGAAATTTGGAGTTTCTTAGGACTTGCGGGCTACTATCGAAGATTTATCGAAGGATTCTCAACGATAGCCCAACCCATGACCCAACTGTTGAGAAAGAGGATCAAGTACACATGGACCTCCGAGTGTGAGGCTAGTTTCCAAAGACTGAATGAGTTCTTGACGACAAGACTGTACTAAGCTGTGCAGGCGGATAAAGAATACACAATCTACATGGATGCTTCAAAGAATGGACTAGGATGTGTGCTGATGCAAGAAGGCAAGGTTATTGCTTATGCTTCAAGGCAATTACGCCTACATAAGTTGAACTATCCTACACACGACCTGGAATTAGCAGCGGTCGTACATGCCTTAAAGATCTGGAGGCATCACCTTTATGGAGTTAGATGTGAGATCTATCTTGACCATAAGAGCACGAAATATTTCTTTGGCGAAAGATCTTAACATGAGGCGGCGTAGATGGTTAGAGCTAGTGAAAGATTATGACTGTGATATCAATTACCACCCAGGCAAGGCTAATGTTGTAGCCGATGCCTTGAGTCGCAAATCCCATCCTAGTTTGGGATGCCTCCTCAGTCATGAGGAAATACTTATAAAGGAATTTCAAAGGATGAACATCGAAGTCATAGACCCGTCTCTGACAATAGAGGGCTGTATTGCAACATTGATTGCAATCCCAGACTTAAGAGTCCGAATCTTAGGAGCTCAGAGGAAGAGCAAAAAGCTAGAGGAAATACGAGCTAAGATCAAGGACAACAATCACAAGAATTTTAAAGAAGCAACAGATAAAGTTTTGTTGTATAACGGGAGAGTGTGTGTTCCAGAAGACGAAGGGCTTAGGAGCGAGATCTTGGAAGAAGCCCATGAGACTTCTTACACCGCACACCCCGGAAGCACCAAAATGTACCAAGATCTCAAGAAAAATTTGGTGGGATGGAATGAAGCGAGACGTAGCTTCATTCGTAGAATGTTGTTTGACGTGCCAACAAGTAAAAGCACTCCACCAACGACCGTATGGAACCTTACAACCGCTAGACATACCGGAATGGAAATGGGATGATATAGCCATGGATTTTGTTACCGGGCTACCCAAATCACAAAGAGGAAATACCGCTATTTGGGTCATCATCGATCGTTTGACCAAGAGCGCGTATTTTTTACCCATTCCGATAACACATGGATTTGACAGATTAGCACAGTTGTAGGTTCGAGAGGTCATACGTCTACATGGAGTTCCGAAAACTATCACGTCTGATAGAGATTCGAAATTTACATCTAGATTCTGGATGAGTTTACAAAAGGAATTGGGGACTCGACTACATTTCATCGCGTTCCACCCACAGACGGACGGACGGTCCGAGAGGACCATTCAATGTTTGGAAGACATATTGAGAACCGTTGTCCTCGATAGAGGAAAGTTGGGAACAAGTGTTGCCACTTGGAATTCGCCTACAATAACGACTACCGGTAACAATTGGAATGGCCCGTCTGAAGCTCTTTATGGAAAGAAATGTCGATCACCCCTCTACTGGGATGAAATGGGAGAAAGAAGAGTATTAGGACCTGACTCTGTGGGAGAAATGATCGAGATTGTGAGACGATCCGCCAGCGGATCAAGGAGGCCCAAGGCAGACAAAAGTCGTACGCCGACAAGCGTCGCCTGAGCGCATTTTGACGTGGGAGAAAAAGTCTTCTTGAAGATTTCTCCGTCAAAAGGAATCGTGAGATTTGGAATAAAAGGGAAACTACGACCACGTTTCATAGGACCCCATGAAATTTTGGAAAGGATAGGCCAGTGGCTTAAAGACTTGCATTGCCGCCAAGTTTTGGAAACGTGCACAATGTGTTCCATGTTTCACAACTAAGGAAGTACATACATGACCCCACCATGTGATACCACGACGGATATTGTCCTCGATGACAATATGAGTTCGATAGAAACGACTACGGAAATCTTAGACCGAGCGTATCCAAAAGCTAAGGAACAAAGAGATACCGTTAGTGAAAGTTCTATGGAGACACCATGGACAAGAAGAAGTAACCTGGGAACTGGAATCAGCCATGAAAGAGAAATACCGGATCTTTTCAAGGTTAGCAAATTTCGGGACGAAATTTATTTTAAGGGGATGATATGTAATAACCCGAAAAATTTAAAACTTTGTTAGTGATGTTTAAATCACTTATTTGTGGTTCTTAGACCTTAATTATGTTTAAGTTAACCAACGAAGCAATTAGAATCGATTCGGAGATCGAAAACTAGAAATCAAAAACTAGTGATTAGTCACTGCAGTTAGGGTTTTCGAATAGCACGAACATAGAATGAAAGATCGAGAATGAATCTTGACAAAAGTTTCATTTCTAAAATCCTCTCATGAAAACATGTGAGAAGCCAAAGAATGAGAATTTTCGGGCATACTTGCATGGTCAGTCTGAAAAGCACTTTTTACGAGCCGGATCAACTTCCAGTCCGTACAAACCATGATAATTAATTATGGAAATTAAAATTATGAATTAATATATTATTATGAATTTAGGAATTATAAGAATCAATTTCTGAAAGAAATTCCTGAAGAACTTAACCGAAAGCCGGGAAAATATATCGGAAAAATCCTAAATTGATCCGAACGACCCGAAACTCGAACCAAGGGTCTAAATCAATAAGAAATGATTTATAAGACTCAAATAAATTATGAAATCTCAAGAATTCAATGGAAATTAGAATGAGCATAATTTAATCGTCGAACGCTGTTTTTCCGCGATAACTCGGAATTGACTTATCGGACGCCATCCGAACTTCATAAAATTTTTATAAACATTGAAATAAGTCTTTTAAATGCTATTTAAGAAAATAAAACCTTAAGGTTCCGAGAAATCAATCGAAAGCGCGTTAAAACTTAAAGAGTCGGTATTAACATGCCAAAACAAGTAATTTGACCCATCCTTCTCCCAACTACCACCAAGACCACCCCAAATGGGTAATGACAGCCCTTTAGGCTGCCAATACAGTGAGGAAAACGTTCATTACAGCCTCACACTATGGAACCCAAAATTCTCTCTCTTTTCAAACTTTTCTTCTTTGTTCTTCACACTTTTGAGCTTCAATCCCCCATTTCAAACCTTTCCCACTCTCAAATAATTATTATAAGACCATAAAAAGGTAGTAATCATCATTCTCTCCGTTTGTAATGGAGTAGAATTTTTTTTTAGATTTTTCTTGAATTATTTCACAAAAAAACCTAGTTTTGATCCTCATTTTTTTTCGTGACTTTTGAGCCATCAAATACTCTCAATCCATGAATGAAAAATTCTTATAATGATATTATAAGTCTATAGTTAAAATTTGAAAATTTTTGGAGCATGTTTGATATTTTTCGATTTATGCTTTATTTCTTTTTATATGTGATAAAGCATGATTTTGTGAATATTATTTGATATTGTTTCTTTTTAATGTATTAGAAGCATGTAGAATAAATATCATAATTTTTAGAATATTTTTGAATTTTTTTTTTAAAAGAGCCGTGAGTTTAGGGCTTGATTTAAGCCATAGTTTGATTTTTCTTTTTGAAAAATAGTTGAGATATGGTGTTTAATATATGATATGAACATCATATATGAATCTTGGAATTTTTGAAACACATCTCCTATTTTTACTTTTTTTTGACCGAATACATATATATGTTATTAGAGTATTGTTTGATTTTTGTTTGTTGAAAATAGTTGAGATATGGTGTTTAAGGTATGATATGAACATCATATATTAACCTTGAATTTATTCAAACACCTCTCCTATTTTTCCCCATAAGTGCCGTGAACTATATATATATATATGGTGATTTAATTAATTTTTGTTGCTGAAAATAATAGGATATGTGATAGTATAAATATTTGTTGGTGTTTCATGTTAATATTACATGCTATTGCATTATATGACCATATTGTGAAAGAATGGAATTTATTGAATATGTATGTATATATATATATGTGATTACCGAAATTAAATAAGGGTGAAAAGCATGGGTTTAAATTTTAAATGCATGATATGAAATGATATTTCATGTTTAGTGTTTAGTATGATTTTGTGCTTATTTTTCATATGTTTATGCATTCCGTTTCCCGTGGTTTGTACTATATATGTCGTTGTTTTGATTAGTATTTATCGTTTCGGACTTACTTGGTTTGTTTCGATGTTTTGTAGAAAAACGGCATTAAATAGGACGAAATGAATCATCCAAGATCTATCCTATATTGAAGAGCATCTCGATAGGAGTCCATAGGTGCAAACGGATCGCAATTCGGAGTTCGGACGAGAGAGAACGGAGGCGAAGCAGCGGCGCGACGCGCGCATGGCGCGTCGGCGCTGCGCGCGAGTCCGGCGCTGCACGCGAGTTTCTGTCCGCCCAGCGTGCGTTTGGCCTCCCCCAGCGTGCGTTTGGCCTCCTTCTCCACTCCCCAACCGGCGCTGCACTCCCCAACCGGCGCTGGCCTCCTCGGCAGCGTTCGGTATGCACGCCTCCCCACGTCGTTTCCTCTTCCTTCCAACTCCCAAAGACGCGACGCATTCCGCAACGCCATGCTACCCTTCCATTCGACGCTGGGCTCCAGCCATCACCTCGCGACATCTCGCCTACCGCTTCGGTGCGTGGTCGATCCGGCTGGATGCTTTCTCCATTCTTTCGAGACGCGTCGGCGTCCGTGACTGCGATGCTCTCTTGTCCACTCGGTGGGCGCCGCGTCCGCGACAGCGGTGCGTTCGGCGCTTCGAATTTTCTGCTGCTTATAAATCTGAAATTAAAGCGCACGGAACCTAAGCAAAAACATATTCAGATTTTCTCACGCTCTCGATCGCGATTTTCTTTCTCCTTTCTTTTCTTTTCCTTTTCTTTCCTTTTAATTCTTGTATCTTGGATTAACAAGTGGATTATGCGATTCGGATATTTGGAAGATGAATTTATCTATGAATGGTTGTAAGTTTTCACGATTTTAATTATGTCTATGTAATTGGGATTAGAATCATTTACGCCATGAGATAAATTATGATTTGTTGAGAAATATATGTTTAATCGTTCTTGTCTTGAATTGCGATTAGTGAATTGATGATTTGTGATTTTCCTATTCGTATAAATTGGTTATTTCATGATCTTCATACATGATGTTCGAAAGAATAGTGTAGGTTGATTGTGTGCTTATATTTGATTATGAAGATATGCGAGAGCAGATTTATATTAAATATGAGTTTGACAACGAAAGTGATCGAGAGATTGGTTTGTTGTTGGGTAATTGATATATGTGGATAGGGTTTTGCTATTGTGTGCTTTTGTAGTGAAATATCCTTCGTAGTTGATGGTGGGGTGGTTGAGAGATCTCCTGTCATTAAGTTCGAGTCTAGCATTGACGTAATTGAGAGATTAGTTAGTGTTGACCTAGGGTGAGAAGCGTGGGTGTTTGATGCATTGAGTACCGGTCATTGATTCAGTAATTGTGAGGATAGATTCGAACCCTAGAACACCGTCTCCAATTCCATGTATCGTCAATTCCTATTGTTGACCAAATGCATCCGTTTTATCTGCTTTATTTTATTTTCCTGCTTTCGTCCTTTCCGTGACAGCCCCTTTATGTTAGGACGTTAGTATTTCTTTTACATTTACGTGTTTGATATAAAACCGTAGCCCTGTTAAGCCTTCCTCGAGAGATTCGACTTGGGTCGACCTTACCCTTCTATAAGGACCTCGTACTATTGCGAGCGACTGAAAAGAACAATTTGGTCGGAACAAATTTTGGCGCCGTTGCCGGGGAAGGCTTTAGGCTTTTGGTTTTGTGTCGTTTGTTTTTCGTGTTTCATTTGTTTTCTGTTTCTTCCCCCGTGCTTCTTCTTTTTATTTCTTTCTTTTCTTTTCTTTGTTTCTATTTTCTCCAACCGTGCGTGTGATCTTGTTTTTGTAGTTGGTGTCTCATAATGCGGGGTTACCGCGATCGAATATGGTCATACAGGCACGGAGGAGGAAAGCTCGTCGTATTGGGCAAATTCTTCCTATGAAGAAGGAGCCCAATTCGACTATTTTGAGGGATACCCGTCAGTCTGTGAGCATCAAGCCTATGATCCCTACTGGAGGCATCCTCGAGTTCTTCATATAGTCGGGACCTTTTCTTCCAACAACCGATGAAGCCGACATTGGAGGAGTCATTGCACGTTCCTTCGAGGTAGTCATTGGTGAAGCGTGAAGCCGACATTGGAGGAGTCATTGCAGTGTTCCTTGAGCGAGTCGGCCGGTGAAGCGCCGGTGAAGCCGACATTGGAGGAGTCATTGCGGCGTTCATTCAGCGAGTCCGCGGTGAAGCCGACATTGGAAGACACATTGGCGTCCTTCGTGCAGACGAGTCGACAAAGGTTGAGATTTTGGAAACACCTATCGGCGTTTAGAGACTCAAGTCGATCGGTTAGGCGGGAAAGTGGAAGAATGGTGCACAACCAAAGTGTGGAGGAGATGCCGAGTCAACTGGGCGGACTTTTCTTTCATATTCCTTGAAGAGGATGAAGTCGAGGGAAGAATCAAGGAAGTTGATGAAGGTAAAGAGTCGAGGTTTCATCAAACCAAGACTAAGTATGAACAACCTGATATATCCCCGATCCGGTTAGAGGAGGAGAGAGGACATACGTTGAGGTAGCATCTATAATTTTTCAACATCCTAATTCTCCAAAGTATTGTGCTTTTGGAGTTGAATTGATTTATTTTTCTTTGGAGAATAGGATGTTTGATTTGAGTTTAATTAATTTATTATTTGCTACCTTGACTGTCCTTTGTGCTTACATTGTTACTACTGATGCTCTGATTGAGATGGTATTCCTGCAGGTGAAGGACTATGGATAGTCCGTTTTTCATTGGTGGAGCTCGTGCCATTGAAACGAGCGCTACGTGGGAGGCAACCCACGAGTTTAATTGTTTTTCTGTTTTGTTTCTGTTCTTTTTCTTTTCAGGTTCTTAATAAGTGAGATGAGAATTGTGGCGAGTTGCATAACATGAACACTCAAGCCACTGGACGACGTCACCGCCGTACCTCGTTGACATGTTCTCCCAATTTCAGGGAAGTTCACTTCTACATTTCACCTTTATGGTTTTTGTCTAAAGTGTGGAGGCGTGCTTACCGTCTTTGTGTGTTTGCATGTGACTTGTGTTTGTTTGGGTGTGTCGTCCTCCATTTTATACCTTTTGTTTGGATTTGAGTATACTTTATCGTCTAGTATATGAGTAGAGTCGAGTGAGCATGATTTGATTGGGTATGCACGTCCGAACTGATTTCTAGTAATTCTTATCGATGCGTGACTTGACTTAATAATTGTTGATGATTGATCTAACCGTGGGGCACGTCTAAGTAAATTGTGATGAAGTGATATGTGTAGTTGATTGTCGTTGCTGTTTATATGGTCCCCTTGCGTGTCTTATCTCGAAAAAAATTAAATGAAAATATGAAAAAGATTGTTATATAAAAAAAAAAGAGTTGGAATAATTTGTTGATGGTTGAATAAGTGAGCTTAAGGTTGGAATAAGGGGCTCTACTCCTCTCGCTCCTTGTTGCTTCTCGAATGGAAGCTCAAAAGTGATGAGTATGGGAAACCACATTAGGATACTCGAGTTTTCAACTCGAAAGTTCGACTTAATGAATATTGTCCTATAATCCTCCTTGAGTCATCACATCTTGCATTGAAAGTTGTTTAGTATGTTGAAAATGAGATGTGTTATGCAAGGATCTATATGAATTGGCTTTTCGATTATTAAATGCATGTAGATCAAAATCGTGATTTGCTTGGACTAAGCCGCATGTTTAATCAATTGTTGATTCATTATCATGTTGAGAAGTGTATTGGTTTAGAATTTCTAGGATGATGTGAAGTCATGTTTTATCCATTTGAATTTATGTTTTCTTGATTTCTTTTCTCGTGTCGTGATGATGATGTTTGCTTGAGGACAAGCAAAGGTTTAAGTGTGGAGGATTTGTTTAGTATGATTTTGTGCTTATTTTTCATATGTTTATGCATTCCGTTTCCCGTGGTTTGTACTATATATGTCGTTGTTTTGATTAGTATTTATCGTTTCGGACTTACTTGGTTTGTTTCGATGTTTTGTAGAAAAACGGCATTAAATAGGACGAAATGAATCATCCAAGATCTATCCTATATTGAAGAGCATCTCGATAGGAGTCCATAGGTGCAAACGGATCGCAATTCGGAGTTCGGACGAGAGAGAACGGAGCGAAACGGCGAAGTCGCGCACGCGCACGCGCGAGCGCGAGCGCGTCCGGCGCTGCGCGCGAGTCCGGCGCTGCACGCGAGTTTCTGTCCGCCCAGGCGTGCGTTTGGCCTCCCCCAGCGTGCCTTTGGCCTCCTTCTCCACTCCCCAACTAACACTGCACTCCCCAACCGGCGCTGGCCTCCTCGCCAGCGTTCAGCGTGTGCGCCTCCCGGCGTGCATTTCCCCCTCTTCCTTCCAACTCCCAGCACGCGCACGCATTCCGCAACACCACGCTGCCCTTCCGTCCGACGATGGGCTCCAGCCATCACCTCGCGACGTCTCGCCTACCGCTTCCGGTGCTGTGGTCAGTCCGGCGCTGGATGCTTTCTCCATTCTTTCCAGAGACGTCGCGCGTCCGGTGCTACGACGCGTCCGGCGCTGTGATGCTCTCTTGTCCACTCTAGTGGGCGCCCGCGTCCGGCGACGCGGTGCGTCCGACGCTGCGCTCGAATTTTCTGCTGCGCTATAAATACAGAATTAAAACGCACGGAACCCTAACCAAAAACATATTCAGATTTTCTCACGCTCTCAGTCGCGATTTTCTTTCTCCTTTCTTTTCTTTTCCTTTTTCTTTCCTTTTAATTCTTGTATCTTGGATTAACAAGTGGATTGTACGATTCCGGATATTTGGAAGACGAATTTATCTATGAATGGTTGTAAGTTTTCCTGATTTTAATTATGTCATGTAATTGGGATTAGAATCATTTACGCCATGAGATAAATTATGATTTGTTGAGAAATATATGTTTAATCGTTCTTGTCTTGAATTGCGATTAGTGAATTGATGATTTGTGATTTTCCTATTCAGTATAAATTGGTTATTTCATGATCTTCATACATGATGTTCGAAAGAATAGTGTAGGTTGATTGTGTGCTTATATTTGATTATGAAGATATCGAGAGCGATTTATATTAAATATGAGTTTGACAACGAAAGTGATCGAGAGATTGGTTTGTTGTTGGGTAATTGATATATGTGGATAGGGTTTTGCTATTGTGTGCTTTTGTAGTGAAATATCTTTCGTAGTTGATGGTGGGGTGGTTGAGAGATCTCCGTCATTAAGTTCGAGTCTAGCATTAGCGTAATTGAGAGATTAGTTAGTGTTGACCTAGGGTGAGAAGCGTGGGTGTTTGATGCATTGAGTACCGGTCATTGATTCAGTAATTGTGAGGATAGATTCGAACCCTAGAACACCATCTCCAATTCCATGTATCGTCAATTCCTATTGTTGACCAAGTGCATCCGTTTTATCTGCTTTATTTTATTTTCACCTTTCGTCCTTTCCGTGATGCCTCCTTTATGTTAGGGCGTTAGTATTTCTTTTACATACGTGTTTGACATAAAATCGTAGCCTTGTTAAGCCTTCCTCGAGAGATTCGACTTGGGTCGACCTTACCCTTCTATAAGGACCTCGTACTATTGCGAGCGACTGAAAAGAACAATTTGGTCGGAACAAATTTTGTATATGGTATAAGCATGATATAATTTTTGTGGAATTTATTGAACACCAATGCACATTAATTTATGATTACCGAAAAATTAAGATATTTTAACCTATGGTTTGAAATTCTATATGATGATATTGAATTGAAAATTAAACTCTACAGTATGATAGGACTATAATATGATTTTATTGGAATTTATTGGATACATATGCTAATTGTTGCTAATTATCGAAAACGTAACAAAATGATTAAGAGTGAGTTAATTTTGATGATAAATGATGCTATGATAGTTGGCTATAAGTTTGGAATGAATGGTTATGATTGTGGTGAATGGATGGAACACTTATACACATATACACAATGGTTTTGCATTATGTTAGAAATTAGGGTTTTCTAATGCTTTAGTATGGTTTATGTTGTGTATGGTATTGAATGTTTATGTTTATGTTGTACCGACAAACCTAAACCCCAAACGTAAACAACATAATGTTAAATGTACGAGAATCCAAAAGAAATCGACCAATTTCGATAATTTACGAAGGAATTAACGAGAATCGAAGTTAGAGACAAATTAGGGTTTTCTATTAATAAAAGGATACTCGAATGCGAGTTCCTAAGTTAGAAAAACCAAAAGCCGAGTGTTTAGTATGAATTTGTGATGATTCTTGGTATTGTTTTACGTGTCATTTTCTATGGTTTGTTCTATTTATGCCGTTGGTTTGATTAAGATTTATCGATTCGGATTAACTTCGTTCGTCTCGATGTTTTGTAGGAAAATGGCATAAAATAGGATGAATTGGATCTGCCAAGGATCATATATTATTGAAGAGCATTTCGACAGGAGTTCGTAGGTGCAAACGGTTCGTAAATCGGAGTTCAAACGAAGGAGAACGGGTCGAACGACCAAAGTCGCGCCGACGGCACCCGTCGCGTGGCCGCGCGCGCGCACCCACGCCGCCAGACACGCCGCCGCGCCCGGTATCGGCCACCACCGCCGCGCTCGCTCCGGCGTCGTTCGCCATTCCTCCGGCGCTGGCGAACAGCGCCACCACGCCCGGCCCGCGCCTCGCCCGCCCGGCCCCGATCGCAGAAGCGCCCAGCGCCCATTCCTCCAAGACGTCCGTCCGGCGGCTGGTGGCTGGCGCCCGGCCAGCGCCAGCGCCTCCTTCGCCCGCATGCTCTGCTGCCTCGCATTCGTGTGTCCGCCCGCGAGCACTCGCCCGGCACCGCACGCACGCCAGCCAGCGCCCCTAAGCACGCCGCGCCAGCGCTTCGCCCACACCGCGCCTCGCCCGTGCGACCCGCGCCTCGGCGCCACCGCCCCGGCGTACAATCTGGCACACTCACTCGCCAGCGCCAGCGCTCTCGCCCAGCCCGCGTTCCAGCTCTCCTCACCGCCCACCGGAGTTCCAAGTGAGCAAGCGTTACGGCTGAAGGCGAAATGTTTTCCAGCGTGCGCTTCGATCGAAACCGACGCTCGATCGACTTAATATATATATTTGCGCTATGTCATTTAGCGGGGGTTGGATTATTTTGGTTTCACCGCTGCCCTTGTGGTCGCTCTTCACCATTGATTTCCAGTTTCTTGACGACAACAAATGATAATTTCTTAGATTTAATTCTGTTTTCATTTCATTCTTGAATAATTTAGATTATCGGTTCATGCTTTGGATTCATCTGTTTACATCGGAATCAATTTCATAGTGTTTTGTTTGATGGTTTCTATGGGATTCAATTTCATAAGTGACAATGAAGTGTTCTCGTGTTTCTATCAATTTAATGCTTAATGATTTATCGCTTTCGTTTATTTGCAATTAGATTTAGATTAGGGATTGACAAACCCTATGAATAATATGATTGCATATGCTTTTGTTTATCGTTTTGATTTATCGCTTTCGTAGCTCAACTAGGGATTGACAACCCCTGGTTTAGATTTATCGCTTTATTAGTATAGCTCGGGATTGACAACCCCTAGCTTAGGATGCTGTTTAATTCTCGTGTTTGATTCCTCGTATGTTTCAAAAACCCTTGTTGGCATTAGAATGTTTAGGTTTTAATCGCTTTCTGTGTGCGACACGAACATTCGCCCTGTTAAGTTTTCCTTGAGAGACGAATCGTGTTAACTTACCACGCTACGATTACCTCGTACGATTGCGAGTAATTTGAGTGTGTTTTTAGCTCGATATATTTTGGCGCCGTTGCCGGGGAAAACTTTAGGCGTATTGTTTGTGTTGTTTGTTTTCTGTGTTTCTTTTCTTTCTGTTTGGTTATTTTCTCCCCCTGGTGCGTGTAATTTTGTTTTTGTTGTTGGTATCTGCTAATGCAGGGTTATCAACAGTACGATTATGGTCAACCCGGCTGGGGGGAGGAAAGTTCGTCGTATTGGGCAAATTCTTCTTTGAAGAAGCCCAATTCGACATTTCGAGGATGTCCGTCGGGTATGAGCCACAAGCATATGATCCTTACTGGGATCCACAGCAGCAACAACGCAGCCTCACCAGCCCGATTTGGGATATTGGGATCCACAGCAGCAGCAGCCGCCTCCACAACCTGACCCTAATATTGGAATCCACCGTGCTTTGAGGATCGAGCCTCCAATCCCTCTTGGGATCAACCGCCTCCATGAGCACTATGAGGATCAATCCTACAATGCCTCTTGGGAGCAATCACCTCGAGACTCATATCCACAACACCGCCTCCGCTTCCACCGCAATCATACCCGCAGCAGACCACCTCCACCTCAAATGCCACTTGGGATGTGGATCTTGACGACACAAAATCAGTGCCATGTTTAAATTAGAAATGATGGTGAGAAGGTGAGCGAGTTGCTGCAACAAGATGCGATAGGGGCCTCAAGCTTACCTATGAGGCTCGGCGACCACCCACCATCGAGTTCGCCATTGGATGATAGAGACGCAACTCTTGAGCATTTAGAGGCACAAATGGGACTGATTGTCATTAAGTATGTTGAGTATCAACGGCGACTTGCAATGAGGGAACTTCCAAACCAATCCGGTCAGTCGGTGGTCACCGTCTGAAAGTGATCCAATAGTTGAAAATTGGGTGGAAGAGACATCGGATGAGTGCTGCGATCACGGGGGGTGAAAAACGAGTGGATGAAATCACACCTTTTCGCACCAACCCGATCAAGCTCGGATGGTCACCACTCTTGGAAGTGACCCAATTGTTGAAGATGGGCGGGAGACACACGAGGAGCCGATGCAGCGGATGAGGTGGAAAGTGAGAACGTGGGCACATGTGGATGAGAAGCATAATCGAGCCCGATGGCGTTTTATGAGAACGGATAACAAGGAAGAGTGGGCAAATCCTGTCGATATCATTCCAACACTCACTGAGGTGAAAGAGTTATCGAACACGTGAAGGAGGATGAAGAGTGGATGAAGCAAGAGTGGGCACTCGAAGTTGATGACATGCCAAAGCCCACTGGAAGCGATTAGACTTGCCTCAACAATTGGAGTACGGGGTCCCGAGGAGGATACAATGATAACAAAGGTTGAGGTAACTTCAATAATTTGTCAACATCCTAATTCACCAAAGTATCGTGCTTTGGGAATTATAGTTATCTATTTTCTTTGGAGAATAGGATGTTTGACTTGAGCTTAAATGATTCGTTTTTGCTTTCTTTCTTGTCCTTTGTGCATATATGGTTTATCTTGATGCTTTGGCGAGATGGTATTCCCGCAGTGAAAGACTATGGATAATCCGTTGTTTATCGAACACGCCGTGCTCACGACGTTAAATTGAGTACTACGTGGGAGTTTACCCACGGTTTTTTCTGTTCTTTTCCTTTCTTTCTTTTTGTTTGTTTTCGTGTTTTTCTTTGATCTATCTGTTGTTGTTGAGTTTGTTTTGCTCAGATCTGGAAAGTTGTCAGCAGCGAGATGAAACCGTGGTGCTCCAACTTTACATCGCACATTCGTCGATTATCAGGGAAGTATCATCCTCTATGGTTATTTTGAGCTTTTAATGTTTTGAGCACTGGGGACAGTGCTCGATTTAAGTGTGGGGGATGTTTACTCAGTTTTGTATGCGTGATGTATTGTTTTGTATGCTTAATGACGTGCCCTTGTGCTTATTTAGATTGTTTGGACTTGAGTTTGTGTCTATGCGAATAAGTTAGGATTTTAATTTGTACAACTGAACTCTGTGGTATTGATCGAACTTTGATGTATTTCTCGTTTATCTTGATGTCATGTGATTAAAGTGCAATGTGAATTGACGAGATTGTGTGAATTGATTTTAAATCGGTGGTTATTGACATGATTTGTCCGGCTAATGCTAGGGGAGTGTTAACGAGGTGGTTACCTATATACTCGCTTCAAATAAAAAGAAAAGAAAAGAAAATATGTGTGAAAAAGAAAATAAGGAGAATTAAAACTCAATGTTGTTGAGATTTTATAAATGGAGGATGGGATTCTTTTTTTGGTCAAAACGAACGAAATAACATAAAACGGGCAAAGACAAGCTACAAACTTAACTCAGGCATACCTGAGGGGGATTACAGCCTAATTTCCGAAGAAATGCGGCAAGGGGTGGGATAAAACACCTAGCAGCCAAAACATATAGGCCAAAGAGCGACTCGCTCGATCTAGTAAAGCGGTAAAGACACAAGACCACATCAACGAACCCCTTAGTGACGAAGAAGGGGCGGGCCTCATTAAAAACCCCATGACCAGTGGGGAAAAGAGTACCCTTGTGCAGTGAGACCGTGGGGCACAGGGGATTGGGAATGTGAACACATGCAAGCTCATGAGGTGCACTGCTTCGGTTGGGCCTAAGCAGCCCCTCAACACACGCACCCAAAAAACCACTATCAAACAACAAGTACATGATATGGCATCCCAAAAGTGGATCCAAGAACAAGACTGAGACATCCCTCAGCTCACTACAAAGCCAACTCAAAATGAGAACTAACAAGATCATAAGAATACAAAGAATACAAAGCAGCATAAACATCTTTTTGAATGGTCTTCACAATGGTCTTCACATCAAAGGGGATGTCTTCAAACTTCAACTTATTACGTGCATACCAAATGTGATTCACCGTTGCTGCTAAACCGATCTGCTTGGCACGAATTCATCGAGACTTCACCTTTCAACATTGTTCCAAAATTTGTTTATACTTTCTTTGTGTTCTCAAAAGAAACTTGTTGCTAAAGGTAACCATTTTAGTTAATTCGCCTCAACGGAGAGTTGGGTCGGAGAAAATAACCTACCTGTTTGTTTGATATTTTCACAATCTTAGATTTGTTTCACATTAACTTTTATTATGTATTCATCATGTTTGGGAGAATTGCAAAAGAGATTTGATTGATTGGACTAAGAGTGATGTTGCATGAGTTATCTTTCGAACCTTATTAGTATAGACTTTGCTTGAGGACAAACAAATGGATAAGTGTGGGGGAGTTGTTTAGTATGAATTTGTGATGATTCTTGGTATTGTTTTACGTGTCATTTTCTATGGTTTGTTCTATTTATGCCGTTGGTTTGATTAAGATTTATCGATTCGGATTAACTTCGTTCGTCTCGATGTTCTGTAGGAAAATGGCATAACATAGGATGAATTGGATCTGCCAAGGATCATATATTATTGAAGAGCATTTCGACAGGAGTTCGTAGGTGCAAACGGTTCAGAATCGGAGTTCAAATGAAGGAGAACGGTCGAACGACCAAAGTCGCAAGACTCGCACCCCGTCGCATGGCCGCGCGCGCCCGCGCCCGCCCGCCACAGACGCCGCCGCGCCGCCGCCGCAAGACACGCCCGCGCCGCGCGCCCGCTCGTCCACCAGCGCGCTCGCTCCGGCGCGAGTTCACCAATTTCCTCCGGCGCTCATAGCGAACCGGCGCTCACACGCCAAAGGCCCCCCAGCCGCCTCGCCCGACGCTGACCAAGCAGCGCGCCGCCCAGCGCCCATTCCTCAAGACGTCCGTCCGCGCTGGGTGGCCAGCCCAGCCCAGCCCAGCGCCCTCGCTCACCGCGCATGCCGCTGCCTCGCGTTCGCAGGTCCGCCATGACAGCACTGCCCGGCACTGCTGCCGCCAGCGCGCCTACGCCCGCCAGCGCCAGCGCGCTGCCCAGCGCCAAGCGTGCTCGCCAGCGACCCGAACCCTCCAGCGCCACCACAAGCAAGCAATCTGAGCGCTCACTCACCCAGCGCCCAGCCGCTCTCGCCCGCTGCAGCGTTCCAGCTCTCACCGCCCACCGAGTTCCAAGTGAACCGGCGTTACGGTGAAGGCGAATGTTTTCAAGCGTCGCCATCGTAACCGCGCTCATCGACTTAATATATATATTTGCGCTTAGGTCATTTAGCGGGGTTCGGATTATTTTGTTTCACCAGCCTTGGCTACTGGTCTTCTTCACCATTGATTTCAGTTTCTTGAGACAACAACAAATGATAATTTCTTAGATTTAATTCTGCTTTCATTTTCATTCTTGAATAATTTAGATTATCGATTCATGCTTTGGATTCATCTGCTTTTGTCGAATCAATTTCATAGTGTTTTGTTTGATGGTTTCTATGGGATTCAATTTCATAAGTGACAATGAAGTGTTCTCGTGTTTCTATCAATTTAATCGCTTAATGATTTATCGCTTTCGTTTATTTGCAATTAGATTTAGATTAGGGATTGACAAACCCTATGAATAATATATTGCATATGCTTTTGTTTATCGCTTTTATTTATCGCTTTCAGAGCTCAACTAGGGATTGACAACCCCGGGTTTAGATTTATCGCTTTATTAGTATAGCTCGGGATTGACAACCCTAGCTTAGGATGTTTATTTAATTCTCGTGTTTGATTCCTCGTATGTTTCAAAACCCTTGTTGGCATTAGAATGTTTAGGTTTTAATCGCTTTACGTGCGCGACACGAACATTCGCCTGTTAAGTTTTCCTTGAGAGCGACTGTGTTAACTTACCACGCCACGATTACCTGCATTTATTGCGAGTAGTAATTTGAGTGTGTTTTTAGCTCGATCACCGAGCTACAATGTTAGTACTCAACAACGATAACCTAATACGATATTATATTGAGCGATAAGACAACTCGACAACGAATAGCGACTATGCAAATTATATAATCTCCGACAAGTTAAGGGTAATAAACAATGTCGTAATATATAAGCAAATATTCGAACATAAGATGTCGATCCTTATGTCTCAAAAGTCGAGTTAGTGCTGCACAGTAATCTACGTAGCACACAAAACACAAAATCGTAGAACAACCGAAATTAAATCTCTACCATTGATCCAACAAATCAAAGGCCCAGATTCATACATTTTTCCTACCAAATTTTCCTTTCCTACCTGAACCATCTCTTATATATATAGGGGATGGTTCAAGTAAGAATGCAAATATTGATGAGAAATAAGAATGCAACATTTAACGTATAAAGTTGTTGCACTAAATGTATAAATTATTTGCACTAAATTCAGTGCAACAACTTATATTAAGTGCTATACTTTATATGTTAAATTTGATGAAACAAATTTATACATTTAGTACAACAACTTTATACGTTAAATATTGCATTGTTATTTCTCACCAATATTTGCATTCTTACGTGATCCATCCCATATATATATATATATATATATATATATATAGGGGTTGGTTATAAGAAGAACCACCTCTAAGATGAAAACTAAGAACTATTAAACACCCTAGATAAAATATGATTTAATTGGTGTATAAGGTTGAGTTTGACTCTTTTTTTTTTCTGTTTTAACTATATTAAATACGTGAAGGGTAGCATTGTAAATCAAAAATTCACACTACCCCATCCAAACCTCCAATACCCTGAATTACCGCATCAATCATTTCATCTTCTATCTGTCATTGGTTTTTATGCTTTCTCTCGCAAAACTCTATTATTGACGTAATCTCTGAAAATTGAAAATTACCTCTTCAATTGCATATGCAATTTTGGGAATCTCGCAAAACTATCTCATCCATAAATTTGTGAACATATACAAGTTTATTCGAATAAAAATGGCACTTATGCACTGATTTCGGTTTAAACGAAGTTTGAAGCCGTGAAGAACACAAGATTTCGTTGTGAACAAAAAATAGAGCTTCAAATTTCTACGTAAGCACATTATTTTGCTTCAGTTTTGTAAATCAAACATTGTACAAAACTAGTCTGTCTGTGAAACCAAAACTATTATATTTTCTAGTTTTCTCAATTTCTGTTGTTCAACATGAAAATGTTGAGGAAGTCGAAGTTGTTTTGTTTCATAATATTGAAAGTGGTCCCAACTTTAGAATCTACGCTATATTTGTGGGTTATTTTGTACACAGATTTGCATCCTCGTGTTGAATGTGCATATACACAGTATGTTATTCAAATTTCATGCTTTCGATTGTCGTAATCCCTTGATGTGGTCCTCCCACTCGGTTGTATCAGGTGTTTTAATTCCATGGTAATGGTCAAATCTTTATGAAAAACTTGATAAAGCTAATTCTTATGATTGAAATAATTAACTATGAACAATTATGTTTACAAACATGAACATGAGGCAACAATTGTTATTGGGTAACTTTATGCATATATGTTAGTTGTTATGCATAACTATATAATAATTGTGTATATGATTGAAGTGGTAGTGCATAATCTGAAATTAAGCTAACAATAATTTATATATTTTATCGATCACAAACTAATAATCTAAACAATAAAATAGAAGCAAAATTGAACTAAACAAACATAAAATTGAGAATAACTACCAATAAATCAGACGTATATTTGAATTAAAAAAAAACATAAAATTGCAAGTAACTAAAATAAACAACACATTATTCATATCATCATTCATTTTTAAAAAATATGAAGAAACAATAATAAAAATATAATATAATTAAATAATAAAAACAGAAGAATCAATCCAATGATGTTGTTTATCTTGTTCAAGAATGAAAACGGTGAAGATAAATAATAGGAAACACTAAAGATACACAAAATGGATGCCAAAAACATGCAAATCTATTCCCATAATTATAGCCCCCCATCCGTTACAAAAAATAGAAATTACTTAATTAATCCCAATCTTAAAATCAGAAAATAATATGCAGTCACTAGAGATTTAATCGCATCCACAAGATCAGATAAAATCAATAGTCATGATTAGTTTTCATTTCTCAAAATATTTATAGTTCTCATTTGATCAATCCCCTATATATATATAGGGAATGGATCAAATGAGAATTACATCTTTTTTGCGAACTCTGCGAACTATGCATAAGACGTGTAAAATGTCACGACCCCATTCCGACCAACCCGGATGGAGGCGACTAATACTAGGAGTAGTATTTTAGGGTTACATGGGTAAAATAAAGATGCATAAAATAACTAACATGCTTGAGCGTAATATGAGGTGATGTTATAATGTTTTGAAAAGGTTTAGCCATCGCACCCCAAAACTTGGCCCGATCCGATGGACCTCAATAGTTTATAAACATAAAGCGTAAATAAGGAGTTCGAGTATAGCGGAAAGTGTGTGAATACATATATGACGATATGCATTCAAGGTATAAACCACAAATTCAAGATAAATCGATCGAGGACACCGGGACTCTCAACACATTCCCCATCATCACCATCGAGCTCAACCCGCACATTTAAAACAAACATGCGGGGCTAAGTACAAGAAATTGCACTTAGTGGACTCATGCCGAAAACGTTTGATAGAATTTGGATTCTGTTTGCCAATATCGGTAAGTCACAGTGGTTTTAGTTAAAAATGCCTTGGCTTACCAAATCATTTTCAGTAAACATAGCTCGGCCGAGCATTTTCTTGGTGTGTATGGTCCGTATCTCATAGTCACAATACATAATAATAATAAATAATAAGCGCCGAGAGTGAGGCCTCCCATCTACGACGCCGTGACCGGCCGTAATCCCGCATACAAGACACAAATCTGCAAGCATATGTTAACACAACAGATAGTTCCAACCTTCACGCCAATCCTAGCTGTGCATTTATCATCCGCACAGACCCGACATTAAAAAGGTTGGGTGCTACCACAACAAATGATATAATAGTTCCAACTATCTCCACAGCCTACCCGGCAAATGATAGATCCATACAAAACGAAATATTTTCGGCGGTAATGCAAGAAACATTTGATAACAATTGTAGAATAAGTATAAATAAACTCATTTGGAATAACAAAAGTCACATTTTAGTGGGTAAGAAAGGCCCACATTTTGAAGATAAAAGCCCACCGGACTATGGTTTGTTGTAAAGAGTCCTGGTTCGTTCGCTCGTCAAAATCCGTCATTGCGTTGCGTCCACACCTTTACGAAAAAGAGGCTTTAGTACGTCGCTCAAGTCTTCGAGACTTTCGAAAACTAAGATAAACTTCGATATTTCATATCGATGTGAGACCGAATTCATTAGTGGATTCAATACGCCTCTAACACGTATACGATCGACTTTTCTCGCCTCGCCGAGATACGCTCAACGATAAGCACGTTTTGATATGTGATTTCATTTGGGAAATCTTTTCTTACTAATGAGGTATCATACTCAATTAGTATATCTTACGCAGTCTCGACGTATTTATAAGCGTATAATCGCACGCTTGACTTGAAAAGTCAACGGTCAACATCGGTCAACAAAGTCAATGATTTTGACTTTTAAATAGTAAGCTCTTACTATTTTGTTTTATAAATTAATTTGATCGATTTGAAAACGTAAAGTCCTATTTCTCGATTTATCACGTAAATCAAGGACTTACAAATATTTTCGCATTTTAATAACCCTTTTTATAATAAAAAGCGTATTTTGGTTTTTAAAACGTTATAAAATGAACGTTTGTCTCAAACATAGCAATCTATGTTTATAAAATTTTTGTAAAATTTAAAACTGTCCAGAATATTAATTTAGCAAATATTTCATTAATAAACTGTTTTAAAAGGATTTAAAATCCTTATTAATTATCGAAACTCGATAATTAATTTAAAAATGTCAAATGACCTTTGAAAATTTTTTCTAAATTAATATAGTGCATTATTATACACTATGGTCCAGAATATGAATTTATAAAATTCATATGATATTATTTGCTATTTATTTATATATATACATATATATATTTACGGTAATTCCAATAAATAGGGAATAATTATCCAAAAATTCCCAAAATTGATATATACTTAGTATAATATCCCAACATCAATATACTTCACCAATATAGCCCATAGTTCATCATAACCATTTATTTAATAATATATAGCATTTTTCACGGTAATAACTTGATAATTACCAAATAATTAGCAAATAATTTCTAAAAATTCTAAATAAATTCCAACATCATTAAAAATTATATTATAACATTGTAACATCATAACATCAACCAAACTAATTTAAATTGTCACCATATGAGCTTGTAAGCTCTCGGCTTTTTCGATTTTATTTAGTATTTGGTTTTCAAAAATTCCAACAATTATATACTATGTTTATACACTATAGTATAGTAACATAACATCATAATATTTATCAAAACTAATTAAATCATCACCTTCAAGAGCAACAAGCTCACGGTTTATTTGATTTAAAATAGTATTTGATTTCCAAAAATTCTAATTAATTCACACAATGCATAAATAATATACTAAAGCATTAAAACACCATTACATGTTCAAAAATAAAATCATACACCAACCTACACATCTCACATGCTCACGGCATTTTTCAAAATTTAATCATATGTTTCCCAAAAATTCTAAATAAATCATATAACATATAAACAATATATTAAAGCATTAATATGTCATTACAAGCTTGAAATAAAAATTATACACCAAGGTATGGTACATACATGCTCTCGGTTTTAATGAAATAATTAGCTAGGGTTTTCCAAAAATTTTAAATAATATACTATAGTCTTAAATCATAACATAGATCAATAATACATGCTTAGAAAATGCTAAGAAGCATTCGGTCATCACATATGCATTTTATCATTTTCAAAATTATTTTAAACAAGGTTTATGGTTCAAAATTGTATATACATGCTAGATCCATTCAAAAATTAAATAAACAATACCATATGTTTATTCTAACATATATTCACATATTTGGAAATACAATTACATCAAGAACAATATTCATCCATAAGAGCATTTAAAACATACATATACATATACATACATATAACATTCGAAACACACATATAACATATAAGCATGATTTTTCTTGTCAAATGTGAGATGTAATCGGTACTAAGGTCTTATTTACCTTAGGAATGGTATATAATGACAAGAGCAATGTGGATATCAAACTTGGTGAGGAAGAATGAAGAAGAAACGAAGAAGAAATTTTCGAAAATAATGGGGCTGCTCTCGGTTTCTTAGGGCAGAAAAATGGAGAGAGAGAAGTGTGTTTGGAGTGTTTGAGAAGAGTGAGGAGAATAATGAGTGAAGTGAAGGAAGGATGAAGAGTCTCCCCCATGTATTCCCCCTTCAAAAACCGGCGCATATCCTCACCACCAATGGGGATTAATGCAGCAAAATGATGAGGATTAGGGTGATCATTAGGCTAGGCAAAAAGGTGTTCATGGGTTGGTCGATAAAAAAAGGATCATTATGTTTATGGGAAGCATGGCGGCCCTAGGGCTCCAAATAGGTGGGATTAATTTTTATTTGTACCATAATACAATGTTAATCCAAGTATAGATCATAGATATATAATACATGCCATCAAAATAATTAAATCAAGCATATAGTATTTATTCGAAATTACCGATCCAAAATTAGGAAAAATAGGAATAAAATACAAATCACACCTATTATTGATACTCATGCCTTTTTCGATCCAAATATACATATATACATCATAATATATGATTTAGATATTAAATAATATCATAGGATAAAATTATTACACATTTCAAGCATATAAAACCCTAATTTCGAAAATAGGGTTTCAATTTTTATAAAAACTGAAACCTTCGATTTTTATGGATTAAAACTGATTTAATGCTTAATAATATCCTTATATATCATATTATAAAGTTTAGATACCATAGGATAATTTAATAGTGTCATTTCATGCGAAAAACCAAAGTTTATAAACTTAGGGTTTTCGAAAATTTTAATACCAAAATATCGAATTTTAATAACTGAAAATTCGATTTTAATAATTAATAATACTGAAATTATATAAAATAATAATAGGAAATTATTTATTATAATTTCCTGAGTATTAAACTCATTTTACAAAACGTCTCTAGACGTTGACGTTCAAAACGTCTCAAAACGTTCAAACTCGACTCATCTCAAAATGGTCGCAGTAAGTTCATACTTACTAAATAAATATATTCCTTTTAATAAAGGAATTAAGATGGAAATTAATTCCAAGCTTCACTGCTCAGAAAATTTCATAAGGTACTGACGTTTGATACGCGTTCGACGTTAAAATATATCGACGAATCATGTCGTAATATTTCAATCCTTGAATTCACAATCCTTAGTGAATTATAAAAAGGAATTCGTTATAACGATATCGTATCGAAATCACAAAATTCGATGTCGTAAAAAGATAATATACGGCAAAACCCTAATTACGGGTTTAGAAAACCGTAATCGTATATTCGTTTCTTTGGAATATTACATTTCACCCCCCTTACGAAAAATTTCGTCCCGAAATTTGTATACCTCTATAAAAATAGATCGGGGTATTTTTCCTCATCGCTTCTTCAAGCTCCCACGTGGCTTCTTCGTCTCGTGGTGTCTCCACAAGACTTTGACTAACTGAATCGACTTGCTCCGTAGTTGCCGAACTTTGTGGTCAAGTATGGCGTGGGTTCTTCCTTATAGCTCATGTCTGGCTCGAGGATCACGTCGTCTTGGTGAATCACGTGCTTTGGGTCGTGAACGTATTTTCGTAATTGTGAGACATGAAAAACATTATGGACATTCCCTAGGTTGGGCGGAAGAGCCAACCTATAAGCTACTGGACCTATCCTTTCTAGGATCTCATAAGGTCCTATGAAACGGGGTCTAAGCTTTCCTTTCAGGCCAAACCTGACAATCCCTTTAGATGGAGAGACCTTAAGAAATACTTTGTCTCCACCCTCAAATTGTAGCTCGGATCTACGCGTATCGGCGTAAGATTTTTGTCTATCTTGAGCCTCTTTAATTCTCATCCTAATTTGTCGAACGATTTCGATCATTTCGTTCACTGCATCAGGCCCTATAACTTTTCTCTCACCGACTTCATCCTAATAAAGTGGTGATCTACACTTCTTGCCATACAAGGCTTCGTATGGGGCCATGCCGATCGTCGCTGATAATCTGTTGTTGTAAGCAAATTCAATCGAGGTAAAATATCTTCCCATTTTGCACCTCGATCTAAAATTACGCTCTAAGCATATCTTCTAGCTTTTGGATCGTTCTCTCCGATCGCCCATCGGTTTGTGGGTGGAATGTTGTCTCAAGTTTAATCTGCACCCAGCCTTCTCGCAAGCTAATCCAAAACTGGATGTGAACTTGGAGTCTCGATCGAGGTAATAGATTTTGGCATTCCATGTAGTCGCATAATTTCCTTAACGTATACCGGGCCAACTTATCGGATCCATAAGTGCTTTGAATAGGTGAAAGTGAGCACTTTTGGTAAGTCTATCCACAATTACCCATATGGCTGTGTTTCCTCTTCTCGATTTGGGTAAGCTTGTAACGAATCCATCGTTATATCGTCCCACTTCCATTCGGGATTTCCAATGGTTGTAACTTCCCGTAGGGACGTTGGTGTAGGCCTTCACTTGTCGACAAACAAGACAGCGTTCTCTGAAAGAAGCTATGTCTCGCTTCATGCCTTCCCACCAAAATTTTTCCTTCGGTCCTGTACATTTTAGTACCGCTCGGGTGGGCGGTGTAGGCGACGTGAGCCTCACTCATGATTTCGCTCGAGCTTTGCGTCGTCAGAACGCATATCCTACCTTCAAACAATAAGGCGTTATCCGGTGCCTCTTGAAAATTCTTGAATCCTTCGACCTTAGTCTTTCTGGATCTTTTCAACTTCTCCTCCATCCTTTGTCCCTCGACAATTCTTTTCTTAGGTCGATGCCAATGTGAGTGTAGCGACTGACTCACAATTGTCTCGAGCGGTTCCACTAGTTCAATCCTCATCCTACCAAACTCTTCAACGAGTTTTCCTCTTGTATAAAGAGACATCCTAACTTGGTATGGCTCTTACGACTCAAGCGTCGACTACTACATTCGCCTTGCGGGTGATAGTTAATACCGCAATGTAATCTTCACTAATTCAAGCCATCTTCTTTGTCTCATATTCAGATCTCTTTGTTCGAAGAAATACTTCAAACTTTTATGGTCTGTGAAGATCTCACATCTCACACCGTAGAGATGGTGTCTCCATATTTTCAGTGCATGAACTACAGCTGCTAGTTCCAAATCGTGGGTTGGGTAGTTCAGTTCGTGGGGTCTGAGTTGTCGGGATGCGTAAGCTATCACTTTTCCTTCTTGCATCAAAACACAACCCAGTCCAGTCTTAGATGCGTCGGTATAGACCACATACCCCTTGTCCGCTTCTGGGACTGCTAGAACTGGTGCACTGGTCAATTTTTCTTTGAGTATTTGAAAACTCGCCTCGCACTCATCAGTCCAATTGAACTTGATTCCCTTCCGGAGTAGCTGGGTTATTGGCCTTGCAATCTTGGAGAATCCTTCGATGAATCTCCTATAGTAGCCAGCTAATCCTAGGAAACTTCTAATTTCGTGCTGAGTCTTTGGTGATTTCCATTCCTGCACGGCCTCTACTTTGGCTGGATCTACTTTTATGCCTTCAGCAGACACGATGTGTCCAAGGAACATAACTTCCTTCAGCCAAAACTCACATTTGCTAAACTTAGCAAAGAGTCTTTCATTTCTCAAGGTTTGCAAAACCGTTCGTAGATGTTCCTTATGATCCTCTTCATTCTTTGAGTAGATAAGGATATCATCTATGAAGACCAAAACAAATTTATCCAGAAATGGATGGAATACTGTTCATGAGGTCCATGAATACGGTGGTGCATTGGTTAATCCGAATGGCATAACTATGAATTCATAGTGGCCATATCTCGGTTCGAATGCGCCTTAGGTACATCTCGCACCGTATTTTCACTGATGGTATCGACTTAAGATCAATTTTAGAGAATACACCCTCCTCGCAATTGATCAAACAGTCATCAATTTCGGGTAAAGGGTATTTGTTCTTTAGTGTCATCTTATTTAGCTCCCTATAATCGATGCACATCCTTAAAGAACCATCCTTTTCTTAACAAACAAAACAAAGCGCTCCCAAGGTGAAACACTCGGCCTAATGAATCCTAGATCCAAAAGCTCTTGGTTTGGATTTTCACTCTTCTAGCTCCTTCGGGGCCATCCTATAGGGCGCCTTCGACACTGGGGCTGATCCTGGCTCCAAGTCGATGGTAAACTCTAGTTGTCTATCAGGAGGCAATCCTGGTAGATTCTCGGGAAATACGTCCGAAAATTCTCGGACAACTTCAATGTCTTCTACCCGCGCTTCGGGTTTATCCTCATCGTTTAAATAAACAAGGAATGCATGGCATCCCTTCTGGTTCATCATCCTCCTAGCTTGTAGTGCTGATACTATCGGAATCCTCCTCCCCATGCTGATCCCGTGGAAGTGCGTGGCTTCTTGTCCAGGAAAGTGAAACGAAATTTTCCTTTCCTTACAGAGAATCGTGGAATGATTCTTAGCTAACCAGTCCATTCCGAGGATTATGTCTACATCATCCATGGGTATTATGTTTAGGTCGTTAGCCAGAACCTTAAGTGATCCTAATGTCAACTCTAGGTTCGAGCAAAAGTGGGTAACGGTCATAATCCCTCCTATAGGCGATGAGATTCTCATATCCTGGCTTGATTTTTCAGACCTAAGGCTCAGCATTTCTACGCATGATTTTGCAATAAAAGAATGCGAAGCACCGTGACGAACAATACTATAATGGTAGGTTGAGGAGAACTCCCATACCGCCAAGTTTCCTTGGTTACGTTCGCTCGCCTCCTATGCGGGCGTAGGCTCTAACTGAGCCGGCGAGGTGACGGGCGCCGGTCCCGCCGATTCGACGGTTGTTGCTCGGCTTTGTTCGTCTCTTCGCCGGCGTGGCGCGTGGTTGATGCCTCTGCTGTTGCGGTGGTTGCTGCCACTGTTGTTGCGGGATTTGTTGCTGCGTCTGCTGCCATTGTTGCGTCTGTTGGAGTTGTTGTTGAGGTGGGCTGCTTGCCCTGGAGTTGAGGGTTGGGTGAAACCGCGGCGGCCGGGTTGAAGTCAGATAGCCCTTAATGGCTGAGCATTGCCCGGTTGGTTCGGCCTTACATCCGAACGTGACACTGGGCAATTGTTGGCGTAATGCCCGTTTGCCCCGCACTTATAACAGCTTACCACGTTTGCCGTGCACACACCCTTGTGTGTCCTATGGCATCGAGGGCATTGAGGTGTCCTCGCCTGTTCATGTGGTCCCCTTGCTGGTGGAGCATAAGCTGCTCTCTTCCAGCCTTGTCCTTGTGGCGCCGCGTCTCCTTGCCACGGGCGCTTGTGACTTGCGTCCCCTAAAGCTCCCGCCGTTGTTATTCCCGCGGTTGGGTTCCCATTTCCCCTTTCCTTTATCCAGTGCATTGTGTGTCTGAGACGACACCGACTTATTTTCGGTCATGGCCGCCTCAATATCTAAAGCTCGTGCAAGAGCTTCAGTGTAGGACAGGTCTCCATGGCTGGCAAGAGACATGCGTATCTCCATTCTTAGCCCTGCCCTGAACTTTTGCGACATTTTCAAGTCGGTGTCCACCAGTTCTGGTGCATATCTCGACATCTCGCAGAAAGTGCGATCATAGTCGATCACGGTCATCCTTTCTTGTTTTAGCAGGAAAAATTCCTGCTCCTTGTTCCTCTTATAGCTTTTAGGTATGTACTTTTCATACAGCTCCCTCTTGAAATCCTCCCACGAGAATTCTTCAAGCTGTTCAGCTGTGAAAGTTTTCTTTCTGGCCTCCCACTAGAAGTCAGCTGGTCCTATCAGCTGGAAGGTAACACACGACAACCTTTCCGTGCCGTGCATCTTAAAAGGTAAAAATCCGTTCGATGGCCCTAACCCATTGTTCGGCTTCTTCCGGCTACCTTTCGTTAAAAAGCAGGAGGTTCCGCCTTAGAAACATTTCTTCGATCCTGCGATCGGGTTGAGGTGGAGGTGGTGGTTGGGGAATATCTTCTGGCTCTTGCTCGGGGATCCTACCCCTTCCTCTTGGCCTTCCCCGACCTCGACCCCTGGGTTCCTGCTCCGGATTCCTTCTCGGAGGCATGCTGCTATAGAAAACAGGTAATCATTAGGCACTTATTCTTTTCATAACTCAACATACACCAACGCTATTATGGCTTTATTGTAAAACGATTCCAAACAGAAAACCACTCTTAACGAACATAACTTGCCGCAAAAGCCCTATTAGGGTCATGTATATATATATTCAAAAATTTCTGCCATAGGCAGGATGTTCAAAACCAACGGTTATACAAAAAGAGAAATAAAACATAAGTCCCGGCCCACACGGCCTTCCAAAAGTTAAGGTTCTAAGTCCATCACTAAAGATTAAACATAGGAAAAGGAAAACAATGTGTTTAACATAAAAAAATCTCCTTAAGCTTCATCGTGGTCTACATCATGCGTCCTCCCACCGTCCGTCCTCCTGGGATCTTCCTCCTCCTGAGTCGCCCCGCCGTCGAAATGTCCATGCGGGCGCCCCGGATGGACCGGCTCCATCGCTTCCACCATCGGTATGTCTCGCGGGGGTTAAGCGTTCGTCGTATTCACCCGATGCTCGTAGTCGTGGCGGATCGGGCCGTAGCCACCGCGACATCTGTTACCCTCATCCGTCTTGTCCGACCAAGTGCTCGACCGGTGGTACTACCGGGACCATAGGTGGTGGAGGTGGTACTGGTGGACGACGGGTGTCCGACGGTGTGGGGTGGAAATACCGGCTCTCCTAAGGCTCGGGCGTCTTTGCCCTCTCTAAGCGGCGAGCCTTCCTCGTCAAAAGGAAAGGAGGCACGACGGGTCAATCTACCTCGGAACCTCTCGTAAAGCCACTCTGGCGACTCATCCCGCCAGTATACTCTCGGGGAGGGAGGTAGGGTCCTCTCGGTCGCCTCGTAAATCTTTGTACACGTAAGTCGGTGACTCACGAATCTGGGCAAATCTCCCACCAAGTCGTGGCGCCCATCGCCCGGTAGATGTAATCTCCGATATCTCTCGGCATACCCATCCCAGTGCGGGGGAGTATCGCTAGTAGGTCTTGGATGCCGTCATAATCGGGCCACGCCGTGGTTCGGGCGTCTCCAAAGACGGAGGTAATATGCCAAGAACTCACCCAAGTCTTCCCAGTAAGACATCCAGTGGAGCGATAAATACTCACCTCCTCCTCGGGGTGGGGTGTGGTCCAATCCTCCTCCTCGCGAGATATCTCATCCTCCATCCATCACGAACAAAACTAACATAAGTCAACTATCGTCATCTCAAAAGCGAGCAGGATATCTTAAGCGTAACGTGAAGCAACTAGATAAGGTCAAACAAGTCTATAAGGTAGGCAACATCATACTGCACAATACTTACCACAACTTACCTTCTTAGTCTTACCCAAACGTATACACAAGCCAACAACATCTTAATATAAGCTACGAGATTCTTATTCTATACCAAACACTCGAACTAGAGTTCAACGGATTCTATCGTATTCTGGAGGCAGAATTAGGATTCTGTTCTTCATAACAAATTAAGATCAGTGCGTTAGGAGTACGCAGGTTAAAACCATGCGTAAATCGGAGTCCTAACGAGAGAGATCTAGCTAAAACAAAATTTCTGCGCAGTGCAGGAAATTTGCGCGATCGTGCCAAATTGCAAATCGAGACGTATGTCGACGTAATACGTCTATCGTCTTCGGGTTTTTATGTTGAGGCTGAACATTCTGAAGCCGTAAGTGATGTCCATGTCGTGATTTGTGTCGATGCTCACTCATATCGAAGTAGTGATGAAGTGTCGACGTTGTTCATCTTTAAGGTTGAGGTCACCCTTGTTCATCCTTCTTGCTCGTCTTTCGTTGCTCGAGCTTGAGGCCATCAGTACTCTCATTCTTCCTATCGTTCTTTGTTATCGTAAGGAAAAAGAAGTTCGTACTTCTATATTCTTACACGATATGTGAACATGCTCCTTAGAGTCTAAGTTCGTCTTATGATAACATATCGTTCATCATAAACAAAATTTTGGAAGTTGGAATGAGGCTTCAATTGAAAATTTTTGGAAATATGATTTCAACATAACAATCATAATCAACTTATATGCATATCAAAAATGGATTCATTCATCCCATGTTGATCATTCAACTAGTACCACCATGTACTTTCATATCAATACTCGAGTATTGCATTAGTTCAACTAAAAGTAATTGGGAAAAATTTTCTTGCTCAACTTTCATTTTCATCATAAATTTTTTCATAATAATCAAATCCTTCAAAAGTCCTTCCAATTGTTCAATCATGTAAAAATTTCCATTTCATGAGTTTGAGAAAGAATTGCAGTTACCTTATTCCCGGTTGAGCTCGATGTGATGGAGTGTTGAGAGAAGTCAGTAGATTTCTAGAAGTCCAGTGACTCAATCTAGACTTAGAATAAAAAGAATTTGGGTTTACAAAGAGCAAAGTGCTCTGATACCACTTCTGTCACGACCCCATTCCGGACCAACCCGGACTGGAGGGCGACTAATACTAGGAGTAGTATTTTAGGGGTTACATGGGTAAAATAAAGATGCATAAAAATAACTAACATGCTTGAGCAGAATATGAGGTGATGTTATAATGTTTTTGAAAAAGGTTTAGGCCATAAGACCCCAAAACTTGGCCTGATCCGATGGACCTCAATAGTTTATAAACATAAAGCGTAAATAAGGGAGTTCGAGTATAGCGGCGGAAAGTGTGTGAATACATATATGACGATATGCATTCAAGGTATAAACCACAAATTGAAGATAAATCGATCGAGGACACTTTGGACTCTCAACACATTCCCATCATCACCATCGAGCTCAACCCGCACATTTAAAACAAACATGCGGGGCTAAGTACAAGAAATTGCACTTAGTGGACTCATGCCGAAAACGTTTGATAGAATTTGGATTACCGCCAATATCGGGTAAGTCACAGGGTTTTAGTTAAAAATGCCTTGGCTTACCAAATCATTTTCATTAAGAAACATAGCTCGGCCGAGCATTTTCTTGGTGTGTATGGTCCGTATCTCATAGTCACAATACATAATAATAATAAATAATAAGCGTCGAGAGGAGGCCTCCCATCTACGACGCCGTGACCGGCCGTAATCCCAAAGACACGGTCACTCTGCAAGCATATGTTAACACAACAGATAGTTCCAACCTTCACGCCAATCCTAGCTGGGCATTTATCATCGGCACGGGACCCGACATTAAAAGGTTGGGTGCTACCACAACAAATGATATAATAGTTCCAACCATCTCCACACCCTACCCGGCAAACAGATAGGATCCATACACAAAACGAAATATTTTGGCGGTGTAATGCAAGAAACATTTGATAACAGTTGTAGAATAAGTATTGTAAATAAACTCATTTGGAATAACAAGAAAGTCACATTTTAGTGGGTGAAAAGGCCCACATTTTGAAGATAAGAAGCCCACCGGACTATGGTTTGTTGTAAAGAGTCCTGGGTTCGCTCGCTCGTCAAAATCCGTCATTGCGTTTGCGTCCACACCTTTACGAAAAAGCGAGGCTTTAGTACGTCGCTCAAGTCTTCGAGACTTTCGAAAACTAAGATAAACTTCGATATTTCATATCGATGTGAGACTGAATTCCTTAGTGGATTCAATACGTCTCTAACACGATATCGATTGACTTTTCTCGCCTCGAGATACGTTCAACGATATAAACGCGTTTTCGATATGTGGTTTCATTTGGGAAATCTTTTCTTACTAATGAGGTATCATACTCAATTAGTATATCTTACGCGTACTGACGTATTTATAAGCGTATAATCGTACGTTTGACTTGAAAAGTCAACGAAGTCAACACTGGTCAACAAAGTCAATGATTTTGACTTTTAAATAGTAAGCTCTTACTATTTTGTTTTATAAATTGAATTTGATCGATTTGAAAACGTAAAGTCCTATTTCTCGATTTATCACGTAAATCAAGGACTTACAAATATTTTCGCATTTTAATAACCCTTTTTATAATAAAAAGCGTATTTTGGTTTTTAAAACGTTATAAAATGAACGTTTGTCTCAAACATAGCAATCTATGTTTATAAAATTTTTGTAAAATTTAAAACTGTCCAGAATATTAATTTAGCAAATATTTCATTAATAAACTGTTTTAAAAAGGATTTAAAAAATCCTTATTAATTATCGAAAACTCGATAATTAATTTAAAAATGTCAAATGACCTTTGAAAAATTTTTCTAAATTAATATAGTGCATTATTATACACTATGGTCCAGAATATGAATTTATAAAATTCATATGATATTATTTGCTATTTATTTATATATATACATATATATATTTACTGTAATTCAATAAATAGGAATAATTATTCAAAATTCCCAAAATTGATATATACTTAGTATAATATCCCAACATCAATATACTTCACCAATATAGCCCATAGTTCATCATAACCATTTATTTAATAATATATAGCATTTTTCACGGTAATAACTTGATAATTACCAAATAATTAGCAAATAATTTCTAAAATTCTAAATAAATTCCAACATCATTAAAAATTATATTATAACATTGTAACATCATAACATCAACCAAACTAATTTAAATTGTCACCATATGAGCTTGTAAGCTCTCGGCTTTTTCGATTTTATTTAGTATTTGGTTTTCAAAAATTCCAACAATTATATACTATGTTTATACACTATAGTATAGTAACATAACATCATAATATTTATCAAAACAAATTAAATCATCACCTTCAAGAGCAACAAGCTCACGGTTTATTTGATTTAAAATAGTATTTGATTTCCAAAAATTCTAATTAATTCACACAATGCATAAATAATATACTAAAGCATTAAAACACCATTACATGTTCAAAAATAAAATCATACACCAACCTACACATCTCACATGCTCACGGCATTTTTCAAAATTTAATCATATGTTTCCCAAAAATTCTAAATAAATCATATAACATATAAACAATATATTAAAGCATTAATATGTCATTACAAGCTTGAAATAAAAATTATACACCAAGGTATGGTACATACATGCTCTCGGTTTTAATGAAATAATTAGCTAGGGTTTTCCAAAATTTTAAATAACATACTATAGTCTTAAATCATAACATAGATCAATAATACATGCTTAGAAAATGCTAAGAAGCATTCGGTCATCACATATGCATTTTTATCATTTTCAAAAATTATTTTAAACAAGGTTTATGGTTCGAAAATTGTATATACATGCTAGATCCATTCAAAAATTAAATAAACAATACCATATGTTTATTCTAACATATATTCACATATTTGGAAATACAATTACATCAAGAACAATATTCATCCATAAGAGCATTTAAAACATACATATACATATACATACATATAACATTCGAAACACACATATAACATATAAGCATGATTTTTCTTGTCAAATGTGAGATGTAATCGGTACTAAGGTCTTATTTACCTTAGGAATGGTATATAATGACAAGAGCAATGTGGATATCAAACTTGGTGAGGAAGAATGAAGAAGAAAGGAAGAAGAAATTTTCGAAAATAATGGGGCTGCTCTCGGTTTCTTAGGGCAGAAAAATGGAGAGGGAGAAGTGTGTTTGGAGTGTTTGAGAAGAGTGAGGAGAATAATGAGTGAAGTGAAGGAAGGATGAAGAGTCTCCCCCATGTATTCCCCCTTCAAAAACCGGCGCATATCCTCACCACCAATGGGGATTAATGCAGCAAAATGATGAGGATTAGGGTGATCATTAGGCTAGGCAAAAAAAGGTGTTCATGGGTTGGGCAATAAAAAGGTGGATCATTATGTTTATGGGGAAGCATGGCCGGCGCCTAGGGGCTCCAAATAGGTGGGATTAATTTTTATTTGTACCATAATACAATGTTAATCCAAGTATAGATCATAGATATATAATACATGCCATCAAAATAATTAAATCAAGCATATAGTATTTATTCGAAATTACCGATCCAAAATTAGGAAAAATAGGAATAAAATACAAATCACACCTATTATTGATACTCATGCCTTTTCGATCCAAATATACATATATACATCATAATATATGATTTAGATATTAAATAATATCATAGGATAAAATTATTACACATTTCAAGCATATAAAACCCAATTTCGAAAATAGGGTTTCAATTTTATAAAACCGAAACCTTGATTTTTATGGATTAAAATTGATTTAATGCTTAATAATATCCTTATATATCATATTATAAAGTTTAGATACCATAGGATAATTTAATAGTTTCATTTCATGTGAAAAACCAAAGTTTATAAACTTAGGGTTTTCGAAAATTTTAATACCAAAATATCGAATTTTAATAACTGAAAATTCGATTTTAATAATTAATAATACTGAAATTATATAAAATAATAATAGGAAATTATTTATTATAATTTCCTGAGTATTAAACTCATTTTACAAAACGTCTCTAGACGTTGACGTTCAAAACGTCTCAAAACGTTCAAACTCGACTCATCTCAAAATGGTCGCAGTAAGTTCATACTTACTAAATAAATATATTCCTTTTAATAAAGGAATTAAGATGGAAATTAATCCCAAGCTTCACTGCTCAGAAAATTTCATAAGGTACTGACGTTTTATACGCGTTCGACGTTAAAATATATCGACGAATCATGTCGTAATATTTCAATCCTTGAATTCACAATCCTTAGTGAATTATAAAAGGAATTCGTTATAACGATATCGTATCGAAATCACAAAATTCGATGTCGTAAAAAGATAATATCTGTAAAACCACAATTACGGGTTTAGAAAACCGTAATCGTATATTCGTTTTTTGGAATATTACATAAAATGATGCGCGAGCGGTATAAAGTTGTGCACAACGAAAACTTTCTAAAATTGTTTTGTTGTTCAACATTTTTAGAATGTTTTCGTTATGCACAACTTTATACATTTTATTCATCGATTTTATATGTCGTGCATAGTTCTCAAGTTCTCAAAAGATGAGTTCTCACTTGGATCTAACCCCATATATATATATATATATATAGGTTGGGTTCCCGTAGTATCCGGTCTCCAGATAGTATGTAGTATTCAATCTAGACCACACATTTTTAACACGTGGCCGCACCACAAGCTGACACGTGGCAGCTCCTTTTTTTTTTAATTTTCGCAAGGGGTAAAATGGGAAGAAATCAAATCAGCCTTCTTCTTCTCCTTCTTGGTGGCAACAGACCGCACCGAAGACGACGACGACGACAACGGCAACGGACGGCGCCGACGATGACGGCGACATCACCGACGAACAGCAACAATATAAACAAACAACAACAAACAATAGATTTTGAAAGAAAGAAAAAGAAGAAAAAAATTTGAGAACAAAATTGATGGATTTTGAGAAAAAATAGAAGATAAATTTGATAGATGATTGAAGAATCGAGAAATATGGTGGCTATGGCGGTGGTTCACGGAGAATTCACCTGTAATCAGGGAAAGAGACGACGGAATTGACATAGAATGATGAATGAGAGATTTCTGTCGAAAACCATAAAAATGCATTGAACAAAACATGACAATGCATTGAACAAAACATAAAACTACATTTGCCATAAAACACAAACATGCATTGAACAAAGCATGTTCATGCATTGAACAAAGCACGTCCATACATTGATCAAAACATGTCAATGCATTTAACAAAAACGTAAAAATGCAGGCCAATGAGCGCGTGCGCAAGCGCCGGAGCGACGTGCGAGCACGAGCGCACGCTGGGCGCGCCCGTGCGCTGGACGCGAGCTTCCAACCGCATGCATTTTATGTTCAACTGCGTGTATTTTTGTTCATTTGAATGCATTATTCAGTTCAACTAAATGCATAGTTTGTTTTCGCAATCACATAACAAATCAAATTACTAATCTACATTTACTTTTGCGAAAATCAGCGAAATTAAGTTTAAAAAGTCCGAAATAATCTCAACCATAGGATCTATGAGATGAGTGGATGAGATTGAGTACTACATACTATCTCAGGCTCGGGTACTATTTGATCCCTCCTTGTCGCAGCCCGCCTTCACTATCCCTAATCCCAAGGACGGCTTAGGGAGGGCTGGTCGACGGGACAGTACTTATGGTTCATGAAAGGCTATTATGAGGGTGCATATCACATGTAAACTATCATGCTTGGAACATAACGTACATTAATAACTGGATATACCAGGTGGGCTAGACCAACAGATCCAAAAGAATACGAATGATCTGAAGGACTTCAATTGTCAATATCATATTACCATACATCATAGTTCAAAATGCAGCGGAAAACGTGTGAATACACATATGACGATGTGTATTCAAGGTTTCTTATCATAAAAACATCAAAAGCTTTCCTGACTCCTCAACACCCTCCATCATCATCATCAACAGCTCAACCAGCACATTTAAAAACAAACATGCAGGGTTGAGTACAAGAATGCACTCAGTGGACTCATACCGAAAACATTTTAACATTCTTGAATTACCCTGCCACATCATGGTAAGACATAAGGGTTTTATTTGAAATACCTTATGCTTACTAAATCATTTTCATAAGTTCATAAACATTTGCTTGGCCAAGCATTTTTCTTGCATGTATGATCCATATCCCTTATCCTTTCATCATATCATAATAGTCGAACGTCGTGAAGGAGGCCTCCCTCTACGACGCCGTGACCGGCCGTGAATTGTCCTTATAGCACATAGTCACCTTAGGTGAACACGTTAATCCTAGCCAGGTATAAGCCTTCCGGCATAGGATCCGATATCGATTTCATTCATAAGTTGGAAGCTATCCAACACATTCATATCATTCATTCAGGATAGGATACATACACAAAACATAAACATTTTTGGCAGGTAATCTTGTAAACATTTTCTCAACATTTGAAATAAGCATCGTAAATAAATTCATTTGGAAAGTATAGCAAAGTCACGTTTTGTTTAGAAAGAAAGCCCACCTGGACTATTGTTCGTCTTAAACTTGATTACTCGTCAACGTCCAGTCGTCGCGTCAGCATCCACACCTTTACGTAAAAGCGATGTTTAGTACGTTGTTCACGTATTTCGGGACTTTCAAAGTCTAGAGTAAACTTCGATATTCTATATCGATATAAATTGAATTCATTTTCGAATTCAATACGCTGTTCAATTGCGTAACTCAATTAAACCGTTCTCGTTCTTCGAGATACGTTCAACTATTTCGTTTTATCCTTTCCGGTTTAAACGTTCAACGTATTTATACGTTTCTCGATGCAAGGATTTCAATTATGAAATCTTTTCTTACCAATGAGGTTTCTTTACCTAATTAGTACATTTTACGCGTATTAGCGTATTTATCGAACGTATTTTGTACGTTGATTTTAAAAGTCAACAATTTTGACTTCCTTTAGTAATTTCCTTACTAACTCATATTCTAAATCGATTTTCAATCAATTTCTTTTCGTAAAGTCCTAATCCTCGATTTGTCACGCAAATCGATAAACTTTATTAATATTTTTCTTAAATATTAATCCATTTATTCATTAAGAGTTATATTTCATTTATAACGTTATTAAATATAACGTTTAAATCGTAAACATAGTAATCTATGTTTATAAAATTTTATAAAATTCAAATATGTCTAAAATAATTTTTAGACATATAATATAATATTAATCTTAATTAAAAAGGATTTAAAAATCCTTATTATTTCATAATAGCTCACGGTATTTTTACCAGATTTCCAAATGGGTTCCAATTTTTTTTTCTAAATTCATATAGTGTATTATTTTACACTATGGTCATTAATATGTATTAATATTAACCATATAAAAATCGAGCATCCCCTTTTTAATATAAAAAAGCCACGATAATTTTTCAAAAATTGTCCAATAATTCTCAATAATTTTATATAATTATTACAAGGTCCCAACATTAATTTATAACACATTTATAACCTATAGTCCATCATAATCCATTTCTTCATCAAGGATTAAAATCCTTAAGCTCACGGTATTTTTCAAACATATATCAAACATTTTATAAAAATTCCAACAAAAATACACCATGCTTATATACTATAGTATAACACTAATACATCATAATATTCATCAAAAACCATTTGAATCATCACCATTTTGAGCTTGTAGCTCACGGCTTTTTTGAAACAAATGAGTAATTGGTTTCCAAAAATTCTAATAAATTCATGTAACACATAATCAAGGTCCTAGATCATTAATATACCATTGCATGTCTAAAATAAAAATCATACACCAACATATAATTTTTCTAAAGTCTCGGTCATTTCAAAAATATAGGATAGGATTTTCTAAAAATTCCAAATAAATCAGTATGAACTCTCATCATATCATAGATCAATAATCCAACCTCAAAATAATTTTTAAAAATTTCGATCATCAACCAAAACCTTATAACATTTTCGAAACATATTTTAAACATGATCTAAGCTTTAAACTTAACATGCTTTGGCTAGATCTTTACAAACAATACACATGCAATAACATAGATCAATCCTAACATGCTTTATCTTATTTTTACAAACAAGGATCATCAAGAACACATACATAAATAAAATCTTATAAACAAGGACATCAAGAACATATACATTTACCAAGAATAAACCTTCGAATTTTTTTGTAAAAATGAAAGGAAAATCGAAGCCTTGTTCGATTCTTACCTTTGAAATGGTATGGATTCAAAGAAAAATGTTTAGGGTGTCAAGCTTGGTGGAAGAGAAGAAGAAGAGATGAACAAGAATTTTTCAAAGGGGGAGGAGATGGCTCTCGGCTATTTCCAGATTTTGGAGAGAAATGGGAGAGTGTTTGAGTTTTCAAATGTTTGGAATGAGTGGAATGAGGAGAAGAAGAAGAGTCCTCCCCTATGTATCTCTCTCTCTCTCACACGGCTCTCTCACAAATATAATTAAATAACGGAAGCCCTCTTAATAGTGGGTTATGACTCACTTAGTGATCATGATATAGGGTTAGTAGCCTTACACCATGTTGGGTATTGGAATTAATCAAGCATGCACAAGGGGTGGGAGCCATCGGCTCCTTTGGGTTCCAAAGGGTGATGATTTTAATTTTGGTGTATTAATACTATATGTTAAGCAAGGTATAAATCCTAAATATTAAATACATGTCACTTGAATAATTAAATCACATAGCAAAGCAAAGCATATGAATATAACACATAGGTCACGGCATTTTCGATTCACAAGGGGTACGTACATTATTTCGTGCCATTCATACATATATATGTCATAACATATGGTTTAGATAATAATTTATATCATAGGAAAAATTAATGATATCATTTTATGTGAGAAAACCCTAATTTTCGAATTAGGGTTTTCGAAAATTAGTAAATTGTTCAACCATTAATCCATTGTGATCTAGCATCGATTTAATGCTTAATAATACTCTAATTATATAAAATAATCATAGGAAATTAAATATTATAATTCCTTGATCATTAAACCCATTTTTCAAATCGTCTCTAGACGTTAACGTTCGAAACGTCTCAAAACGTTAATAATCGACTCATCTCGAAATGGTCGTAATAAGATCGTACTTACTTTATTAATAATATTCCATTTATATTGGAATTTAATTCCAAGCTTCACTGCTTAGGATATTTCATGAAATTTTAATTATCAATACGCAATCGACGTTAAAATAATACTGCCGAACTACTTTATAACATTCTATTCCTTAATTCACAATTCTCAGTGAATATAAAAAGGAATTCGTTACTTCGTGACTGAATCGAAATCAATATTCGATGTCTTTCAAATTTAATACTCGGCAAAACCCTAATTTACGGGTTTTAAATACCGTAATTAGGCACCTGTTTCTTCGGAATATTACACTCATATAAATATATATATATATATATATATATATATATATATATATATGTATAAGTTGTTTAAAGGCGGTTAAAATAATTGTTGTAAATAAAAATAATACCAATATTATGCATAAAATAAATTTTGCATTGTATAAACCGTAAAGTTGGGTGAACGCATCGTAATTGTATTTTTTTAATAGTTATTATATACAATGCTAATTATATACATCAGAATGATTATCATCAGAAAGATTTATCTTTTGATATCTTTATATATATATATTTACACATCTAAACTAGTTATATGTTTTACATCAACTCAAACGAAAAATAAAAAATATTACAATAACCAACAACAACAACTAAATAATTTTAAGATTGGAGATATACTAAATAACATGCTTCTCAATATGAGAAATGAAGCGAGAAAGTAACGTAGGCTATGACAAATGAGGAGAGAAAGTAATGAAGGGACGAAAAATAAAAATATGATTATCCTTTTGTAATGCTTCTTTGTTGTGTTTGAATTGAAGTTATAATTTTCTCTTTCATACTTTGTCACACCCCGGCTGACCTAATCTCTGATTAACCGACTAACCGGTCGACGGTTGGATTTAATAGAAAAGACCAACTATTACAAAAGACTCATAAGCGGAAGAAATTAATATCCAAGAAGGACGAGTCTTTGAGTTTATGATCAATTAATAAGCCAAAGTCAAACACTTATTAAATCGCTATTAGCAAGTGAATTCAATACTCATTGACTCAAGTTTGTAATTATTTAACAAATGTCTAACCCATCAGAACTCTGTATCATGACACATCAAAATCATGTGAATCATAGATATAATCAATTATCCTTTCTAAAGAGAGACGAGTCAATGGACAATTGATTAACCAAAAGATCAAGGTAGAATATTAATCAACCCTGTCTAGCAAACTGATACCATAATCTTTGACACAAAATTTATACTTGTTTTCAAATGTTCAAAACCCATCAAGATTCAAACTAAGCAAGTTTCCACAACTACAACGAGTTGGCAGCAAAAGAGTAGCTGAGTTTATGTGTGGAGACATAAACTCAGGGCAAAACATAGGACATGGAAATTTAGGTCTTCGCTCAGCATTCAGTCCACATTGTCATCTCTCATTACGCACATTTAGAAATACATGCGGGCGTGAGTACTTGATGCACTCAGTGGGCAATCGCCGAAAATAATTGAAACATGCTCTTAGAGCTATAAAATCGACTTGCCACTTTATAGATTCACAGGGATTTTAAGAAATAACCTATGAATCAAACTTTATAAAATTAACTTACTTCATCATCAATGCACGTGCTTAACAATTCTAATATAACATGTCTGCAGACAATCAACAACAAACACCATATCTACGCTCAAACGTGTTGAGAAGTAGGCCTCCTTCTCAAACACCTTGGCCAAAGGCCACCTGTGTACACATACCCTTACTAGCAGCTCGTCTAGCATAGGGCCGATATCGTCATTCTCTCGTAGACAGACAATATGCTCAAAACAGGCAAGTCAATTAACTTTTATAAAAGGGACTCATGCTCATCATCATAAACTTGTGCACAAACATATTTTTAGTTTAGAAAGCCCACCTGAACTTGATTACTCGGAACTTTCTGCTTTTCCCCTCTTGATTTCTACTCCGCTTCCGCGTGCTCCTTAAAAAGAGATAAGAGGAATGAATACGGGAAAGAGGAACTAAGAGTTTCTAACTCTTGAGCCTCTACTAAAACTCTTTCGATACTCTATGGTTAAGCTAAGCCTTGCTAGGTCAATGCATCCCAAAACTAAACTATTTAACTTATTAAGAAAGTAATTATAAGAACATTAGTCTTTTCAATTCCTTATCTTCATAAGGAATATCATATTGCTATAACAAAATATTTAATCTTTCTAATCGATTTCTTTGAGAACTTTGATCAAGTAAGCCTTAATCAAGCTATATAATCATAAGAATCTATGTTTTGAAATCAAATTCCAAATATCAAGTCAATATCACAAAATCCTTTGTAAAACGCAAACTAACGAAATCTAAATTTTTCGTATAAGCATAGAAAAATCTCAATAATTCAAAATAGGCTAATTTAATATACTAGATCATACTTTTGAAATCAAACATCTCAAATAAAATCAACACGATAAGTTCTCGACATTACATAAGCACTTCAAATCCCAATTTCTTTCATTAAACACAATCATAGATATATAATTACATAACTACAAGCTTATTTTAAACAAATCAAAGCCAAATCATCTTGAAATCAAGCCCTATATTTTCGGTCATCACAAGAATTTTGGAGGGTTCGATTTTTGTTTTCATAATATACTCTAATCATGCACAAACGTCTTTAATTACATAGATCTAAGCTTGATTTATGAAATCATCAACAAAACTTCAAGATAACAATTAGGGTTCTTGAATAAAATTTAGGTTTTTCATGAAACCAGCCAATCAAACCATAGATCAAGCATGAATCATATTAAAGAGGGTAGATCTAAACATATATGAATTAAAAATCGAAAAACGAAAATTCGTTGGAACAAGGCCATCATAGCCGAATCATATAGGGTTTGAGGAGGGAGTTTTTCTTTGATTTCTCAACATAATATCACTCTATATAGGTAGATCTATGCATATATCAACTAAGAATCGAAGAACGAAACCCGTAGAAAAAATGGCCAAATGGCCGAAAGTTTAGGGGTTTTGGGGGTGGGTTTTCTCTTTGATTTTTACTTCAAAACTTGAAATAGGTTAGTGATTTACCTTCTTAAGACGTAGATCTAATGATTTGAGGAAGATTGGAAGTCCGGATCTTGAGCTTGAAGAGGAGAAATTTTCGTGTATATGTGTGTGTGTGGTTCTCGAATTTGAGAGCAAAATGAGAGGAAATTTTGTGAAAAAAAAATGATCCTTGGAGGCTAATTAAGCATTCCTATTTATATCAAGGTCTTATCTCACTATTTCAATCTTCCACCACAAGCCTTTAAATGGCTTCTAGAATAAGCTAATCCTTTTAGCTTCTTTAAGAAGCTTAGTGGTTTTAGAATTTTCTTTACTATAATTCAAGCTTGAAAATAATGATATCATAATGTAACTTTTTGAATTTATGAAATCAATATAAAGCAATTAGAAATATAGAAATTTCTAGCAAATCGAAACTTTCATAAATCACTCTTTTTAATTTAAACGTTGAAATAAAAATAATAACTGAAAGACTTATCATTTAATCAATCAACTTCAAAATTCTAATATAAATCTTTAGGTTAAAGCTTTTATAAAATCTTATCTAAGGATGCATTGTTCCTAGTCAATCACGTAATTAATTTCTAATTAATTACGTACTTAACGCTTTAACAGAGTTATGAAAATCTGGGGTATTACATTCTCTCCCCCTTAAAGAAATTTCATCCCGAAATTTAGTACCTCTAAAAATAGCTCAGGGTACTTCTCTTTCATCTTCTCTTCTAATTCCCAAGTTGATTCTTTTGGGCCATGATGTCTCCATAAGATCTTGACGAAAGGAATCGACTTGTTCCTTAGTTGTTGATTCTTTCGATCTAGGATACGTTAAAGCTTCTCTTCATAGCTTAAGTCGGACTCGGAACTATGTCTTCTTGATTGATAACATGGTTTGGGTCGTAGACGTACTTAATGGCGAGATACGTGAAATCTGCCGTGAGCGTTACCAAAATTGGGTGTGCGCCAACCTTGTATGCAACAGCCCAATCTTCTAAAATCTCATACGGTCCGATGAATCTCGGCTTGAGCTTTCCTTTGATGCCAAATGCACTCCTTTGTAGGTGAAACCTTCAGAATACTTTATCTCCGATCTCGAAACTTAACTCGGTCGTCGTAAGACTTTTAGGCGATCCCGAGCTTGAATTCTCTTCTTAATTTGGCGATATGATATCAATCATTTCTTCAACCGCTACGTGCCGAGAATTCTTTTCTCCAACTTCCCAATACAAAGGAGATCGACATTTCTTGCCGTATAATGCTTCGTGAAGGTGCCATGTTGATGGTTGCTTGGTAAGCATTATTAAGCAAACTCGATCAAAGGCAAAGCTTGCTTCCATTGTTCTCCTCGACTAAGGCGATGGTTACGATCATGTCTTCTAGCGTCGAATAGTTCTTTCATACATTCATCTGCGTGGATGAAAGGTCATCTTGAAGTTCAGCTGGGTGCCCATTTCCTTTTGGAAGCTTGTCCAAAATCTTGAGGTGAACTTGGAATCTCTATCGGAGGTGATCGAAACAGGAACTCCGTGTAGACGTACAATCTCTCGTACGTAAATCTGGGCTAACTTATCAGCTCCGTATGTCATCGGAATAGGAATAAAATGGGCGCTCTTGGTTAATCGATCGATAATCACCCAAATTGTCGTATTTCCACGCTTGGACTTGGGTAATCCGATGACGAAATCCATGGCAACATGGTCCCATTTCCATTCAGGAATGTCGAGAGGTTGTAACTTTCCATGTGGTCTCTGGTGTAGCGCTTTGACTTGCTGACACGCCAAACACTTCTCGACAAACGACGATATCTCTTGTTTCATGCCTACCCACATAAAATTTCGTTTCAGATCTCGATACATCTTTGTGCTTCCTGGGTGGGCAGTATAAGGCGTGTTGTGCGCCTCCTTCAGAATTTCTTCTTTTAAATTCTTGTCATTGGGTACACATATCCGGTTCCCAAGCATAAGGGCATTATCTCTCGCCTCATGATATTCTGCTGATCCTTCGGTTCTCACCTTCATCCTTAACTTCTCTAATTGTTCATCTTGACGTTGAGCTTGAACAATTCGATTTCTCAGGTCAGGTTCTAGAACAAGGGTTGCGATGATACCCTGAATGGTCTCAGGTAGTAATACCACTTCTAGTTTCATCTTCTCAAATTCCTTAACTAGCTCTTCATTCTGGGTAAGAACAGATGCTAGTTGAATCTAGTTCTTCCTGCTTAACGCATCGGCGACCACATTTGCTTTCCCTGGGTGATACTTGATTTCGCAATCGTAATCTTTGACTAACTCTAGCCATCTTCTTTGACGTAGATTAAGATCCTTTTGTTCAAAGAAGTATTTCAGGCTCTTGTGGTCGGTGAAGATTTCACATTTTGATCCATATAAATAATGTCTCCAAATCTTCAACGCATGGACCACGGCTGCTAGTTCTAGATCATGGGTAGGGTAATTAAGCTCATGTGACCTTAGCTGTCTTGAAGCATAAGCAATTACCTTACCTTCCTGCATGAGTACACATCCTAGCCCATTCCTTGAAGCATCTGTATACAGCGTATATTCTTTGTCGAGCTCGGGTTACATTATCTTTGGGCTCTGATCGACTTATCTTTCAATTCTTGAAAACTTGTCTCGCACTCATTGTTCCATTGGAATTTTACTCCCTTTCGAAGTAATTACGTCATTGGTCTAGAAATCTTTGAGAATCCCTCGATGAATCTTCGGTAATAACCGGCTAGACCAAGAAAACTCCGAATTTCATTCGGTGTTTTAGGCGATTTCCAATCGCGCACCGCTTGCACTTTCGCAGGATCCACTTTGATCCCTTCTGCTGAGACGATATGACCAAGGAAATTCACTTCTCGTAGCCAAAACTCGCACTTGTTGAACTTGGCGTACAACTTTTCAGTTCTCAATGTGTCCAAGGCGATTCTCAAATGAGTTTCGTGTTCCTTTTCCATCTTCGAATACACAAGAATGTCGTCAATAAAGACCAAGACAAACTTATCTAGGTATTCGTGAAAAACACGGTTCATTAGATCCATGAACACAACTGGAGCATTGGTCAAACCAAAGGGCATTACGGTAAACTCATAATGACCGTGTCGAGTTCGAAAAGCGATCTTGATACATCTTCTTGCTTAATCTTTAGGCGATGATACCACGATCTCAAATCGATTTTGAGAAAACTCCTGCGCTTTCAACCGATCGAGCAGATCATCAATCATGATAACGGATACTTATTCTTCAGGGTCATCTTATTTAATTCTCTGTAGTCGATGCACATTCTCAAAGTGCTATCCTTTTTCTTGACGAACAATACTGGCGCTCCCCACGGAGATACGCTTGGCGAATAAATCCCAAATCCAATAGTTCTTGCAATTGGATTTTCAATTCTTGAAGCTCTCATGGCGCCATTCGGTATGGTGCCTTCGACATTAGGGCTGACCCATGTTCTAAATCGATGGAGAACTCTAGTTGTCTATTTGGTGGTAATCCAGATAAGAATTCCGGAAAGACATCTGGGAATTCTCTCACAACTTGCACATCGCCAACTTTCCTTTCAATTCCCTCCATTCCAGCCAAATACACTATGTAAGCGCGTGCTTCCTCTTGTCTTAGCAGCTTCTCCGCTTGCAAGGCTGAAATGAGAGGTACTCTCTTATGCCTTTCTTATATCCCGTAAAAACAGGTTGGTTCCTTCCCTGGTGGTTGGAACGAGATCTCACGACTTTCACAACGAATCGTTGCGAAGTTTTGATTTAACCAATCCATTCCTAGAATTATGTCCACATCCTCATAGGCAAAGACGCAAAGATTACGCTCTCAACTTGAGAGGACCTAACTCAAATTCTAAGTTAGGGCACTCATGAGTGATTCTATCGCTTCGCTTAACGGCGTGAGGACTCTTATCTCGTGATTAGATCGTTTCTTTGAAACTCAAGAGTATCTACACATCTTTGTAGAAATAAAAGAATCTGAAGCTCGGTGTCGAAAAAATTATAGCGGTATATCTCTCGAGGTTCCCATACATCCAACTATCCAACTTTCTTGTCCACGATTTACGGTTCGTATGTAAAAGCTCTTTGATCTTTGGGTGCGGGGTTGAACTTGTTGTCTTGGTGTATGCGAGGTGGTTCTTTGTGGAGCCACCGAAACCGAACTCTTGGGCCGAGCTCTTTGGAGTCCGAGGAACATCGGAAAGGGCAATCAGATAAGCTATCATAGCTTTCATTGATTGGGTCTTGCGGGAAGGATTTGATCTGGATCCACTTCCCGACGCCTTATCTCTGTTTGGATAGTTGTTAGCATAGTGGCCCACTTGTCCACAATTGTAACAACTGTTACTTCCCCACTTACATACTCCAGAATGTATCCGATTGCATTTCTGGCACACAGGCCTAGCTTGATTTGGGGTAACTCGAGGTTGACTTTGAAACGAGGGTCGAGATTGACCTTGGGAGAACTGCCCCGGTTTCTGCCACTGCTTCTTGTTTGGGAAATTTCTATTCTCCCACCTTCTCTTATTCCCAATCCTTTGATCAGTCAACAAGAACCTTGTTTGATTAGGACTCTGGGTGGATGCTGGAGTCTGCTCAGGCGAAATCTTCTCAGGACGCATCTCCATTTCCATATCAAGCACACGATTCAGAGTCTCTGCATAAGACATTGGAGGCTGGCTGGCTAGTACTATTCTCATTTCTTGATGTAATCCAGAGCGGAATAACTCAGCCATTTTCTCATCAGTGTCGACCTTATGAGGTGCATAACGAGCCAACTTACAGAACTCTCTGTCGTATTCACCACGCCTTCTTCCTTGCTTAAGATTTGTGAATTCGATCTCTTTACATCTCGATAGCCGCGGGATATACTTGGCCAAGAGTTCTTCCTTGAAACGCTCCCACGTGAAAACGTCTAGCTGTTCTGGTGTGAAAGTTCTCTGACGAGACTCCCACCAATAATCCGCGGATCCCTTGAGCTGGAAAGAGATACACAACATACACTCTCGATCGGTGCATTCCAGAAATCAGAAAACACGATCCATGGCCCTAACCCACTCTTCAGCCTCAGATGGATCACCAGATCCAGTAAAAGTTGGAGGATTTTGGCGAAAGAAAAGCTCGGCGATCTTGCGATCCAGACGAGGAGGTGATTGATTAGGTGAATTCTGAGGTGTAGGTTGACTCTCTTGAGTCTCTTCTTCAGGTATTTGATTTTGACGTCTTCTCGGCATGCTAAAAAAAGATTTGAAAATTTGAATATCAAATAATAATTTAAGGTTATTGCAAAAATTCAAACAAAATGTGGATAGGTTGCACAATGTGAATAAGAGGTTGAACAGTTCATATAATATCCGATTCATATATTGGGAAAATTTGCCTTCTTGAGGACTTTTACAAAAAGAGGTAAAATTGCCAAAAGTGGGTTTTGGGCTATGGCGATGCTCTACGGCATCCCAACAAACTATCCTATTACATACATACTATAACAGATACATCAACAGACTACTAAACTATCATATGCATCATTACTGTACATCACCACACGGGATCTACTGCTGACGACTACTGCTTGGTTCGGGCTCTTCACTCCTGGTGAGGTCCATCTCCATCTCATCTTCACTGGTTGCTATTTCTTCTTCAGAGAATCGTTCGATCTCATCTTCCCCATCAGGGCTGTCATATCTTGGGGTTGCAAACTGCAGAGGCTCCATCTCTTCTTCATTGTAGTCTGGCACTGGTGGTTTAGGAGCATTGGGGTTGTTATCATGCGCAATTACTTTAATCTCAGGATGCAGAATGTATGGGTCAGTGATAAAAGACATTTCACTGACTGAGAGATACTCAAGTGTACACTTGCCAACAGACTCAATATGTTCAGGTTCATACTAATAAGATCTGGAAAGACCTGATGGTCTAGAAGAACTGGTACCCTCATCCACTAGATGAGATGGCTGTTGATATATGTGAACTTCACGGGGTTGACTAGAAAGATCAGTCGAATTTGACTGAGACTCAGAAGTTACGATTGGGAGAGAGTCACGAGGAACCACGTGAACTGGATAAGATCCCGGAACTACTTCTGGAACAGAGTTACTAGGGCCACTCTGAGAAGACACTGGGTTGTCAAAATAAATAGGATAAGTAGGCGAGTCAAAAACAATTGGCTGCCCTAGTAGATCCGCATCAGTTTCCGGTATCATTGGATCCGGATAGGGAGAAGGAATGTTTTCAACAAGAAGCATATCAACGAGCCACGGATCAAATGCAGGGTATAAATGCGAATCATCAGGACCCTGAGGATTATCTGAGTCCATCAATAAAGGAGAATCAACTATCTCATCAATGATGAGAACTAAGGGAGTACTATCAATTAATATAGGCTCATCAAATCTAGGAGTGGAAATTTCAGGAGGTGGTATGCTAACGGCAGGCTGGGGAGAAGGATCTTCCTGCCTTACATGATGCTCTACAAAGAGCCGACGGATATGAGAATGAAAATGATCGAGAGAAGGATAATCACCTGGGGGTGGACCTTGATGATCCCGATTCTGCGCTCGAATGAGAGCATGGAATCCAAAGAAATCCCCCGACTCTTCAGGATTTCTCGAATAATCAATATGATCAAAAGCGCTGGAAGAAGCCCAACCTTGCCAGTGTACTGGCAAGACCTGAATCAGACGAAGTATTGCATCGAATTCGCTAACCCCATGCTGCCTAACCAGAAACCAGTTCCAACGGAACTGCTCGAGAAATTCTGAGAAGTTTGCATACTGCTCTGGCCGAAGCTCGTAGAATCTGTCTGTACGTCCGATCTGTGACGGCCTAACACTAGAGCTGTCATGCGGCGTAACCCGCATCCCTGGCATCCTAAAAAGATATAATCGCAACTTAACATCAGGACAATCACATCGATATGTCCCATTTACCATCTCAAGATACTAATCAAATCGCATGCATAATCAACTCATATAGCTACATTATCGTTTTAGATATGTCTCTTCGCCCGATTATCAATATGCTCGCACAAAATCCATTATCCGATCGAAATTTTATCGGTGGAAGCGAAACATGGAATATGTTCTTATCATTTAAAGAACACATGTTTGTTCTCACTTTCACAAACCGATGCCACTTCTTTGCGCGTCGACTAATGAGCGGCAGTCGGCGAGACTTTGGAATAAGTCGAACAATATGGCTAAATGCTATATGATGACTACGATGTCCAAAGGCTTGCAGTGCTGACATCGATCGATGGTAGGCGTGACGACATTTGGTCGAGTCTCGGGAGGTAAGTTTGGGCGATCGGATCGGACGATCGCTTCCACACATGAGACAAATCTTGGCGTGTAAGATGGAAGAAGGAAGTTCGGTCCATGAACATGTCTCCACATGACTCGTCTCATGGATAGTCTTGATCGAGTTGGGAGGAGGTATTGACGAAGCGGGTCGATATCGTCCTCAATACCTTGCCAAGTCTTTTGAGAACTTTCGCGTGAATGCGATCATGAGCAAGACCGAGTTTACACTTAGTCGGTTGCTTAATGATCTGATTCTGCGGAAGGAGTTATGGGAAAAGGAGCACATGCTCTTGCTAAGCGCATCTAAGGGCCCAAATTTTCCGTTGCAAAATGGGAAAGAAAAGGGGCACCAAGGTGGTAGAAGCGAGGAAATAGTGGGAGTAATGGGAGCAGAACATGGCTGCCACGAGGCTTGAAGAAGCGAAGGAGAAGGCAAGTGCTTCAAATCGGTATGGGCCAGGCATTGGAAGGCCAGTGCCCTATGCTCGAAGGCTCAGTCTGCCGTTTGCTTTAATGTGAAACATGTTTAGCGACTTGTTCTACCCATTCTTGGGTAGTAGATCTGGTATGTTGATCATGTTTGTTACATTGCGGAGTTCACTGGAGACGGGGCTGTTTGATGGTGAGATAACGATCTCCATGGGCAGCGGCGGTGAAAGTCGAGCCGTGTTGGGTGAATGAAAATGAAATCCCGACTCTTGAGTTTCTCGAATAATCAATATGATCAAAAGCGCTGGAAGAAGCCCAACCTTGCCAGTGTACTGGCAAGACCTGAATCAGACGAAGTATTGCATCGAATTCGCTAACCCCATGCTGCCTAACCAGAAACCAGTTCCAACGGAACTGCTCGAGAAATTCTGAGAAGTTTGCATCTTGCTCCGGCTCGCTCGAGAATGCATGCATGCGTCCGATCTGTGACGGCCTAACACTAGAGCTGTCATGCGGCGTAACCCGCATCCCTGGCATCTTAAAAAGATATAATCGCAACCTAACATCAGGACAATCACATCGATATGTCCCATTTACCATCTCAAGATACTAATCAAATCGCATGCATAATCAACTCATATAGCATACAATACTGATCATGTAGAAATCGCACAAAGCCATAAGCAAATGCAAAAAGGATTCTGAACTCTTTATGAAAATCAACTACTCGTACCTGATTGTGCTAGAGATGATAGACTTAATATGCTGAGCTTGAATAATTTAGGACAACTAGGTTAGACTCAAGGAAGACTCACAGGTCCAGAGCGAACAACTGCTCTGATACCATTCTGTCACACCCCTGCTGACCTAATCTCTGATTAACTGACTAACCGAAGTGCGACAGTTGGATTTAATAGAAAACGACCAACTATTACAAAAGACTCACAAACAGGAAGAAATTAATATCCAAAGAAGGACGAGTCTTTGAGTTTATGATCAATTAATAAGCCAAAGTTAAACACTTATTAAATCGCTATTAGCAAGTGAATTGATACTCATTGACTCAAGTTTGTAATTATTTAACAAATGTCTAACCCATCGAACTACGTATCATGACACATCAAAATCATGTGAATCATAGATATAATCAATTATCCTTTCTAAAGAGGCAGTCGATGGACAATTGATTAACCAAAAGATCAAGGTAGAATATTAATCAACCACATAGCAAACTGATACCATAATCTTTGACACAAAATTTATACTTGTTTTCAAATGTTCAAAACTCATCAAGATTCAAACTAAGCAAGTTTCCACAACTATAACGAGTTGGCAGCAAAAGAGTAGCTGAGTTTATGTGTGGAGACATAAACTCAGGGCAAAACATAGGACATGGCAATTTAGGTCTTCGCTCGACATTCAGGTCCACATTGTCATCTCTGCATTACACCGCACATTTAGAAATACATGCGGGCGTGAGTACTTGATGCACTCAGTGGGCAATCGCCGAAAATAATTGAAACATGCCACTTTATAGATTCACTTTATAGATTTTAAGAAATAACCTATGAATCAAACTTTATGAAATTCACTTACTTCATGATCAATGCATGTGCTAACAATTCTAATATAACATGTCTGCGGATAATCAACAACAAACACCATATCTACGCTCAAGCGTGTTGAGAAGTAGGCATCCTTCTCAAACACCTTGGCGAAAGGCCACCGTGTACACATACCCTTACTAGCGGCTCGTCTAGCATAGGGCCGATATCGTCATTCTCTCGTGAGCAGGCAATATGCTCAAAGCAGCAAGTCGATTAACTTTTATAAAAGGGACTCATGCTCATCATCATAAACTTGTGCACAAACATATTTTTAGTTTAGAAAGCCCACCGAACTTGATTACTCGGAACTTTCGCTTTTCCTCTTGATTTCTACTCGCCTGCGTGCTCCTTAAAAGAGATAAGAGGAATGAATACGGAAAGAGGAACTAAGAGTTTCTAACTCTTGAGCCTCTACTAAAACTCTTCGATACTCTATGGTTAAGCTAAGCTTGCTAGGTCAATGCATCCCAAAACTAAACTATTTAACTTATTAAGAAAGTAACTATAAGAACATTAGTCTTTTCAATTCCTTATCTTCATAAGGAATATCATATTGCTATAACAAAATATTTAATCTTTCTAATCGATTTCTTTTAGAACTTTGATCAAGTAAGCCTTAATCAAGCTATATAATCATAAGAATCTATGTTTTGAAATCAAATTCCAAATATCAAGTCAATATCACAAAATCCTTTGTAAAACATAAACTAACGAAATCTAAATTTTTCTTATAAGCATAGAAAATCTCAATAATTCAAAATAGGCTAATTTAATATACTAGATCATACTTTTGAAATCAAACATCTCAAATAAAATCAACACGATAAGTTCTCGACATTACATAAGCACTTTAAATCCCAATTTCTTTCATTAAACACAATCATAGATATATAATTGCATAACTACAAGCTTATTTTAAACAAATCAAAGCCAAATCATCTTGAAATCAAGCCCTATATTTTCGGTCATCACAAGAATTTTGGAGGGTTCGATTTTTGTTTTCATATTAAACTCTAATCATGCACAAACGTCTTTAATTACATAGATCTAAGCTTGATTTAAGAAATCATCAACAAAACTTCAAGATAACAATTAGGGTTCTTGAATAAAATTTAGGTTTTCATGAAACCAACCAATCAAACCATAGATCAAGCATGAATCATAATAAAGAGGTAGATCTAAACATATATGAATTAAAAATCGAAAACGAAAATTGTTGGAACAAGGCCATCATGGCCGAATCATATAGGGTTTGAGGAGGGAGTTTTTCTTTGATTTCTCAACATAATATCACTCTATATAGGTAGATCTATGCATATATTAACTAAGAATCGAAGAACGAAACCCGTAGAAAAAATGGCCAAATGGCCGAAAGTTTAGGGGTTTTGGGGGTGGGTTTTCTCTTTGATTTTTACTTCAAAACTTGAAATAGGTTAGTGATTTACCTTCTTAAGACGTAGATCTAACGATTTGAGGAAGATTGGAAGTCCGGATCTTGAGCTTGAAGAGGAGAAATTTTCGTGTATATGTGTGTGTGTGTGGTTCTCGAATTTGAGAGCAAAATGAGAGGAAATTTGGTGAAAAAAATGATCCTTGGAGGCTAAGCATTCCTATTTATATCAAGGTCTTATCTCACTATTTCAATCTTCCACCACAAGCCTTTAAATGGCTTCTAGAATAAGCTAATCCTTTTAGCTTCTTTAAGTAGCTTAGTGGTTTTAGAATTTTCTTTACTATAATTCAAGCTTGAAAATAATGATATCATAATGTAACTTTTTGAATTTATGAAATCAATATAAAGCAATTAGAAATATAGAAATTTCTAGCAAATCGAAACTTTCATAAATCACTCTTTTTAATTTAAACATTGAAATAAAAATAATAACTGAAAGACTTATCATTTAATCAATCAACTTTAAAATTCTAATATAAATCTTTAGGTTAAAGCTTTTATAAAATCTTATCTAAGGATGCATTGTTCCTAGTCACTCACGTAATTAATTTCTAATTAATTACGTACTTAACGCTTAAACAGAGTTATGAAAATCTGGGGTATTACATACTTTTATTCTGATTCTCTGCGATTCGATTTAGTGACAATAAAAATCGTGTAGTTCTTGTTAGAGTTTTTTTGTTAAACTTATCATAATTTGTTCCTCTTTGATTTTTTTAATTTTGATATTGATTTGGCGATGAGGATTCTTCTACAAATCGTCCTATATGTGTGGTTATTGAGCAGAGTTTTTTTTTTTTTGCAAAAATGTGAATTTGCCTTGTTTACTTTGTGTTCATTATTCTATTTGTCGGTTATTGTGTTTCAATGCGATAATGATATTTTTTGTAGTTTCTCACTGAATACTTTTGATAAAGAGCTTTATCGGACAAACTTTCAAAGAATCAAACTTTAGATATATAGTTCGCGAGTAATAGTTTGTCGCATGGCCGATCCTACAAGTTGCAAATGCCATTCATAAGAGAATGAATCGTAATTGATCTCAAGAAGATGAGCATTATTGGATCCCACATAAAAGAAATTCAATCCGGAATTGATTAGAAATTGATGCTTATGACATGACCCAAAATATGACCAACCATCCAATCAAAAACAGATGGTAAAAGTGGCATTAATCATATAAAAGAGCATCTCCAATACTCAGTCACTCTACGATAGAGTTTTACTCGATTATAGAGTATTTTGATCTTCAATAATGTATTTCATTCTACTCTAAATTAGAGAAAATAAATAGTAGCATTTTATATGTAAAATGATACTATTCATTCCTCTATTTTTTTATTCAATAATATAAAGTATAAAAATCGAATAATCTCTTGTAGAGTTAAATGTGGAGTTGACTGTTGGAGATGAATTTGTGATTAATCTATAATTTACTCTACAATAGTATAAAGTTCATTCTGTTGTATAGTGAATCATTGGAAATGCTCTAACTTGTTATAATACAACTTGCAAATATATGATTCTTTCGACATCAACAACTTAATTGTTACCATAATTATGCATGCGAGAATTATTCTTTCGACATCAACTTGTTACAACACAACTAACAAACATCACTAGCTGTATAGTTTTGTTATCTTCATCATCTTAATTTCCTCAATGAGACGATCCACATCTGCGAACGAAGATCCGCCGGGGCCCATGCGGACTTGGCTAATTTCACCATTTCTTCAGCCCTCTGCAAGAATTCTTCCTTCCTTAACTCCGAGCATGTGTAATATATGATTTAAATTTTATGACAAAAAACTCCTTTAATCTACCTGAGCACCCTATCTGCAATAACGCATGAAATCTCGCCGCTCTGGAGCAATTTCTTGAACATCTGCAACAGAAGCGAATCCAGAAGTCGATAATGGGGTAGATTAAAAAATAAGTATTTCGACGGATTAAATTTTATAATATCAAAATATATTTCTATGTTTCCATAAGTTATGTCTTGCAAGATTTCAATACATAAAATCCATCAACAATTAAGTTTGTATCTATATCTTTAATAAAATCTCTTTCAATAAAGTATTGCCGAATCATCAGGTTAATCATCATCCATCTTCTTACGAAATACCGTCTTTACATGCTTCATTACGAAAAAATGTTTGTTCAATTATAATAGTAAAAACAGACAACGACAAAATTAGATGAATTAGTATAGTTAATATAAGTTAATATAGAAACTTGAAACTCTTGCATTACTATCACATCATATTTATAATATCTTTACTTGTTCTCTAATGAAACAATGAATAGTCAATAAAATCTTCATAATAGAATTTTCTATCTTTAAAATTTCATTACTATTGCATGATTTGAAAAGAATATATAGGATCTAAGACAATACAAAGAGAAAACAATTCAATAGATAACAATTTTGTTTTATTTTTATAATTATTTTGGTCTTGACTAATTTTGGATTGAACTTAATATAATACATGATCAGAAAAAAAAAGTTTGGGGCTTGCTCTGTGCTGGAGCCTGATGCAGCAGCCCCTGCATAGATCCGCTCGAGATCTACAAGTTTCGTTGCCGCCGCGAGGGGTGGTTTTCCGACAATCCGTCTGAGATGGTACGGATTCGAAAATTGGGTGTAGATGTTGGAGTTGCGGGCGTGGATATGGTGGGTGACCAGGAAGGTTATGTGGAGCGCTCCGATACAGAGGAGCTTCGTGAGTTTGAGCGTGGCGTTCAGGGGGGCCTGCATAGGCAGAGGGAACATCATTACGTGCTGTGGCGCCGGTTTCTGTTTCATCTGAAAATGGAGGAGATGGAGATGGAGAGGTCGAGCAAATCGAGTTAGCAGTGCATAGAGCTACGTTTTCTTGTTTGGATTGAGTTGATACTGGTTTTTCATTAGGTTTGAATTTTTATTTTTATTTTCTTTCAAATTGTTCATCTTTCAGTTACAAGAGACCCAAAAGAAGGACTTTGTCTTTCATTTCTTGAAAAATACCACTTTATATATTATTTAATTGTATATATAATCGTAGAAGTGGTCTTCTATGAGGATATTGATATTTTTGTTCGGGGCAAATGACACTATTATTCGATGTAAATGATATTTTTTAATTATAGAATAAAAAATAAATGACACTTTTTATCAATATAAATGATACTATTACATGCCGACGTCCGTCTAAGAGTTTTCTTGATAATTGCATATTGTACTGTTATACCATTCAAACTGGCAAAATAAAAATGAGAGATAATAGATCAACCTATTCGTGCTAGATATAAATAGGAGGGAGGGTAAATTCTATTTCCGACATGATGATAAATCACAATATAAGAAAGCCTAGTATCTGATACAGAATTCAACCTGACCCGACCAACAGATAGATCGACTTTGAACTTATAAGTGCTTTAATTGGGAATGAAAATAAAATATGCGAAATCAAAGTCTTTCATATGTTAGTCTTGAATTTATGAGTGATCATGTATTTGAAAAATAAGTGCCTGTATCTATATATGATTCATGTATTTAGGAAAGAGAGTGCATTTATATTTAGAGGGTGTTTGGCTAGCTTATAAGCTCTTTAAAACAGCTTATAAGCTGTTTAAGATCTTATAAGCTGTTGCAAAATGTTTGGCAAAATAAGCTCTAGCAGTTTATAAGCTCCCCTAATTATAAGTTGATCAATCCTAACTTATTTTTTCATAAACTTATAAGCAATCATGAATTTATCAAAATAACCTTATTATAGTTCGTTATTTCCTAAACATACACTATCAACTTCACATCTCGTCAATTTTATCTCTCGAACTATGATTTTCTCTCTCTAACTTACGATTCTTTCTCTAACTTATAAGATCAATTATCCAAACACTTTAACAACTTATAATCAATTGAGACATTACCTCTTATAAGCTCTTGGAGCTTATAAACTCTTTAAAATAAGCTTAGCCAAACACCCCCTTAGTGAGATAAGTGGATGTTTATGACAGACTGGTATATATATGTGTAAGTGGGAGAGTGAATGCAATCAACTTCGAAATAGATACATATATATTTTGAGTCTCTTGACTTATTTGAGAAGGAGGATTTCTTGTTTTTAATTTTCTCTTCTCTTTGGTGGATTCCTTATTTCCTGTGCAGCATGTCTGCAAGAATTATTCTTTCAACATCAACAACTTGTTACATTACAAACAAATATCACTAGCTCAAATTTCTTAGATCTTCATCATCTTAATTTCCTCAATGAGACGTTTCATATCTGCAAACGAAGAGCCGCCGGGGCTCACGGTGGACTTGGCTAATTCCGCCATTTCTTGGGCCCTTTGCAAGAATTCATCCTTCCTCAACTCCATAAGCTCTCTCACCATCTTCTCAACTATAACTCTATCACAAGTATCCTTCATGTCCAAACCAAGCTTCCACACTGCTTCAACGTACCTACTATTCACTTGTTGGTCAACAAAATACGGCCAACAAATCATAGGTTTCCCTGAAACCAAGCTCTCAAGTGTCGAGTTCCATCCACTATGCGTCAAGAATCCACCAACAGCAGGATGAGCCAACACCTCCTCCTGCGGAGCCCAGCTCACTATATAACCTCTCTCCTCCGTCCCTCGAGCCAAAACCGGAGGAATCTCTTCAGAATCCGACCCTAATCCGGTGACCGAACCGGGCCTCCGGGCCCACAAGAATCTTGCCCCACTTTTCACCAATCCATGCCAGATTTCATACATTTGGTCTTTTGTCATGACAGCAAGACTTCCAATGCTGACATAGATAACAGTTTTCAAGGGCTGTTTGTCGAGCCAAGAAAGGCAGCACTTGTCTTCTTCCCAGATGCTGTTGGAGGTGGCGATGGCCTGAGTTTCTTGGCCCGTCCCTGCTGCGAGCCTGGCTTTGAGGTGGGCGTGGAGGGGGCCGATGGCGTAGATATTGGGGCTGATGTTGTGAATTTGGGAGAGTATTGGAGCGTCGAGGTGTTGAAATGTGTTAAAGATGAGGCCTTGAGCAAGAGGAGTGTGCTTGTCCTCTTTCAGAATAAGTTGGATTATGCGGTCGTTGAGATCTTTGGTGCGACAAAAGCTCGGCAGATCGCGCCGCCGCATAATGCCTTCCATGCCGGGCGCATTTCTTATAATCTCATCTAAGTTATCATCTAAGAAAGGAAGAATGTAGTTAAGGCTAAATAATTAAATTTATCACAAAATATCACCATTCTTTTCAAATTTATTCCAAACTAATGATTTTGACCAGTTAATACGCAGCTATGTACACTTGAGCAAATTTATTCCAAAACAATTATTTTTTTTACTTGAACAATTGCAAAATACTTCCTCCGTCGCCAAAATATTTCTATGACAATTTTCGATACTAGTTTTCATAAAAGTTGCTGAGTGTTTTATGAGTGAAGTATGAACCCACATTAGCATAGTATTAAATTAATTAGTGGTGGACCATATGTTGTAAAATATATAAATAAATGGTGTTGTTGAGAGAAGTAAGTATGGATAATCGTGGACTATAAGTGGTAAAATGTGTAAATAAAAAGTGTTGTTGCAAATAATAAGTATAAAGTATTTTGTGGGATAGTTTCCATAAATAAAAAAGGAACAAATTTAGGGGATGTACCAAAAGAAAAAATAGGAATAAATTTTGGGGACGAAAGGAGTATTCAATTTCAAGAATTTTTGTGCATTTTTTTTCCACATCAAATTTGCAACAATTCTACTCGGTTTTCAAGTACCTAAAAGTTTATCTCAGAATAGATTTGGATAATTTTCCATAGTTCAAACATTAATGGGTTAAAATCGATAATTTGGGATTGAATTGAGGAAATGGTAATAATTTGAGATATATTTGTAAAGCAAGTTTCAAGCCAATGAGTATAAAACAGGCCTAATGCAAACAAACAAGGGAAAAAGTGCAATGCTATCAAATAAAGAATGGTTTTCAGTTGTCATAAGCAATAAGAAATCCTTACTTATAGCTAAGGTATGGGATAAAGCAGTAAATCATCAACAACAAAGGAGAAATGCAGGTTAGAGGTTGATAGATATCTTCTTCAATCCACAACATTCTTAACTACCCAACTCTCAAATGAATAGATAAATAAAAAGTTCTTTACTGCTACATAAAATTAGCATTTGCCTTCCCCCATAATAAAGCAGCAAACCAACATAGGATTGGATTCAACTCAATACTTTCAGGTGGTGTTTACTTTGCATGATTAAGTTGGATAGATAAAATTAATCCAACCTAATAAGGTGTTTACTTTTAAGGATTAATATTTGAGGATATCTCAAAACCCGGGATTATTTTAATCATTTGAATTGTTCTTCACTAATTTTAATCCAACCAATATAGGTGGGATTGAAATAATCATCAAAATAAATGGAGAATTATTTATCCTAATTTTAATCCTTCACTAATCCTTTGTTGTAAAAAAATGATTGATAGATAAAAATTATCTTATCACACATTTAATCAATCAAATAGTCAATACTTCAAAATGCTAATCATGCAAAGTAAACACCACCTCACAACAAAATTATCAATAATATTGCAAGTAATTAAAATTCACGAACCTTTAAAAGGAACCTCCCCAGCTTGAATGAGCTTCGGCAAACAGAGGTAAGTCCAAAATCCAGATGGACTAATGGTGTCAAAATAAAGAAGCGGGACTCCGATGTCCGCCGCAACATCAGTAGCAAAAGTGAAGATCCCGTCAGCAATCAAGCAAGTGACGGGGGCTCCGGCTTTCAGCATCTCCCGGAAAATCGGGACGGCGGAAGCCTCTATGGATTCTAGAAGGTTCGGTATCTGAGCGCCCGTCCGGGGATTCTCCTCCGGCAGGCCATCTGGAACCGTCTGGAAGCGAAAGTGTGGATACTTCTGGAAGTAAATTTGAGCATTGGTGTGGTTGTTGAGGCGTTGTTGGATGTAGTGAGTGTTGAGGAAGGTGACTTTGATGTGTTCAAGGCACAGAATCTCGGCGAGTTTGAGCATACAATTCACAGGTCCCTGCAGAGGTAGAGGAAATATGAAGACATGAGCTGCTCTTTGCTCTTCCATTTTTGGGGATGTCAACAATGTTTTCTTTGGACTCCACTTCTTGTATCTTGAAAAGATTACTATTAAATATCCTAGAAAAATGTTGCACTTCGTTGCCTATTGGCATTGTTTATATCTTTTAGTACTATTTTAGCTTCCTGCTATAGATTATAAAATTTTTTGTGACCCATTCTCAATGCATCTTTAGTTTGAGAAGTCAACTTCTCCCTATAATAGATTATCTTCAGTTTCGTTTTCAATTTGAATTGTTGAACAATGATTGTCCCAAATTCATGATATATGAGATTATTTTAAAAAATAAAATAAATAAATGTATCGAACGAACCTTCGTTCCCCTTTTGTAGGTTGTGTATTTAGTCAATTTTCTTTAAAAAAAATATTAGTTGGGTTGCTCTGCTGCGTGTAGGGCAGTGGATGTGGAGTCGTCTGTAGTATTAACATTGTTCTTGTCTTGTCAACCGCCACAGAGGGCCTCAACGTCTTTTTCTCTCAAAACAAACGAACCGCTTCAAGATTTTATAATCTGAAAATTATACAACTGTGCAGAGAAAAATTGAAAAGGATTTGGGCTATGAGGGTGAAACAGGACATTTAAAAGTTGTATTTTTATTTTATTTTTAATTTGATTTTGGGTTATACTAGGTAACATATGGGTTGTGGGTATACACGTGAATTGTGGTACATTAAGAGACGGAAAATTATTTAATTAAAACTTCCATCCACAGAGAGAAAATTTCGAGATACAAATTCACTATATAGAAATAATTTATGGAAAAATCATTGGTTTTATCAGTGTTGTCCATTTTTAAAGAAATAATTATAATTCCTAGGACAATTTTCCATAAAATTAAAAATCTAACAATTTTTCATAAAACTGATCGATCGATTGTATTGGAAAATCGTCCCATTTTATCAATTTTGTTCGGCTTTAGGGAAATTATTATAATTCCTAGGATAATTTTTCCATAAAATTAAAAATCGGACGATTTTTCGATAAAAATGATCGACCGATTTTAGGGAAAAATCGTCATATTTTATCAATTTTGTTCAATTTTAGGGAAATATTATAATTCTTATGATTTTATGGACAAGATTAATGCAAATTCGGAATTATCAATTGTGTGAAGTTTAAATTTCGAGATAATAAAACCAATTAATAAATCGAAACAAATTTCTCTAAAACATATAAACATATATTCGAAAAGATAAGTAATAAAACCTTAGGAATTATACTTATTTCCCTAAAATCGGGAAATTTTGATAAATCCAGTCGGTTTTTTTTATAAAATCGATCGGCCGTTTTTTTGGAAAATTCGTCCGATTTTATCAAATTTTGTCAAATTTTAGGAAAATAATTATAATTCTTACGTTTTATGGATTGGATTAACACAAATTCAAAAATTATTAATTGTAAAACATGAAAATGCGAAACGTGTGAAAAAATAACTTATTTTTGCAGATGTGTAAGTCTCAAAATATGTGATCTCGAAAATTGTTTGGCTTTCTTTGAAGTTTAAATTGATGTTGATATTTGAAAATATTTTATTCCAAATGCGTATACTCTACATATTTAGAGTAGATGATCGTAGTTCGATCTGAGAGTAGATGATCGTAGTTGTCCCCTTCTTCTCTAATCTAGCCTCTATTTATACATATTCATGAAGTTGAGTTCGACTCTGACTCTGATACCAAGTTGGAGTTCGACTCTGACTCTGATTCCAAGTTGAGTTCGACTCTGACTCTGATTCCAAGTTGAGTTCGACTCTGACTCTGATACCAAGTTGAGTTCGACTCGACTCGATTCTTCTCCCATTAGATTCAAGTCTTCTCCATTAGGATTCTTTTAGATATGCATCCGAATCTTTACGCTCCAATTGCGATTAGAGTTGTAGTTGATCGAGGAGTCTTCGGGCCGAACTCACATGGGCCGAGCTTAATGTCGGGGCCCATTTATATTGGGCCCGATGCTTGGGCCTAGTAGTTGGGCGTATCTATCATATCCCCCAAAAGACGTGAAGTGAGGTCGTGATGGAGGGAGCGGTGGTTGACGACGCCGCCGGAATTGTAGTCCGGCGAGGTGGAGCGCGTCTGATCGCCGGTTGAATGTCGCCGCTTCACACCGCCGAGGCGCGCGTCAAGTCGTATGTCGCTGGCTTCGCCTTGTCGAGGTGTTGTGCCGGTTGTATGTCGCCGCTTCACCGCCGAGGCGTTATGCGAGTCGTATGTCGCCGGCTTCACCTTGCCGGGCGTCGCCAAGTCGTGTCGCTGCTTCATCCTGCCGAGGCATTATGCCGAGTCGATGTCGCTGCTTCACCTTGCCGAGGCGTCGCCAAGTCGATGTCGCTGGCTTCACCCCACCGGTCGAATATGTAACTTCGTCGAGGTCGAGGCCGAGGTGAAGGCTCTGGATGCGCTAAGGAGGCCGGGCTCGACGGGACCGGGTGGCGGCGAAGGCAAGGTCGGCTAAGGCCAAGGTCGGCTTCATCCTCGAATGCTCGGGCGGCGACCGAGGTGGCGGGCGAGGTCGACCATTGGAGGCCGAGGCGAAGATGGTCATGTATCGGGAGGCCGAGAAGACGGGCGGCCGAGGCGGTAGCTCGTCCTCGTGATAAACGAAGGTAATTCATCCTCGAGAGTATCCGTCTTGAACTAAACGGTATCCGCTCGCACGAAGGTAGTTCGTCCTCGTGAGAGTATTCGTCTTCGATATAAACGAAGTATCCGCTCGCACGAAGGTAGTTCGTCCTCGTGAGAGTATCCGTCTTGAAATAAACGAAGGTATCCGCTCGCACGAAGGTAGTTCGCCCTCGTAGAGAGTATCCGTCTTGAAATAAACGAAGGTATCCGCTCGCACGAAGGTAGTTCATCCTCGTGAGAGTATCCGTCTTCGATATAAACGAAGGTATCCGCTCGCACGAAGGTAGTTCATCCTCGTAGAGAGTATCCGCTTCGATATAAACGAGGTATCCGCTCGCACGAAGGTAGTTCGCCCTCGTGAGAGTATCCGTCTTCGATATAAACGAAGGTATCCGCTCGCACGAAGGTAGTTCGTCCTCGTAGAGAGTATCCGTCTTCGATATAAACGAAGGTATCCGCTCGCACGGGTAGTTCGCCTCGTGAGAGTATCCGTCTTCAAATAAACGAAGTATCCGCTCGCACGGCGTAGTTCGTCCTCGTGAGAGTATCCGTCTTCGATATAAACGGCAGTATCCGCTCGCACGAAGGTAGTTAGTCCTCGTAGAGTATCCGTCTTCGATATAAACGAATGTATCCGCTCGCACGAAGGTATGGGTTCTGTTTTTGCCGAGGTTATCGGGAGGGTGGTCCCTTACTGCCTACATAGAGAACCGTCTTGAAATAAACGAAGGTAATCGATCTCGTATGTAGGAATGGTTCCTGCTTTTGCGAGGTTATCGGGAGGGTGGTCCCTTTACTTCGCCTACATAGAGAGAACCGTCTTGAAATAAACGAAGGTAACGATCTCGTATGTAGGAATGGTTCCTTTTTGCCGAGGTCATCGGGAGGGTGGTCCCTTCATCTACATAGAGAATCGCCTTCGATATAAACGAAGGAAATCTGATCTCGTATGTAGGCATGCGCGCGTTTAAATTTACCTTCGTCTGAAACGAAGGTAATCTGACCTCCGTCGAGGGAATTCGTCCTCCTTAGAGGGTATAGTTCATCCTCCAAAGAGGGTATAGTATGATGGGAAGAGGTAGCATGCATAAATGACAAATGAAATATGCAAGCACACAGAGCAAATAAATCAAAAGATGAGGTCGCCTACTTGGAATTGTCGGGATTTGACATGCTGGTTATAATACCGAGCTACTTGTTGCTCGTACCGAGCTTCTCTAATGTAGGCGAGGTCTCTCTTCTCTTTGGTTTCTACCGGGATTACTGCCTCGGTTCCCTCGATCATCAGCTTCACGCTTTTCTGTCCGCCCGTGCGCTTGGCGAACTGCTCCGCTATCGCCACAGCCCGACGCGAAGACGGGCTCGTCGAGGTTCACTGCGGGCGAGAGGTTCTCCTTAGTCGCTGTCTTGTGATCTCCTTCGCTATGGTATCCCGCCTCCCAGCAGGCGGGGCCCGTGTTATCAAATTGGGTATATCATACATATATTATCAAGTTGAGTATTTTAAATTTTCATCCCAAAAGAAATATGACACTTTAAATGCAACAGAAGGAGAATTAAATAACCTTTTATTTTGCTTTAATTGGAGACAAAAAGGTAATTTAGAGATAAAAAGCAAGCACCTTTTGTGTTCACTTAGAGAAAACAATAAAAATAATGTTCTAAGGACATTTTAATATTAAAAAATTTAATAATGTTCCACATGAAACTTCAATGTGAAGAATGAAATGAATTTTTTAGATGACGAGAGAAGTTTGCAATGAATCACATAGGAATAATACAACACTAGTATTTGTGAATAGGTATCTTCATCATCTTGATATCTTCAATCAAACGGTCCAAATCGACAAACGAAGACCCGCCAGGGGTGACGCTGGCCTCAGCCAATTTGGCCACTGCATTAGCCCTTTCCAAGAAGTGATCCTTTCTCAACTCCATAACCTCCCTAATCATCTTCTCCACAAGAACTCTATCACAACTATCTTTCATGTCCAAACCCAGCTTCCACACCTCCCCCACATACCTACTATTCACTTGTTGGTCCGCATGAAACGGCCAACAAATCATAGGTTTCCCAGCAATCACACTCTCCAGAGTCGAGTTCCATCCAGAGTGCGTCAAGAACCCACCAATGGAGGGATGTGCCAGCACCTCCTCCTGCGGCGCCCACCTTACCACACACCCCCTCTCCTTCGTCCCTTGCAATAAATCCATAGGGACCTCAACCTCATCATCAGGCTCGGATACGGACCCGGGCCTCCGAGCCCACAGGAATTTGACTCCACTATTCACCAAACCATGCCAAATCTCGTACAGTTGGTCTCTTGTCATGACAGCAAGACTTCCGATGCTGACATAAATCACTGATTTTGGTGGCTGTATGTCAAGCCAAGAAATGCAGCTCCTGTCTTCTTCCCAAATGCTGTTGGAGGTGGCTGCTTCATCAGCTGCGAGCCTGGTTTTCAGGTGGGCGTGGAGGGGGCCGACGGCGTAGATGTTGGGGCAGATGCTGAGCATTTGGGATAGTATCGGAGCCTCGAGGTGTTGGAATGTGTTGAAAATGAGGCCCTGAGCTAGCGGAATGTGGTTGGCCTCCTTGATTACTAGCTGGATTATAGGATCCTTCATGTCTTTGATTCGGCAGAAACTCGGCAGATCGCGGCGCCTCATCACGCCTTCCATTCCAGGTGCGTTTGCTACAACTTCGTCTAGCTTCTCATCTTTTGCCAAACCAGTTACAAATGAAAAATGGATGAAATCAGTCCTACTACTAGAAAAATACATATGAAAAATTGATGAAATTAAACCCACTACAAGAAAAAATCGCATATCGATCAGAGGGTTCAAACCTGACATGATTGACCTTAGACATTAATTTATCCAACACATACACCGTACATAACGATTTTTAAGAAAAAAATGTGGGCGTATGAACTTAGAGATTGAAGAATCTCGAAAAAAGAAGAAATGGACAGACCTGGAAAAGGAACTTCCCCTGCTTGAATAAGCTTCGGCAGAGACACAAGACCCCACAGACCACACGGACTAATAGTGTCGAAATACAAGAGGGGAACTCCAATATCTGCGGCTACATGAGTGGCAAAAGTGAAAACCCCGTCGGCGATCAAGCATGTGACAGGGCTGCCGGAATCCAAAATCCGCCGGAAAACTGGCAGAGAAACAGCTTCTATGGATTGCAGAATATTGAGTATCTGATCACCCGTCCTAGGATTGTCCTCGGGCAGGCCGTCGGGGACCGTTTGGAAACCGAAGTTGGGATATTTTGAGAAGTAGGCGGGGTTGGGGAGGCGGCGGTGGACGTGTTGGCTGTTGATGAAGGTGACTCTGATGCCGGCGAGGCTCAGCATCTCGGCGAGTTTCAGCATACAGTTGACGGGGCCCTGCAGAGGCAGTGGGAATATCACTACATGAGGAGACGTTACTGCTGCTTCTAATTTACCCATTTTCTCACACACTTGTTTCTCTCAGACTGCGCTGCTCTTTTTATACTTGATTCTCTTTCAGCAATTTGGATCTTCTTGGTTGTTGAGAGGTGTACAGTTTCCGGAAATTATTGGTCGTGTTTGATGGCAAAACGCCTATTCTGCCCCTTTAGTTTTTTCCGCACGAAAACCTGCAAATATGGTGCGATGCATAATGTGTGATTCCTTTAAATCTGGTGCAACATGAGACAAAGCAATTGTCTAGCGAGGTAAATCTAGTGCAATAGCCTCAACTTATATGGTGTTGCCGTGTTGGTGTGATTTTTACTTGAGACTTTTTATCACGTAATATCCATTTTATTAATAGGCTTTACTCGGAGAATGGAGGTAATTCCTTTTTTATTTCTTTTATGTACATTTAATCTCTGTACTCCAACTTTTATAAAAATGATAAATACATAATTTATAATCAATAACTTAAATTAAAAACGAAAATGATTTTGGAGTTCATGAATATATTTAGAGAAAATAAAATACATCTCACTTGTAACCATTACAACCACTCTATCTTATAATAAATTCTGGTGATTGCAAAATAAATAACAAAATTATATACCCATTTTACAAATAAATACAAAATCTTTCTAAATTTTGAATTGGGTTTTCCTAATTTTTCGGGCAATTGGTAAGACGACGTGGATGTCGTGGACTGAAATCCTATAGAGAAGGATTAAACGGCGTCTTTTATGCTCAATTGTATACTAAACAACATCGTTTTTTCTTAGTTCATAACTGTTATATTCGGTAAGCATATGTAAATCCATATTATTAAGCAATAGTCTGAAAGCTATACAGGACATATAAACCATACTTGAAAAACTATGTATACAGATTTAGACCTATAGAAAAACTAGTGTGATTCAAACCTGAGACTTTGGGCATCAGGAATATCTACTTTACCATTAGGTTCGTTTAGTCCTCTGCAGAATTTTAGTCCACACTACTGTTTGCTTTATCCTTTTTGGTTCACGAGCGTCGAAGTCCTCTATTCGGTCGCCAGAAAAAAAGGGAAGCTCTGATGCAAAATTAGGAATATTTAGTATTTATTTACAAAATTTGAAAATAAGTTCGAAATTACAAATAAGTATAAGTTTGTTGTTGCAGATATTATGCACGCTATCGTGATCAAGCAATAAAGTGAAAGTAAGAATGTTGAAATCCACAGAAACTGTTGAACTAATTACCGAAATGTATTTAATCCGATTTTAGTTGAACCAATCGAAAGGTAGATTTTTACTAAACTAGAAGAAAGAAATAAATTTAAGCAAAGTAAAAAAAAAGGACGAAAAAATTAAGAATTAACCTTCAAATATAAAAGCCTAGGATTATGAGTTCACCGTAGTTTATCCTACTCAGCTTATTGATCAATTGCTTCAATTATCAGCCTGATTTTATAGTGATAGCCCAGAATTCCTACATTAAATTAACAATACGATTTATATATCATTCAATATAATATCAATGATCCCCCGGGACAACCCAATGGTTAAGGTGAGTTCATATGATCAAGAGGTTATAGGTAGAGCTGGCAAAATGGGTCCGGCCCGATGGGCCGACCCGGGGTACCCGGGGTTAGGGCTGGGTTGGATTCAAAAATTATAGGCCCGAAAAAAATCGGGCAAAAAACCTGCCCAGATGATCCGTCGGGCCAACCGGGCTTTGGGGCTAAAAACCCACCGCATTAGTACACTTAATATGGCACTTTTAGGTGTCCCCATTTTAAAAATCACTATTATTTAGTTAATTAGTACATTTAATAGGACACTTAAAAGTGTCTCCATTTTAAAATCCACTGTTATTTCCTTAATATGACACTTTTAAGTGTCCTAAATAGTAAATATCTTAAGTATTATATTAAAGCTATTAAAAGGATAAAAAAAAAATGTCATATTTTTATTGGGCGGGTTTAGCCCGGTGGCCCGGACATGGCTGGGCTGGGCTCTGATTTTTCCAGCCCGGTAACACTGTGCGGGCGGGTCGGCCCGAGCCATATAATACCCAAAGCCCGATGGGCCGGGCCGGGCCAGCCCGACCCGCCAATTTTGCCACCTCTAGTTATAGGTGCGAACTCCACCAAACGTCTCTATGGATTTGAGTCTATCACACTAATTTTCCAAGTATAGATTATATGTTATGTGTGATTTGCAGGTTATTGCATATGAACGAAGAGTTTATCCAATGCATATACGGACATCCGTATGTGCGGACAATGATATTTTTTTCAATATAAATGATACTTTCGTATTACAATGTAAAAAACAAATGATATTTTTTTTCAATATAAATGATACTTTTGTTAAGAACAAATGATATTTTTATCCATTCATACGGTACAAATGAATATACATGAGTGTTTGTGGGCCCTTATCTTGAATTTCCTCCTTATATACTCGATTGGCGATGTGGCACCAAACAGTCGAGATTCAAAGTTGCCTACATAAGCATTATAGAATTCTTACATTACATTATGATTTATGACCTTTCACATGGCACACAAAATCTTTGATTTTGTTTTTGACTGACTTCTTCAAGATTGATGTGTCGCTGTTTTTGTTTGTTTGTGGATATTGTTTGATATTTATATCACGGTCCATTGGATTTACCAGATTTTCGATGATGTGCCAAAACCTAGTGCTTACCCAATCAAATCTTATCTTTTAAATTATCTATTGTCTGTGCTAGGTGTTCTGTGTATATTTTTTGAATATTTATTTTCATTTTTGTCCTTAAATAAGAAAATTTTACTTATAGAATTTTGGAAGCGAAAATATTACAAAGTATAACTGGAGTAAGTGAATTTATATAAATAGAAGACTCCTCGCTCCCTAAGGAACTCTTCAAATATGAATCGTCCATATTAGAGAAAAAATCTACAAAATACAAACTACCACGATTAAAAGATGATTACTACATTATAATTTAAAACACTATTGAAAGGCCTATCAACTACAAAATATTCAAAGAAAAAGCGAGCTATAAATATTGCTTCTGATGAGAGTTGTGCTCATAATTTTACTTATGTATGCCATAATACTGTTATGTACATCCGTCCGCATGGTACGGACGGACAAAACTATCATTTGTTCTTAACAAAATATCATTTATATAGAAAAAAATGTATCATTTGTTTCTTACACTATAATTCAAAAGTATCATTTATATTGAAACAATATCATTTATACTGAAAAAAATATCAATATCCGTACATGCGGACGTCCGCACAAGAGACCATCTCTACTAAGTTATATGAAAGAATATTACGCTTTCTTTTGTTTAATTTCCTATTATTTCTTAGTTGTGGGGGTAGAAGGCATAAATGTTAAATAGAATAATATTTGTATTTTATTAATTAAGTTACCCTCGGAAACATGATGCAAATAGACGAATTTTGGTTATATGTATTCCGGCTATTTGTCTGCATTCAACTTTAATCATTGAATAAATTAATGAAGTTTAGACATGCAACCAATTGATTTTTTGCTTTGGGTTATTATTTTTCCATCCGGGGCCTATTAATAACTAATAACAAAACATATTCTTCTGTTTCAATTCTTCTATATTCAGAGATATTTGTATTTACCAAAAATATATGTCATACGCTAGAATTCTTGTATTCAACTCAATTTGGGCCGAGTTCACTTAGAATTCAATTAAGAGTTTTGAAACATTTATCGAAAAATAAATTTCTTTTATGTAACACGGATATTTTATTATAAATCATCTCATACTTTGCTACATGAGGAAGATATTACATCTAAGACACCACAACTGGGACTTGCGCCCATATAATTGGTCTACCTAGACAAAAATTATTTGCAAATAAACCTTTTTGGCCAACTGTCAGAATGTCACATCATAAGTGTCTGGAATTGCCTTTCCATTAACTGTACCAATGGGAGTCTTATTATCAGACAACCACGTCAAATTGATAAAACCAATGATTTACAATTAGAAATATAAATAAACCAAATCGTTCGTGAGCTATTCGAAACTCAATTCGAAAAAAAATTATTTGAAATTCGTTCGTTTTGTAAATGAGCCGAACTCGAGTTTAGGAATGTTCAGTTCGTGAGCTCGCGAACATGTTCGATTCAAATTCAAACGAGTCAGTTCGCGAACATGTGAAATAATAAATTATTTTTATATATTTAAATAATTAATAATAATAATAATAATAAATTATAAATAATATTTTTATTGATAATTAATAAAAAAAATTAATAATAATATAATTATAGTTTCTCATAATAAATTATAAAATTTAATAATTCAAGCTCGGGCTCGAAAACGAGAAAAGTTGAACAGGAGCAGAGTTCAAGCTCGAGTTCCAATATGTCATATAAACGAGTAGTTATCGAACCGAATTCGAGCTGCTCGTCAGCTCAAAATTTTTACAATGAACTGAGCTCAAGCTCAACCTAAAGCTCGAATTCGAATCGAATAAAATTTAAATGAGCCGAACTCAAACCTGATAGTGTTCTGTTCGACTTGGTTCGTATACATGCATATCTACAATTGACTACATAGCAATAAATTTGGACTTCTCATAACCCAATAAACACCACTAGGCGTAAAAAATTTGTTTGTGACAATCGTTCCTCAAATTTCATCTAGATTTTTTAATATCCAATTTAGAGCCGTCGAAAAGCTAAGTGTCGGAACGACAAAGTCCAATTCAGTTGGTCTAGGCGAGATTGGCTGAGCGCTGTAAGGCGGTATGCTCAACGTACCACCGACGATAAAAATACCCACCACGAGGGAAGCCGTGATCCGAGGTGATCAAGCAAGCGAGCGAATGTATGCAAGTTGCCTTACGAGGTGCGGGACCTCGGTCCAAGACCCACGTGGCATAGCAATTAAAGAAACCCAAGAGTTGGAGTCGGGTAGCATCGCCATCCCACGGCAGTCGGTGGAAGAGGTCGCATTGTACAAAGATGAGCCATTGAAGGTCGCCCAGTTGGTTTCACCACGACACACGAAGTGAAGGATCGGATCATCCAACTCCTAAGGGAATTCGGGACGTGTTTGCTTGGTCTCCCTCGACATGACCGGAGTCTCACCGAGTATCATCACCACCGCTCAACATTGACCCGACATAAAGCCGTTCGACAAAAGCAAAGAATCTTCGCAATTAACGGAACCAAGTCATTCATGGCGAGGTGAACCAGCTATTAAAAGCACGCATCGCTCGAGGTCAAATATCCGACTGGATAGCCAACCCGTGATGGTGAAGAAAGGAGGAGGGATGGCGTTCGAATGTGGAGTATCGTGAGACGACATCGTCGTCAAAAGCAGAAGAAGCCGCATGTGGCCGACCGGATCGTCCTCGCCTTCTTCGAAAATCAACCTAAAGTCAATCCCGAAATGCACGTTTGCGGTTCAATGGACCTCGTAAAAAGTGTCCAGTGTCAATCCATGGGAGCGTACCAAGGCTACCCCAGACCGACCTCACCTCCGTGCAGAGCCCTTGGCCGTTTATGCGATGGGGATTGACATTGTGGGCCCTTTTGTAAAGCACTGTGACAGCCCAATTTTTAATTGTTGCGATCGACTACTTCACGAAGTGGGTAGAAGTGAGCCCTCGGCGAAAATCACAAGCAAGAACGCCTCAACTTCATATGGAAGAACATAGTGTGTCGTTGGCCCCCATATCCTCCTTTCGGATAACGGAACACAATTCACGGATAAGGCATTCAAGATTGGTGTCGAGAGCTTGGATCCAACAAAGTTCACGTCGGTAGCCCATCCTCAAGCAAATGGTCGGTGAAGTTACCAGCAGGGACCATCGTAAAGGTCTAAAACTCGCCTCGACCGAGCTAAAGGCCTCTGGTGGAAAATTTACCGCGAGTCCTATGGTCGCATCGAACAACGCCTCGGACCTCGATCGGAGAAACACCATACGCTTTGGTGTATGGAACCGAAGCGATGATCCTGCGCAGATCGAGATCTGAGTCCTCGCACCATTGACTTCTGCCCGAAGCAAATGGGAAAATCTACGAGCTGATCCGGACCTACTCGAAGAAAGAGACCTCGCCTACATCGAGGAAGCTCGGTACAAGCAACAAGTAGCTCGGTATTACAACCAGTAGCGTTAAAACCGACAATTCAAGTGGGCGACCTCGTACTCGACATAATGAAGTCGACAAAGCCAGCAGCTCGGCAAGTGGAAGCCACATGGGAAGGACCTCACCGGTCGACGAAGTCCTCGGCAAAGGGCCTATAAGCTCGCTCAATTATCGGTGAGCAATTACCCAACGCATGGCACATCATCCATCCGAAGAAATATTATGCATAAGTGTCAAGGGTCGGGTCTTGTTCGGTCATATTTTTAAAAGTCCTGTTTAGAGTCTTTCTTATTTGGTGGTCGCGTCATCTTTTATCAATAAAATCTTTATTTTTACGAGTTCTACTTGTCCTAATGCATAATTAATCTTCGCATTATTTACTCTCACGGAGGACAAATTCCCTCGACGGAGGGCAGTTACATCGCTTAATACACATGTAAATCTAAACGCCGATGCTACATACGAGATCGGACTACCTTCGCTTATTTGAGCGTTCTCTATGTAGACGAAGGGACCACCCTCCGATGACCTCGGCAAAAACAGAACCATTCCTACATACGAGATCGAGACTACCTTCGCTTATTTGAGCGTTCTATGTGACGAAGGGACCACCCTCCCGATGACCTCGATTCCTACATACGAGATCGACTACCTTCGCTTATTTTGAGCGTTCTCTCTATGTGTACGAGGGACCACCCTCCCGACGACCTCGGCAAAAAAGAACCATTCCTACACGAGATCGACTACGCTCGTTTATTTTCGCGTTCTCTATGTGAGCGAAGGGACCACCCTCCCGACGACCTCGGCAAAACAGGAACCATTCCTACATACGAGATCGACTACCTTCGTTGTATTTCAAGCGTTCTATCTATGTGAGCGAGAGGGACCACCCTCCGATGACCTCGGTAAAAACAGAACCATTCCTACGCATGCGAGCGATTTCTTTCAAAGCGGAATTCTCTACGAGACGAACTACTTTGGCATATTACTCTTGTTCAAAGTCAACAAAACCATTCTTATTAAATAGAAGATATCACAGTTACATTTACATTTCACGAGGACGGAGCGGATCGGGAAAGTCGAGCCAATCCCTAGAAAATCGAATTCACGGCTCATCTATGTCGGTTCGACTTGGTTCGATATACATGCATATCTACAATTGACTACGAGCAATAAATTTGGACTTCTCATAACCCAATAAACACCACTAGGCGTAAAAATTTGTTTGTGACAATCGTTCCTCAAATTTCATCTAGATTTTTTAATATCCAATTTAGAGCCGTCGAAAAGCTAAGTGTCGAACGACAAAGTCCAATTCAGTTGGTAAGACGCATTCTCTCGAACCAGTAGGTCAATGGGCCCGAATCACATAAAATAGTAAATGTTTGTGTTCGAGTGTGCAACTCTAAAAAACGATGCATTCTAGTGCATCCATCCTAAATCTATTTTGATTGAAAATTAACAAATTCAATTGAAAATGACTAAAATTTGTGTACATCCGGATGCATTGTGTATCCATCCCAATTAGGGTTTAGTAACCTCAATTGGGATATTTGTAAATCACAGTTAGAATTTAACTAGAATTGATGTACCATGCATCCAAATGCACCAGAGTATGTCTCATTGAAAATTACAAAATCTTAAGTAACCATCAATTAATTAATTAATAATTGCGAGCCTCTTTCAGGGTCGCACGGTGCGGATGGCTGGTCACAAGTTTTGCGTCAAAGTAAAGTGATATCGATTTCTATCATTCCGAATTATCCATGCTGGAGGGACCAGGAATGCTACATTTAAGTTGGAAATTTTATTATCATCGACACCACAAATCTTCTTTTTAAAAAAATAAAATAAAATTAGCTCATGCTTCAAATATTCTGTGACATTACTCATCCGCACCAAAGGAAAAGGTGAGACTAAGTTACTACATCATCCTTACGGAAGACCGGTGACGAACAAGAAATATTTTATTAGGGATCCAAGTTTAACTAATCATAATCTAAAGAAGTAATAAGTATAATTTTTTTTAAAAGAAAGTAATTATAATTTTAGTGATAACATAATTATTTGAATTACATGACATTACTAAAAAAAATTAAAAAATATGATGACCTAATAGCTGGTGAAACCATAAAACAAAATTAATATTATTTGAGAGTTACTATTGTAGAGATATTTTTCTATATCCTAATAAATATCATACAAATAGAGGTAATTGTTCACATTTATTTCCTTTATATACTTTAATATTGATATATCATGCAAAATAAACTAATTTAATTTACTTATAAATAATTAAACAAATAATCAATAATAGTTTAAAAATAAAATAATTCAGCATAATAATTAAAGTAAAAAACTATTATTTAAAAAGCTTAAATCTTATTTTTTTTTTATGATTGTATCCATCACAAGACTAACATTAGTCCTAAATCTGAATTCAACATTAAAATGAGCAAGAAGTACATTAGCCAGAATAAAATGACAACAAACATTATATTTAAAGTTTACATTTCTAAATTATGATAAATATAATACAAAAATATTTTCTTTCTTAATTAATTATTATATATTAAATATACATATATTAATAATTTTTTGAAAAGATGTGTGGGGGGTGTTGTATGGTCCCCTGGGCCAAGTGTGGCTCCATGTCTATTCCCCCTCGTACATGAGAATATTACAAACTTCATTTGAATCAGATTGAACGAATAATCTGAATACAAGATCTATATGTATTCTTTGGTTATTCTTTGATTTCAGGGCATTCTGGTGGAGTTTACTCTTAGATATAAACCTCCTCTTAGTGTAAAGTTGAATTTTTAGTCCAATAAATGTTGGGAAGTTTAGTTAACGGGGGGAAGTTCAACAATAGATTTTCAAGATTTACACAATCCAATAAATATTTGAAATACATAGCTAAAATACACTAAGGAATGAGAGAGGTGTCATCACGAGTTTAGTTCAATTGATTAAGAACTCGTAGATATATTTGAGACAAAACCAGTGATTGAGTCCTAGCAACCGTGATTTGAAAACTGGAGGAAAAGTTTTATTTTTATGAGGAAAGTGGTTCGTTTCAAAGAAATTGAAGTATTAATTAATAAACGATGCTCCTCTTTATTAGCAATTTAACTTGGTTAAATCACTTGCTCAAGAAAAGGACTTTGTTAGTTAATTCACAGTTGTATATTGTAATAGATGTTACAGTCTGCAGCCGCCTCCTGCAAAGTCAGAGTTGGTAGCAATTGTAAAATCGAACTTCTGAAATGAAATATAATAGTGATGTATGCAAGTTGTTCTAAAATAGATTCTAATTCAGAGGATCCAAGGCCGGACTTTTATGTGTGTGTGATAGGCGTTGACCAAATATTGGTGAAGAAGAAACCCCAAACAATCCCGAGTTTAATATTCTACTTTCTAATGTTAAGTTTGTCATTCCATGACTTCTAGATTTAAAAGGTGTTAATGGGGAGAATTGTCTCAATTCTTAACACCGCTATTTAATTTAACCCATATACTAACATACTACTCTTTTATCAATTTTTAATTAAAATTACAAAAATATCCTCCCTAACCCGCGGCCAACCCATTTTCCGACGGCCAACCATCCTCCTCCCTCTGTTTTCCCGATTGCCAACCTCCCTCCCTCTACAGTGAACCCTCCTCTCTCTTTTTCGGTGATCCTCCTCCCATTCCCATATGTTTTCCGGACCATCCTCACTCCCTCTGCCGGTGCCAACCCCTCCTCTCCCTTTTCTCGGCCAACCTCCATCTCCTTCCCATCGCTTTTCGCGGCCAACCGTGGTCAACCCATTTCCGACGGCCAACCAATTTTCTTTGTAATTTTTGGATTGGCGGGAAACAGAATGGGAAGGGAGGAAGGGTTGGCCGGAAAAGGAGATGGAGGGTTGGTCGTCGATAGAGGAGGAAGGATGGTTAACGGCAGAGGAAAGCGAGAGATGGTTGGCCGCCGGGAAACTGATTGGGAAGGGAGAGGGTTGGCCGTCGAAAAGGAGAGAGGGTTGGCGGCCGGCGAGAGGAGGAAGGGATGGTTGGCCGCCGGGAAACAAATGGGAAGGGGAGGAGGGTTGGCACGGGATTGTGTCTATGCGTGTGAATCCGTGTGATTTTTTATATTTAAGGATAAAATTATACAAATGGTTAAAAATGATAGCAACTTAACATATGGGATAAAAATGATAGCAAACTTAACATATGAGTTATATTAGATTTTCGGCCAAAAGTGTTATCATTTAAAAATAATATACAAATTTTGAATTCTCCCCATTATGCAGTAAACTATTTTTTAAACAAAGTATTTTCGTCCAAATTTTCCAAACTAACTTGTATACTAAAAGTTTGTTTTAGTATAAATGGAAGATTGTTTGATTTATATATTAAAAGCAGATTAGTTCAGCTTTTATACAATGTTTTATATTACCATTATTCTTGTCTCCTATTTGAATAATTTGATTACATATATTGTCTCATTATCTCGTATAAAATTAGATCATACAATGTGTAGAAGATCATAGAAGTCTGTATGATTAGTTAAGCTAATTGCTATATAAAAAACATCACATTGAGACAACTTGAGGATAAGTTGTTGGTATAAGTTGCAGTATAGATGAGAAATAACGTGTCTGTTGTTTGTCTATGCTAGCACGTCTTGACGTATTGATAGATCACAGTGAGATGAGTTATTCTATCTGACTGTCATGAAGAACCTAAATCCCGATGATTTTACTTTGACTAAACATTGATAAGATTTTAGATGAGTATGAGTTACATATCATCACTTTGACTTGTTATGGATGAAGGTTACATGAGATAACCCAATATTCTTTACATCTTGAGTGGCGGCAGTGGTTGTGTGTCATGCTAGTTATGTCACAGTCCGACCGACTAATCCCAAAGGACTGCCTTGCCGGACCACGACTTGGGATTAGATTAAAGAAGTGGGAAAGAAATGGGGATCTTAGTGTTGATTTCTAAGATATATTATTGGTAAGGAAACATGAGTAAATACGGAAGCATATGTGATATCAAGGTCGATTCTAAGAGTCTGACCAAACAGTAGTTGATTATGTAATCACTATTAGAATATTCAAGAGCTCAACATATATCTAGAATTCAAAAGAGTTTAAAGAGTTTGCAGCGGAATAAACGAGATGTTCCATTTCCATCGACAAAAGAAATCCCGTCCAATTCCACTCTGTTTCATCAATAGCTCAACCTGCACATCAAAAATGAATATACAAGGCTAAGTACAAAGTACTCAGTGAGCACATGTCGAAATATTTTATATTTTCTTCACGAAATTGTTCTGCAGTCACCACATTAAGACATAAGTGTTTTGGTTTGAAAGGCCTTGTGCTTACTAAACATTTTATCATTTTCACAATGTTGATCGACCGATCATTTTATTACAACATTTAATCTAAGTCGGCTATGGAACGCGTCGGGAGGGAGGCCTCCCTTCACACGAACGCATAACTGATCGTGAATGGTTCAGAGGTTAAGTGTACATAGTCCAAACTGTCATCCACCAATAGGACTTGAATTCGTAATATCTCATGTTGGCCCAGCCAACCCGAATGTATATATACAAAACAATAAATATTTTGGCAGACAATATCGCATTTAAACATTTGCAGTTCAAGAAAGTAATAAAGCATATGCAGTAAACGATCGTCTAAAATCCGTTTAAGATTGATTAAGTTGTTAATTGGGGTTTTTGGTTTTCATTTGTTAAAAAGAAAAAAATAAAACAAAAAAAAAATGTTTTCCCATTTTATTCCTAAAATGTCAAAAATTTGAGGATGTTTTACTAAGAATTTTGTTTGGTCTTTTAACCACATGTTTGATATTATAAATTAAAATATTTAGTATTATCATACTAATGTGTAGACCAAGAAGGCTTTCATTTTATTTTGTTTTGCATGGCCGATTTTCTTGTGTTGAATCACAAAGATTTTTATTTTATTGTATTTCTTCCACTACATGACATATGCTATTATTGAAAACCATTAGAATTTTCAAATACTTTATGAGGTACAAAAGCCTTTCATTTTCTTTGGGGGGGAGAGCATGGGAAGGAAAATGAGAAATAGTGATGCAAGCATAGTGTTTTTAATTGACTACATGTGGAAATAAAAATTTGACTAAAGGCATAAGTGAAGAAAATAACACACACACTTTCAACCACACCAAAACTCATGAAAACACACACCAAATTTGAGAAGAAGAACTCCACTCTTCCAACTTTCAAGCTTATTTCCAAGGCTATTTTTTTTATCTCTTACCTATTTTAAATCCATAGGAAAGCAAGGTGATCATCTCCTCTACACATCTATGGTTTAATTTTAAAATTTCATCCAAGTTATGCATGTTTCAATTTTATCTTATTTCTCATGAAAATAAATGGAGGAAAGCTTGAATCATGTGTATCTATGTACTAAAAATATGCTTAGGACTTTGAAGTTTTGACACCTTTGTCAAACTAACGATATATAGTAAGAAGAATGAATCATCAATGATAAAAAGTGAGAACAGCTAGGCTAGCCCTAGAGTATGAACTAAGTTTGGAGAAGATATCTCCAAATTTTTGATATGGCGATAAGGAACTTTTGCCTAGGACTTAAGTAACGACGCACAAGCTTATTACTCACCAGGACATATTGCAACAACAACGGTTTTAAATCAAGATGAAAACCGAAGTAGAACGTGAATGATATGACTCGTAGATAGTACAACTAGGAAAAATGGGCAAGAATCAAGAATAACTAATGGAACTATGAGCTCTCCAGCTATGAGATAGCTTAGGACATAAGAGATGCTTAAGAAGCAGACTTCGATATGTAAGGTAATTCCCTTGAAGCAGAAAGTAGATTCATTCATCGAGATGAATCTTTGATTCTCTAAGTTACACAGATGTGGAGTGCGTTTCTTATGAGACTATGGTTATTAATGAACGTCACAACTTGTAAAGAAGTTGTGAGAAAAATGCATTCAAGAGAACAAATGAAAAGATTTGCAGGGAAGGACTTTAAAACGATGCTAATTAGGAAGTATGTTTCTCATACTTATAAGAAGAAACATTGAGTGGATTTTTGGGAACCTCTGACATCGAAAAGAAACAAACATGGGATGCCAGAGAGATGGTAAAAATATATGAGGTCTAGCGCCAAAGTTGGGCATGTCCCTAACAAACTAATGAACTATAATTTATGCTGAAAGACTAAGTTAAGTAAGAAAGATTAAGAACATGGCGTATCCAATGACGATATTACCAATGACGAGGCCACAAATGCAAATGAGAGAAATTCTCTTGAGAAGATTTTAAGGTAGAGATATACGAGAGATATATTACCAAGAGTTATAGGAAGAAAGAAGAGACTGAATTTCTTAGTCATAAATAAGAACGGATGACAGTGACGGGGTACGATCACATCTTTTGCAATATGTTCATATATGCTTCACAATAGGAGGATATTTATGAAAAGATATCTATAAAGATTTCATTCAACCTAAGGCATGAGATAACAAAGTCTATTGCCAGCCACGGTGAACTGACTTACACCGAGGATCTCATATAGGCTTATGATGTCGAGGCAACGATGCCAGAAGATAAGTCTATGGAGATTTTGCAACAGAATGAAAATGATAAAGGAAAACAAAAACAATGAGAACATAACAATAATGACAATCGAGGAGACTATGGGAATCAGGGCGACAAGAGGCCCTTGTAGGAACATGACACTACAATGGGGGATGGGATAAGAACAAAGGAAACGAATGTTCTCTGGAGAGACAGAAAGTCACCATGAGGAGCTAAGGACCCATCCCTACCGAAGTGCTTTAAGCTGTATAAAAGTATCTGCCAATCTGAGAACGTGCATAGATTATAGAGAACTGGATGAGTTAACGATTGGTTCGACCAACTAAAAGGAGCAATATGTTTCAAAGATCGACTGGAAGTTAGGGTGCTACCAACTAAAGGTTCGACCAGAAGGTGTACCTAGAATGACTTTCTGGATGAGGTATGGCCACTATGAATTCATAGTTATGCTATTCAGACTGAAGAATGCACCAGTCGTGTTCATGGACCTCATAAATAGAGTATTCTACCCGTACAAAGACAATGTTGTCGTAGTATTCATAAATGGTATCCTCATCTATTCAATAAATGATAATGGAATATTTTGAGATCGACATTCCCACATAAAGGCATGCTTAGACCATCTTCTTAAGCACAGGGAACATTTGAGGATTTTCTTACCAAAGGTAAGAAACCAGCAACTTTTGTCAAAATTTTAGCGAGTATGAGTTTTACTTTAGGAAAGTAACATTCCTTGGACACATTATGTCTTCAAAAGGAATCAAAGTGATCATACAAAAGTAGGAACGCTACAAGAATGAAGATCACCGACAATCTCAAACAAAATCATAAGTTTCTTAGGAATAATTGATTACTATCGGAGATTCACCGAGAGATTCTCCAAGATAGCAAGGCCAACGATATAACTACTCAGAAAAAGAATCAATTTCACATGGACCAATGGATGTGAAGTGAATCCCTAGAAATTCAAGAAAAAGTTACTACTACATCTATGCTAGTGGTTCCGGGAAAAAAAAAAGGGAAAGAAAAGAAAAGAATATGTGCTATATACTGATGCTTTCAACAACAGATTAGACTATGTAAGAAAAAAAAAATGGTTGCTTGTACATTGCAACAACTTAGACCACATGAACTGAACTACCCAACTCGTGACCTAGAACTAGCAGCAGTAGTACATATATTGAAGATTCTGAGATACCATTTCGATGGAGCGAGGTGTGAGATCTTTACAGATCATAAAGGTTTGAGATACTTCTTCGAGCAGAAATACTTAAACATGAGATAAAGAAGAAGAATTGTTTAAGTAAAGGATCATAATTATGGTGCTAGTTATCACCCAGAGAGAGAACTAATGTAGTAGCTGATGCATTGAGTTGTAAAATCAATCTAAGTTGGGATGTCTCCTTATAGGAGAAAGGAAACTCATAAACAAATTTAGCTAAATGAAAATAGACATAGTCAAATCACTAGAGACTATACTGAGTCAATTATCACGCTCTTTACAGCACCCTTCAAGAAGAAATATAGTGGATACACATAGAAAGAATGAAAAGTTGAAGAAATATAAATAAGAATAAGGATAGAAAACGATAAAGGTAATGATAAGGTAGTAGACAATGTTAGATTATTTGATGAAAGATTATATAACCCGAACAATGATGAGCTTGAAGAATGAGATCATGAGTGAAGTTCATGACATCTCCCTAAACTTGGGTGAGCGATACCTCGTATGCGAACTAGTAAAGACTATGCACCAGCGGCATTATAGAAAGTTACAGAGTTTAGAGATATTTAAGTAAAAATGAGATGACATAGTGATGGATTTCACAATAAGGCTGCTAAAGTTGAAAAACAATTATATGGGTTATAGTAGATCTACTGTCGAAATATGCGTACCTTTTTCTGATTTAGATTACTTATTCTAATAAGTCAGCAATTGTATGTCCACGAGATTGTACACCCACGTGATGTGCCCAAGACAGTCATGTCTAATAACAATTCAAAATTTACTTTTAGATTTTGAAACAACTTATTCAAGAAGTCAGATATGAGATTGAATTCTAGTATATTGTTTTACCCTAGATGGAGGAATAGCCCGGAAGGACAATATAAACATTAGAGAAAATGCTAAATAAGGTCGAGCTAGATTGAGGCTAAAGTTGGAAGCATGATTTTCTACTTATTGAGTTCACCTAACAACAACAATCGGACAACCAACGCTATGGCAACATATAAAATGCTATATGAAAAGAAATGCAGATCACCACTTTATTGTGATAAAATGAGTGAGAGAAAAAGTTTTAGGACCTAACACGATAGGTGAGATGATTGAGGCCATCCGTCAGTTTAGATAAAGGATAAAAGAGGCCAAATTAGATAAAGGATCAAGAAGACTCAAGATAGACATAAATTTTGATGTCGATATACGCCGAATGGAGTTATAGTTGGGAACAGAGAAAAAAGTTTTCTTAAGTTTCTTTGTCTATAAAATTTATGAGATTCGGTATAAAAGGGAAGTTAAGACCACGATTAATAGGATCATATGATATCCTATAGAAAATATGCCCAATAGCTTATAGATTGACATTTTTGCCAAATCTGGAAAATGCATAGAATGTATTTTAGGTTTCACAACTAAGAAAGTACGTGTATGATCAGAGACACATAATCCATTACGTCAATGTTATCCTTAGCCTGGATATGAATTATGAGAAAGGACTCGAGTATTTCTTAGACCAAAAATTTTAATAGTTAAAGAATAAGTCAAAAGCACGAGTAAAAGTCCTATAGAGACATCGTGGACAATAGAAAGCAATGTGGAACCTTAAAATAGAATGATGGAGAGATATCAAGAGCCCTTCTAAAATATGCAAATTTCGGGATGAAATTTCTTTTAAGGGGGATAGTATGTAATACCCCGATCGTCTAAAATTCGTTTAAGATTGATTAAGTTGTTAATTGGGGTTTTGATTTTCATTTGTTAAAAGAAAAAATAAAACAAAAAAAATGTTTCACCATTTTATTCCTAAAATGTCAAAATTTGAGGATGTTTTACTAAGAATTTTGTTTGGTCTTTTAACCACATGTTTGATATTATAAATTAAAATATTTAGTATTATCATACTAATGTGTTGACCAAGAATGCTTTCATTTTATTTTGTTTTGGATGACCGATTTTCTTGTGTTGAATCACAAAGATTTTTATTTATTGTATTTCTTCCACTACATGACATATGCTATTATTGAAAACCATTAGAATATTAAAATACTTTATGAGGTACAAAAGCCTTTCATTTTCTCGAGGGGGGAGGGCAAGAGCATAGGAAGGAAAATGAGAAATAGTTTTTTAGTGATGCAAGCATAGTGTTTTTAATTGACCACATGTGGAAATAAAAATTTGACTAAAGGCATAAGTGAAGAAAATAACACAAACACTTTCAACCACACCAAAACTCACGAAAACACACACCAAAATTGAGAAGAAGAACTCCACTCTTGCAACTTTCAAGCTTATTTCCAAGGCTATTTTTTTTATCTCTTACCTGTTTTAAATCCATAGGAAAGCAAGGCGATCGTCTCCTCTACACATCTATGGTTTAATTTTAAAATTTCATCCAAGTTATGCATGTTTCAATTTTATCTTATTTCTCATGAAAATAAATGGAGGAAAGCTTGAATCATGTGTATCTATGTACTAAAAATATGCTTAGGAGTTCTCGGTGATCGTATATATGAAATAAAATTTAAGCTTCATGTTGTTCTTTAATAGGGCTGAATCTTTGAGAATTTTTGTTTGGATCTTGATATTTAATTTTTGATGATAGCATGTAGATATGTGATCTAGATATATGAAGCATGAGGTGTAATTGATTTCAAAAATTTTAAAATCAAGTATGAGAAAAGAGGCATGGTGGTCGAAACTTTTAAGATTAGGTTTAGTCTAGATTTTGAGAGAAGAGGCTAAATTTCTTAAATCTATGAACTTCATATAGCTTAAATTTTCTATATGATTGGATGATGGATTAATGTATAATATGATATAAGAATGCCATATGAATTTTGTAAGATTTAATTCCAAGTCTAGAAGAAGTTATGCTTTAGGATCGGAAATCTGGCAGCTTCTGCCACCTTTTGTTCAAACTGCAATATCGCTTTCGTCCGAAACTATTTTTTAGCATCATTTTTTTTTATAAAAAAACTAGACTTCCGTGGTTTTCTAATATCATCTTCAAAACACCCTAATTAGTTCTATAACAAAATAGTTTATTGTTCAAATTTGACTGTTCTGCACATCAACATATTTATTGATAACAAATCAACTAGAAACAGGACAACTGTTAGTTCGATTTTTGTAAACTTTTTTACTATGAATATGAAGACACTTCCTTCACGAAAAATGTTCTTTTATGATTTTAAAATATATATATAAAAGTTTAGAAATTTTTAAGTATGTTTAAGTGGTCAAATATATGATGCACTGAGGCTGCACCTGAAAGCTGCGAAACTACAGCAAGCTTAGCATTCAAATTTTATTATATTATTTAATGTGAAATTGAATATTAGTCCTTCATGAAAAATTCTCCTTTATGTGTCCAAAATCAACATCTAAAATTTGGGAATTTTTTGAAGAACTTTTAAATGTCTAAACTTGGGACGAACTAAGACTGTTCAATGAAAATGAAATTTCAGCACATTTAGAATCATAATTTTTAAAAGATATTTCACTCAGTTTGAAAACAACTTTGAATATGTCGAGCATAGTTATTTGAAGTGAGCACATTGTGGTGTTGAATATGTTAGTGCGTGAGCATAGTTATGTTTAATGCACATAGTAATGTTTTATGTCTAGCATAAATATGGTGTTAACTGAGATGTGAGAGACGGGAATAGAATTTAAATCTTAAGTTCCAAGGTGGGGGTTTTGAACCCAATTTAAGGTTTACAAATTATAAACAGATAGTACAAGCTTAGAGACGTTAAGAGTTTAAAAACAATGAGTAAAATGTGTTAAGAAAGATAAAATGGTAGCTTCACTACGATGGAGTTAAATGCATTTGAGGTTTAACCATGCATCTTAAAAATGGAATTGATATCATAACTAAAATTGTTTTACTGATAACTACCTAGTATGACAAAGTTTTCTAGGAATGTTATGAGGCTTGAAGCAATGTTTCGTCTCATTAAGTCATGATAATATTTGATTAGGAAATACGAAATAGATGAACTAACCTTATTTAGCTAAATGTGCAAAAACTCTGAAAAATCAAAACTAAGTACTAAACCCTGATATGGTTCAAGAAAGTTATCGTGTCAGTTATGTAATCCCTACATTGCTAGAGACTTGAACAATGTACTAATTAGTTTCTTACTTAAAGGTGAAATATGAAAGTAGTCGACGAAGGACAAAGGAAAAACATCGAGTTAGGAGGAGATAATACCAGGTGGGCTTTCTCCTCAATGATCAAAAGAAAATGAAAAGTCTTTATTTACGATGCTTTCTTTTGAGAAAATGATGATGAGATGTTACTATTAATTGTCTGTCCAAAGTGTTTATGTTTTATGTATGTATCCTATCTGTGTTGGTCAGCCAACTTGAGTTTAATCGAATTCGGATCCTATGCTAGATGGACAATTCCTAGTAAGGGTAACGTGTACACTGAAGGTGACTGTGCGCTGAGAGTTCCTCTCAACCAGTCACAACGTCCGTGGAAGGAGGCCTCGTTCTACGGCGCAAGATTAGTCAGATATGGATCATACAGATGGAAAATGGTCCGACCGGACAAAATTATGAAAATGAGAGAAAATGTTTAGTAAGCACGAGCATTTCAAATAAAACCTTGTGTGTTACTGATTGGGCAGTACAATTAAAAATGAAAAGTTTTGGCATAAGTCTACTGGGTATTTTTATACTCAGCCATGCATATTCATTTTTGATGTGTAGGTTGAGTAGGTGATGAAATGGAGAAGTGTTGAGCAGTTGATCCCTTGTGTTGCTGATATAGTATAGAACCTTGAGTGCACATCTTCACATGTCTACCTCACACGTTTTTCCGCTGCAGATGTTAATTTATGATGTTATGTCTATATAAATGCTATTTTTTTCTTTGAAAGTATATCACCAAATCATGATGCCCATTTCTTTCCCGCTTCTAAATTCTTATCCCGAGTCACAGCTCTGGCTAGGGATAACAGGCTGTGACATGTTGGGAATGTCATTTCATCAAAATGACAATTTGCAAAGCGTGCAGTAAATAAATCGCCCGTTAAAAGTTCAAGATATCTTATAATTGAAGGCGAATCAAATCCAACATATATCCCAAGTCTTCGTTGGGGACCCATTTTTGTACGTTGTGGAGGTGCAATTGGGACTTGAACAACACAATTAAAAATTCGTAGATGAGAAACATTAGGTTCTTGACCAAGAGCTATTTGCATAGGGGAGTATTGGTGGTTGGCTATCGGCCTAATACGAACTAATGTTGCAGCATATGATATGGCATGACCCCAAGCAGAAGTCAGAAGTCTTGACATCATAACTAGTGGTCTAGCAATAAGTTGAAGACGTTTAATAAACGAGTATACTAAACCATTTTGAGTATGGACATGAGCAACAGAGTGTTCAATCTCAATCCCAATAGCCATACAATAATTATTAAATGCTTGAGACGTAAATTTACTAGTATTATCAAAATGAATCCTCTTGATTGGAGTGTTAGGGAATTGAGCTCTTAATTTTATTATTTGAGAAAGTAGTCTAGCGAACGCTGCATTTCTAGTGGAAAGCCAGCATACATGAGACCATCTAGAAGAATCATCAAGCAATACCATAAAGTATCGAAATGGTCCACATGGTAGATGTACGGATCCACAAATATCTTATTGAATTCTTTCCAAGAAAGATGGAGATTCAAAATTGACATTGTTGGATTTGTATACTGGAAGCAGTTTTGGTTGAGCTTGTATACAATGTTTCCTGTTATCACTATTACAATCTCCTATCTGAATTGTTTACTTGATTGCATATGTATGTCATTTTATCTCATATATAAGTTAGATCATACGATGTGTTGTAGATCACGAAGTGCGTATGATTGGTCGAAGCTTAATGAGATATAAAAGAATCACAGCTGAGACAACTTGAGGACGAGTTGTCGGTATAGGCTGCGGTATAGATAAAAAGTAACTTGACTTAGTTGCTTGTCTATACTAGTACGTCTCTGACGTATTGATGGATCACATTAAGATGAGTTCTTCTATCTGACCGTCGTAAAGAACTTAGATCTCGGTGACTTTAAGTTGATCTAAACCTCGATAAGGTATTAGGTGAGAATGAGTTGCTTACTATCACTTTGACTTGCTATGAGTGAGGGTTACATAAGTTAACCCAAGATTCTCTGCATCTTAGGTGGTGGCAGTGCTTGTATGTCATGCTAGTTACCTATGTCGAGTCACCGTATCCGTTCAGGATGGAGACATCCCTTAAGGAGCTCAAAATGTTTAATGTACTAAACCCTGCAGGTTGAGTTATCTCAAGTACAATAATAAGGTTGAGTGGTACTACTTAAGGAATTAAAGTAATTAATTATTTTAAGCAGTCAGAACGCTGTAAATAATTAATGGACGTACGATATCTTAAATAAGGGGATTAGTTAAGTCTAAATGCGAGCCCGACTCAACTTCGAAAATAAAGGGGTAAGTCAGCATTTATTCTCTAGTGGCATGAATAAATGTTTATGAATTAATTTATGTTCTGTGTTGAACATAAGATAATTAATTTATTTGAGGCCCATCTTTATTCCTTGCATTTGATCCCTGGGCTGGCCCATCCAGGCCTGTAGCTTGATGAAAATTGTCCCCTCCTTGTAGAGTCCCTATGGGACTCTGTTTTGATCCTCTCTATCTGAAGAGATATTATTATATTTATTAGATATGCAGAAATCCTATCTAGATAAGGTTTAGAGTTGCATTATAAATATAAGGTAAGAGAAAATCAAAAGCTAATCCTCAATTGTGAAATTTTCGAAATCCATACTTCTCAAGCTTGGAATTTTGAAATCTCTAAGAAGGAGGAAGACGAATTTCTGCAGCATTCTCCATAGACTATCCTCACTCGACATTGGAGTTTAGGCAATCGGGACACAGTCCAGAAGATCAAAGCACGAGTCTTGATCCAATCATTGCCTGACAAATTCGCAGGTAAACATGAGAAAACACCAACGTGTTGCAATTAATTATATAGGTGCATACTATGTATATAATCAATGTATGGTGAATTAAACATCCAAGATAGATCCTCGAAAGAGGGTTAAAATCAGATTTCCCTACAATTTGTATCAGAGCCTGGGATCAGAATCTTTGCTCTGTTGGATTAATTCACGTTTGATTATAACGTGCGCAATTAATTAATTGTGAATCTGTCGTTCATCGTGGCTCGTTTTATTTTTGTCGGAATTTATTTTTCACCACGAGAAAATCCGTGGTTAGATTAGATTTTTCCTTGTAAATCTTATCTGTAAAAGAAGAACGAAGACAAAAGTACGAAGAACGAGACAACGGGAGGCACGCCGAAAAACCGGACGCACGGCCGAGAGTGAGCGGGCGACGGCACACGGACGTGCTCGGCGCTTTCATGACACGTCTTGGCGACTAGGCATTTTCTCGGTAGGTATCGGCGCTCGGTAGACGGGCTAAGCGGGTCACGCGGTAGCATCGCAAGAGGCCGGGCGTCGGCGGTCTCAGCGGACGGCTCGGCACTTGCACTAAGCATCTTGCGTCAGGCGGCTTCTTGGTCTCGGACGAGGGAGCTCGTCGGGCCTCGGTAGGTCGAGCCCGGCGGCCGACGGCGGCGGGCGGCGGCGGGCGCGCGACTCTCGCCGGAAGCCTCGGCGGCCTCGGCAACGAGTCCGTAGAAGCTTTCGATAGCTCTCGGCAGGTAACCCTCGGCGGCATCGGGCAATGCAGCTTGGCACGCCTTGACGGGTCGGGCTCATCAGCGCTCGGTAAGCCTCAGGCGGTATCGGCGGCCAGCGCTCGATAGGCTCCGACATAGCGGCGATTGCGCACGAGTCGCTGCGCGAGTTTTCTCGGCGATTCTTGGCGGCTGCGCGTAGATGGCTCGGCAGCATCCCTCGGCAGCGTGGCGAGGCAGGTCTCGGTGAGTGGGTGACGGCGCGCGCAGGGCCTCTCGGCCAGGATGCGTGATGCTGCTCGGTGCTCCTCGGCAGGACCTGGGCGACATAGCGCGCGATGGGGCACGCTCGATGCGCGCAGACCTGCGCGCAATTCTCGGCGGTCCATCCAGGCGGCTGGATGATGTCTGCGCGGACGAGACGGGTAGCTGGACGCGCGACCTTCTCGGCGGGCTCAGCGGCGTTTTCGGCAGCAGGGAGACGGCTAGGCGACGGTGTGCGGCTGGGTGCGCATGGGTTGTGCCCTAGTGCACACGGCCAAGTTCGCATTGGGCCGACCCGGCCCGTTTTTGGCCCAGACCTGGATTTTTGGCCCAGACCCGAATTTTTGACCCAGTCGCAGATTTTTGACCCGATCCACTATTTCGGCCCATTTTTCAAATTTTCGGTCCAAATCTAGTTTTGACGAATCCGGTCCATGCCCATGCACGCGAGGCCCATTTTTTGAGATTTTTGAAGATCTGTACTTTGCAAATTTATGTAATAAATTAGGCAGGGAAGTACACGTTCCACGAGTGAGCCGCAATGAACGATTTTATTTTACTTTTATCGTTCAAAGCATGTCGTGGATGTTTAAATTATGCAGAAGCATGCTATGTATGTTTAATTACGTAGATAAACATATTATATGTTTTCGTGATTGGATGTGCATAGTAAGCATGCTAGGTTTATCGCGTTTTTCAAAGCATATTTTAGAATTCTGCGAGCATGTGTTTACATGTTGAGTTCTATAGAAAAGTATGCTAAGATTACGTTATCTGCATGGACAAACATTTTGAAACAAAAGACTAAGCAAGAAACCCGACATATTAATTTATAAAATTAAAATGTCAAGACCTCCACTTTTTAATTTCTAAATAAAGTGATACGCATTGTGAGTAAACGTCCACACGCGTGGCTTGCTTGCACTGTTTGTCATAAGTTAGTTAGATAAGATTTCTAAATAAAACATTTTAATCTATTGAGAATTGAGAGTTTCATGTGTAGCGTCCACACGCGTGGCTTGCATATCACGATTTTCATAAGTTCTTTAGAAATGAGAAGACAAAAGAATTTGGATTGGGCGGTATAATCTAGTGAGTATGCGATTCTAAGAATTCATTTTATTTTATTAAAATTGTGGTCATTGCTTAGACATCAACTCAGTACAATTTCATGAAGTCCCTTCTTGTGATAGTGATGTGGTCTAGTAAGGTCCAATCATTAATTTCATTTGTCATAAGGATAAGTTGACATGGATTGAAATTAAGCGACTAAAGGTATATTTTAGTGCAGTGGGGGTTCATGTAAAGCGTCCACATGCGTGGCTTGCATGTGGAATTCCTTGGCGATTGGAGGTTTCATTAATATTGTTTTATCAAAGGTTACAATATTATTATTACGAATTATGTGCGATCTTATGCTTATGTGTTTACATTATTTTTCGATATGTCTCTTACATCGATTATCAATATGCTGCACAAAATCCTCTATCCGGTCCAAATTTTATCAGTGGAAGCGAAACATGGAATATGTTCTTATCATTGAAGAACACATGTTTGTTCTCACAACTCCCAAACCCGATGCCCTTCTTGACGCATCGACTAATGAGCGGCGAGTCAGCGGACTTGGCATAAGTCAAACAATATGGCCAAATGCTATATGATGACTACAATGTCCAAAGGCTTGCGGTGTAACATCGATCGATGGCGAGCCTTGATCAAATATGGTCGAGTCTCGAGAGTAAGTTTAGGCGATCGGATCGGACGATCCGCTTCCACACAATGAGAGAAATCTTGGTGTGTAAGATGGAAGAAGGAAGTTCGGTCCATGAACATGTCTCCTACATGACTCATCTCATGGATAGTCTTGATCGGTTGGGAGGAGGTATTGACGGCGAAGCCAAGGTCGATATCATCCTCAACACACCGCCCAAGTCTTTGAGAATTTTCGTGTGAGCGATCATGAGCAAGACCGGTATACACTTAGTCGGTTGCTTAATGATCTCATGGCGCGAAGGAGTCATGGGCAAAGGCACATGCCCTTGCTAGCACATCTAGGGGCCCAAATTTTCCGTTGAAAATAGAAGAAGAAAAAGGGGCACCAAAGGTGGTAGAGGTAAAGGAACCAGTGGGAGTAGTGGGAGCAAGAATATGTCTACCACCGGAGGCTTGAAAAAGCTAAAGGAGAGGGGCAAGTGCTTCAAGTGCGGCAAGACTGGGCATTAGAAGGCCAAGTGCCCTATGCTCAAGGCTCAATGTATGCCATTTGCTTTAGTAACGGAAACATGTTTAGCGATTTGTTCTACTCATTCATGGGTAGTAGATAGGGGTACGACTGATCATGTTTGTTACACCTTGCAGGGGTTCCTGCGGACAAGGAAGCTGCTTAATGGCGAGATAACGATCTCCACGGGCAACGCGGTGAAAGTCGAGGCCGTTGCAATCGGAGATGTTTCTTTATGTTTTGATAGAACTGTTCTAGTATTGAAAGACGTTTTATATGTGCCGGAGTTTCGGCGAAACCTTATTTCAGTTTTGAAACTATTTATTCATGGATATTTAGTTGTTTTTGATAGTGGTGTTTCTATCATAAGAAATGACGAAGTTATCGTGGTGGCACTTTATATAATTAAGCTTTATACTATTTACGCCAAACATAATACCTTTAATTATGTTGCATCTACTTCAAACCTTAAGAAGAAAGTTTTCTTAGCAAGATGACACCACATTTCTCTGGCATCTTAGATTAGGTCACATCAATCTAAATAGGATCCAAAGCGGCTAAGAATGGGCGTTGGGTGATCTCACGTTACTCGTTCGGTCTGCGAATCTGTATAGAAGGAAATATGTCGACCGGACCCTTCAAAGCGAAGGGTTATAGAGCCAAAGAAGTGATGGAGCTAGTCCATTCGACGACCGTGTGGACCTATGTCCACACAAGCTCATGGAGAATGCAGTATTTTATGACTTTAATTAACGATTACTCAAGGTACGAATACATATACCTGCTTCACCGCAAGTCTAAATGCTTTGAGAAATTCAAAGAATTTAAGGCGAAAGTGGTGACGAAGCTTGGTAAAAGTATCAAGTCACTGCGGTCTGATCGCGATGATGAATACCTCGATGTGAGTTTATGGACTATTTGGTGCGGTGTGGGATTACCTCTAGCTCACTACACAGGACACCACAAAGAAAATGGTGTGTCAGAGCGAAGAAATATGACTCTCTTAGAAATGGTTAGATCAATGATGAGTTATGCAACATTGCCTATTTCGTTCTAGGGGTATGCCTTAGAAACAACGGCATACTTGCTAAATCTAGTACCATCCAAGTCAGTCGAAAAGACCCCGTTCAAGTTGTGGTTTGGGACCACATAAGGATATGGGCGATCCGGCACATATCTTTGAACAAGAAGGGCGACAAGTTGGAGGCTAGATCGATGCAAGGCTATTTATTGGCTATCTAGAGGAGCGAAGGTGGTTATTTTATAGTCTAAGGATCGGAAGGTCATTATTAGCACTAATGCCCGATTCTTAGAAGAGGATTATATGAAAACCATAAATCCAAAGTTGAAATCATTCTTGAAGAATTAGAAGATGATCGTATTCGCCACCGATTAAACCAAAGTGCGAGATGTCGTGTCTAGTGGGAGGGATCGACACGGATACTTGAAATTGAAGTGGGTCGAGTTCCACTGGAGATACCAACCGTAGAAGTGGCAACTATCCAGCAAGTTGTGCAAGATAGAGAACCACAATTTACTGCACCCACCGTTGTCATTGTGCCAGTAGCACCTCGTCGTAGTGGGAGGGTTCTTCGTCAACCTGAGCGATTTATGTTTGTGGATGAATCTTTGGATTTAGTCGAGCGAGCGAGCAATAATCGACCCATGGACATACGGTGAGGCGATCTGAAGACATTGATGCAAGATCATGGCACACCGCTATGGACTTAGAAATTGAGTCCATAACAACTATGGATGTATCTGAAAGACACCTCTACCGGATGGCAAGGAAGCCGTAGGTAGTAAGTGGGTATCTGAGGAAGAGAGATTCGGATGGAGGGTTTCACTTTTAAAGCCGGGCTTGTGGCGAAGGGTACACTCAGTTGAGGGCATCGATTTCGATGAGACCTTTTCGCTGTAGCAATGCTCAAGTCCATCGAATTCTTCGGCCATAGCAGCCCACTTAAACCTCGAGGTTTGGCAAATGGATGTGAAAACCGCTTTTCTAAATGATTACCTTGAAGAAGGTAGAGATATCTATATCGACAACCGAAGGTTATGTGGTGAAGGGTGAAGAGCATCTAGTTTGGAAGCTTAAGAAGTCCATTTATGGACTCAAGCAAGCTTCCCGATCATGGAACTTGCACTTTGACGAGGTGGTAAAATCATATGGATTTACCCAGTTGCCTAGCGAAAGTTACGTGTATCGTTTGGATGTCAACGATGACATGGTATTTTTTGCACTTTACGTAGATGACATCCTTCTAATTAGCAACAATGTGAAGTTGTTATCAGACGTAAAGAGTTGGTTATCCGATCAGTTTCAAATGAAAGACTTAGGAGATGCAGTGTACATTCTTGGGATCAAGGTTTACCGAGATCGCAAGAGGAAAATGTTGAGCTTATCTCGGGCATCTTACATTGATACTGTGATTACTCGTTTTAACATGCAAACCGCCAAGAAAGGATTGCTACCTTTCGGGCATGGTGTTCCTTTATCTAAGGCGATCACCTATGATCGCAAAGGAGATAGAGGAAATGAGACAAGTTCCTTACGCTTTCGCCGTGGGAAGTCTCATGTATGCAATGCTATGTCGAGACCCGATATACGCTGTCGGTGGCATAGTAGCTGATATCGATCTAACCATGGACAAGCTCATTGAATTGCGGTAAAGCATATACTCAAGTGCTGAAAAGACTCGAGATTATAGGCTAGTTTACCATGCAGATAGTCTAATGCCTTTGGGTTATTCAGACTTGGATTTCCAAGCTGACCGTGATGAGAAAAAGTCTACCTCAGGTTATGTGTTTACCTTGGGAGGAGGAGCCGTATCCTGGCGGAGTGCAAAGCAGCGATACATTGCGGACTCTACCATGGAAGCGAATATGTAGTCGCCGGAGGTCGCTAAAGAGGTCAGATGGTTCAAGAACTACCTCATGGATCTAGATGTGGTACCTAGTTTGCCCAAGAGTATCATAGTTTCTTGTGATAACTCGGTGCGATGTGAAACTCGAAGGAACTATGGACCCACAAGGCAACAAAACACATAGAGAGAAGTACCATGTCATACGAAATCATTAGACGAGGAGGCGTCTTGATTGAAAAGATTGGTGCTGCGGATAACCTAGGTGACCCATTCACGAAGAGTGCGCGCAAAAAGTCTACGAAGAGCATGTTCGAGGACTTGGATTACGCAAGATGGCACCCACTTAGAAAGGAAACTTTTGTATAAGCGGGAGAAACAAAGTGATGGTGTTGTTTGTAATAGCTAGTAGAGAGACACATTGTATACTAAAAGTTTGCTTTAGTACAAGTGGGAGATTGTTGGTTTGTATCTTGGGCAGTTTGGTTGAGCTTGTATACAATGTTTCCTGTTACCACTATTACAATCTCCTATCTGAATTGTTTACTTGATTGCATATGTATGTTCTTTTATCTCATATATAAGTTAGATCATATAGTATGTTGTAGATCACAAAAGTCTGTATGATTGGTCAAGCTTAGTGAGTTATAAAAAGAATCACAGCTGAGACAACTTGAGGGCGAGTTGTCGATGCAGTGCAGTATAGATAAGTAACTTGACTTGGTTTCTTGTCTATCTTGATGCGTCTCGACGTATTGATGGATCACGATGAGATGAGTTCTTCTATCTGACCGTCGTGAAGAACCTAGATCTCGGTGACTTTACGTTGATCTAAACCTCGATAAGGTATTAAGTGAGTATGAGTTACTGACCATCACTTTGACTTGCTATGGGTGAGGGTTACATGAGTTAACCCAAGATTCTCTGCATCTTAGGTGGTGGTAGTGCTTGTATGTCATGCTAGTTACCTGTGTCGAGTCACCGTATCCGTTTAGGATGATGACGTCCCCTTAAGGAGCTCAAAAGGTTTATTGTACTAAACCCTGCATGTTGAGTTATCTCAAGTACAATAATAAGGTTGAGTGGTACTACTTAAGGAATTAAAATAATTAATTATTTTAAGCAGTCAGAACGCTGTAAATAATTAATGAACATACGATATCTTAAATACGGGGATTCGTTAAGTCTAAATGCGAGCCCGACTCAACTTCGAAAATAAAGGGGTAAGTCAGCATTTATTCTCTAGTGGCATGAATAAATGTTTATGAATTAATTTATGTTAAATGAACATAAGATAATTAATTTATTTGAGGCCCATCTTTATTCCTTGCATTTGATCCCTGGGCTGGCCTATCTAGGCCTGTAGCTTGATGAAAATCGTCCCCTCCTTGTAGAGTCCCTATGGGACTCTATTTTGATCCTCTCTATCTGAAGAGATATTATTATATGTATTAGATACGCAGAAATCATATCTAGATAGAGTTTAGGGTTGCATTATAAATATAAGGTAAGAGAAAATCAAAAGCTAATCCTCAATTGTGAAATTTTCGAAATCCATACTTCTCAAGCTTGGAATTTTCGAAAATCTCTAAGAAGGAAGGAGACGAATTTCTGCAGCATTCTCCATAGACTGTCCTCACTCGACATTGAAGTTTAGGCAATCGGGACACAATCCAGAAGATCAAAGCACGAGTCTTGATCGATCCTTGCACAAAATTCGCGGGTAAACACGAAAAAACACCAACGTGTTGCAATTAATTATATAGGTGCATGCTAGGTATATAATCAATGTATAGTGAATTAAACATCCAAGATAGATCATCGGGAGAGGGTTAAAATCAGATTTCCCTACAGACCTTTGTGTAGGAAGGTCGAATGACTAACTTGCATTGCGCACAAGAATCACATGGGAATTCATTAGTTATAAGAATATTATGGTTCTTTATATTGTGCCCATATGAGTTATTAATTATTCGACGCATCATGAGAATCACATGAGAATTCATTAATTATCGTGCTGATAACTTGTTATAAAGTGGAGAGAAGTAGAGAATTGTATAAAGAGGTAAAATGAGTGTATCTTATTATGGGGTTAAAGCCTCTATTTATAGAGAAATATAAATAAGGGTTAGAGTTTTGATTATCATTCATTAATATATGGGATAAATATATTATCTATATTTACAAAATCTTTTTTACTTTCTTTCTTTCTTTTCTTTAATCTTTTCTCTCTCAATTTCTCGACTTGTTGTCAATCCTTCATTAAATCCATACTGATATTAAGGTTATTCTCATCATTATCTACGTTCCTATGGTTAAAAATTTAAATTTGGAGCATATTTTGTATTTGCATATTTCTTTTGAAATTTATTAAAAATAGGAAGACGATGCTAAAAGCTAAAAATCGATAAATAATGTTGTTCGTATAATCCATATATGCTAGGATTATGAATATTGTTAAAAGTTATTAAGGTTAGATTTTGCTCGTTTTTATAGTCGAGCTATGTTCAGTTTTTTCGATTTTATTGAACGAAGTGACTTCATATTTATATTCTATATTAACATACGACTACGTGCATACAGAATAAAATTGAGAATTTTTTCTTGCGCATTAGGATATGAAACCCATTTGGCTGAAAATATAAAGACCCATGTTCGGAGTTTTCAATTTTTGTTTGTCAAATGTTATTGCATATTTATGATCTAGGATAAACCTAGTACGTCATATAAATTTACCATAATTTTCTGGTTATATTAGATATTTTTCTAAAAACTGGCCAATACTTAAAGTCGGTTGTTCGAGACTACTGTAAACATTATATGAAATATAATGTGACTTATGAGTTAGACGATATATAATAAGTAAACGATTGAAGTTTGGAAGAAATTGGTCGACATTTGTTTAGTTAAGTATGAGAAATCGATTAATAGTTTGTTATTAATAGTAATGATTTACGCCTGGTTAGATGTGTTTCTCTGAATAGTTGAACTATGATATGAGATACAAAATGAAACAAGGATCTAGAATTTTAATCTGATTCGACGTTGATAAACGACCTTAATGAATAAGCTTTTCCCCAAGCTTAAGAATAAATAAGTTTAGGATGATAAAGAAATATAATAAGGAACGACAATAGTAGCTCTGCTATGACCAGACGGAACCAAGTTGAAATATTTTTATATCTCTTATAACGTAATGACGATGCAAAATCTCAAGATGCTAAAAGTTTTCCAATCCTTTGTCAGTATCGATGTTGTCGAAGAACTCAAATGAAGTACTAAACATATTTTTACGTAAAGGTGAAGCATAAACGTAACAAAAGAGTAGAAAAGAGAAATTACATCATATTGCTGGCAGAAACTTATCAGGTGGGCCTTCTCCTCAAGGATAAAATGAAAATGACAAATATTTTTTTTACGATGCTTTCTTTTGAATGATGATGAAATGTATACTTTTAATTATCTGTCCAAAATGTTTAAGTTTTATATATGTATCTTAGCTGTGTTGGTTCACCAACTTGATGTTAATCGAATTCGAATCCTATGTTAGAAGGAGAATTCCTAGCAAGGGTTAACGTGTACACTGATGGTAATTGTGTGCTGAAAGGTTAGCTCAGCCAGTTACGGTGTGCTGAAAGGTTTTCTCGGCTGGTCACGACGTCTGTGGAAGGTGGCCACCTTCTACAGCGCGTAAATGTTGCGGATCTGGTCATCTGATGAAAATGGTGCGCCGGAAAATCGTATGAAAAATGACAGAAAATATTTAGTAAATATTCCAATTTATTTTTACCTAAGTTGCTCGTAATAGAACGAGGTCATCCTAGATTAATAAGCTAACCCAAGTCGTATTCACAAGGAAGGCTAAACAGGGCTCTATTGACATCGCACACAAAAACAGAAAGAAAAACTAAACACTCTAATCGTGGTTTGGGGCTGACATCTCTCTTTAACTACCGATTAACTAGACGAAAATAACGAAAGCAAAGTAATAACATGAACAAGTACTAAAACCTAACACAGTAAACATGAATTGAATACGATCAAACCCTAACGTTATTAGATAGAGTAATAATGGAAGAACGTGGATCATGGAAATAATCAATTCGAATGAACTCCAATGCGTAGAAATAACAAAAAGAAAATAACAATGAATTGGCAATTAAGCAACAACAAAAACTCATTGATAGAGAAATAAAGACGATAGAAGTAAAATTGATAGTCTCCCGGAGTATAATCAATGTCGAAAATCAAAAGCATAAGAGTTGTAAAACATCTAAAACCAAACGCTAAACTTCAAATCCCCAAAATAAATGCTAAGCTCTCCTCTCAAAAAGCAGCCTCCGTCGTAAAGAAAAACCCTAGCAAAAAAACTTTTTCTCCCTTCTGCGCGAGAACACATTTATATCTAAGTAATATCCACCTAGGCAGCGGTCGCTAGGGGGTAGCGATCGCTGTCCAGGCGCGCTAGAAATCATCCACGAAAGCAGGGCAGCGGGCGCTAGGGGGTAGCGATCGCTGCCCCTGCGCGCTGGACCATTTTCACAAAAAGGGAGCCAGCGACCGCTAGGGTACAACGGTCGCTGCCCTTCCGCACTGTTTCCTCTGTCACTTATCTTCGTTTCTTCTTTGCACACTTTAATACTCCGCTTTCGCACACTTTAATACTCCGTTTCCTTGCTTCATAACCTGAGATTATTAACATATAGAAACGAGAGAATAATAAGAAACAACGGGATGATAGCAATCAAAACAACAAAAAGGACGAACAAAACGACGCACGAAACGAGATCAAATACAACCTAAACAGTAAACACGGGTCTTTTAGCTAAAATCACGTGTGTTACTATTCGGCGATATAATACAAATGATAAATGTTTTGGCATGTGTCCCGAGTATTTTATACTTAGCCACATATTCGTTTTGATGTGCGAGTTGAGCGGTGATGGAATGAAGAAGTGTTGAGCGATGGTCTCCTTATGTCGATATAATTTAGAACCTTGAGTACACATCATCATATGTGTACCTCACACATTTTCCGTTGCGGATGTTAAGTTATGATATAATATTTATATACATATCGGTTTTCTTTAAATTTATGTCACTACAACATAATGCTCTTATTTTTCTACCTTTTAATTCTCATCCAGTCATAGCTCCGCTAAACCGTCCTTAGGGATAGTAGTTGTGATGAGAAGATTAGGTCATTGCACTCGTAAATAGTCAGAGGTTTTCTAGCATTAGTAAGCGTAGAAAGACATGACAAGTTAATCGGGGTACAGATAAGGTGAACTTCTGTACTTTTTCTCTTGTAACCGAAAAATAAGATCAAATCCCAAGTAGTGGATTGGCTATGTTATCAATCCGTGGACGTAGGAGCTGATCTTCCCGAACCACTTTAAAAACTAAGCGTGTTATTTACCTTCAGTAATTTACCATTACATGTTGTTGGACTGAACATCCTTCAACACACTCAACACAACATACCGTTTAAAACAATCCATCAGTATCGATTTGTTACTGAAGAAAAAACTGAAACTGACTAAGTCAATATTCAACTAAGTATTTTATCATCATAAATTTACAATAACGACAAAACTTAACCACCATAATTTTGCACCCACATTAGTTATCAGTCCAACTAATTAGTTGCTTCAACAATCAGTAGGGTTGCTAACTAATACACTCAGTAAAAGACTTTCTCAAACTGAATTGACCAACACTATTAACATTAGTACTGAACTACCATCAGTAAACTGACATCTATTAACTAGTAGAACGTCAAGTCTTGTTTTAAGAAAAAAAATTAATTTACCTTAATTGGTCTATTCTCCCCCCCCCCCCCAAGGGAAGGGACCATCAAATGAGATGTTGAGGAAGTGTCCTAACAATAGGTTTGAACAAACAAGAGGGTGTTTTTCTTCTACAATGATCAAATGAAGAGACTTATAGGTGCCACCGCAGGAGGGGCATTGCTAGGAAAGAACATGTAGTTGCCATGGACATAATTAAGAATCACTACAATAATTTCGGTTATAGATCCGGAGAATCCCCATTGTCTATTACAGAAAACCCCGTGGTCTATCAATATATAGTCTATTAGGGCCGGCTATAAACCACGGAAAATCCCGTGGTCTATCACAACATAGACAACGGAAATCCCAATGTCTATCATGTTATAGACCACGGGGCCTGTAATATCTGATGGATATTCCCGTTGTCTATAGTATCATGAACCGTGGGTTTACCCGTTGTCTATGTTGTGATGAACAACGGTGTTCTAGCTTTATACAATGGTTAAACCCATTGTCTATTGTGTTTTGACCACGCGGACATCCCGTTGTCTATATATTAATAGACAGCGGGGAGAAGCTTCGTTAATGATGATCGATCAACGAAATAAATTTATTTATTTATTTATTATATAATTCAAAATACCTATTTCTACCATCAAAACAATAATACAAAATAGATATAAAAATATATATTCTCATAAATAGAAATCAAGGTACAATACATAAGCGTTATATATCGGAAAATTCCCAATCAACAATTGTAGCACAACAAATATTGTCTACCTAGCTAATTAAATTAGTCCACAAAACATCAATTTCACCATCTTGAATCTTTCATTTCACCATCTCTGCTCCAACATCAATCATCTAATTCGCCTCTCCATCTACATGATCAAAATAAGATGCAATATGTGAGAAATAAAATTTAATACCTCAAAATATTCAATTTAATAAAGGTATCAAACTTACCATCATCAACAACCATAGAATCGATGACTAACTCGGCCACTCTATCTGGACTTCATCGATTTCTTTTTGAGTAAAGCCTTGGAAAACTATTAAATAAACAAAATAGACATATTTCATTACTAAAAATATTAAAGAATAAGTATTTAGAAAATTTTGGATTAAATTGTCACGTTATAATTACCAGAAAAGGAAGTGCAATGGTGTTATCCGAACAATAATTATCAATAATATCTTTCATATACCACATGACATAGAATCCACATTGACTTCCATCAGGTTGTTGTTGACACTACATGAAATGCATAATTTGAGTTATCAACATTTTGAAGGACAATAATTTTCAGAATTATGGCAAGAATTTCATACCTTGATCATTTCCCACAAGAGATTATGTCTCCCCCTTTTTCCTATGCTCATATTGAACATTTTTAGGGCCATGCAAATACATATTGTGGATTAAGATACATAACACATACAATAAGTAAAACTTTAATATAAACAAACTTACATTTCCATGATGCACTTCCACTCCTGAACATGATTCTCATCACTCAATGGATCCATCACATATGCAGTTTCAATATGAGGATCGATAACTATAAGAAGTAAGTAATAATAAAAAGTTATGGCTACATTCATCCTTCTCTTCTGCCAACAAACTCAAGAAACTAAATTTTATTCTTATAAATAGTATTTTCTGTTTGGCATCGCGAATCGTGGGTTTACTACAGAATCTTCCAGTTTGTAGTGTCTCCTCTCTCTCTGACTAAATATCTATTGTAGATCTCCCATGTTATTTCTAAAACTATATTTTCCCATTGTAGATCTATTGTAGATCTCCCATGTACATATAATTTATTCTCAAATGTCACCATTTTTTGGAATTTATCAAAAATTTTATACAAGATTATTTGATATTTAAATGGTGAAGAATCGAGGTGACTTTATTGGCGTTTTGATCTCTATATGTATTTCCCAATTTTGTGCAACTAATCAGACTGATCACTATAAATTTAATACATAACTCTTTCAAATACTATTGCTAATGTAGATTGACAATTAAAAAACTGAAAAAGGAAATTCTGCAGAAATTGATCTGGTAGCATATATCTATCACTCGAAAAAAAAATTAGAAAAAATTGTTAATTGTATTCTAGTGTAAATTAGCAATTAATCAACTTGAAGCAAATAAACTAATGCAATCAAGAACAAGAAAGAGCACAAAAAGCACACACTAATCACTATAATTCAAACTAAATTCCACACAAGTCATACTGCATTAATCAAACACAACAATCCCAGATTAGCACATAACCTTATCCAAATAATTTCACTGAAAAGAACTAGCTCGAAAGTTGCGAATTTTGACAATGGGTATCGAAGAATACGAACCTGATGAATAAAGAGGATGCTTTAGTCAATTACCCTACGCACAAAATGCACAGTAGCAAAAATCAGTTCTCCAAAATTGAGCTCAGAAATTACACAAAAGCCAAGGTCTAGAGACTTTTGCCTTAAAATATATGTAGAAACACAGCAATACTCATGTATTCATGTACTGCACTTGTCATAAACATAATGGATCACATAGACGACAGCATAAATCCATGTAATCTGAAGATCATAAAATTTTATGCTACTACATTCCAATAGTAACCACATGAAAATCAAACAAAGATCCAAACTTGAGTTTGGCCCATTTCTAAAGTGGACATCCCTAAAGTCTGTTCTAGCATAACATACACATAAAAAATATTAAAGAATATTCGATTAAAATTTACTAACATCCCCCTCCAAAATTTCAAAAGAATTCTTCGTGTTCTTAGCTGCTAAGCAGCAAATGAGTTATTCTTCATACCCCTCATGTTTGCTGAGGTAAAATTTTCTATTAGCACTTAAATTTATCATGGGATTATAAGAGATACCTATTTCGGCTCCACTTTCTGTTGTTTTCTTCGAGTTTTACCAAACCATATATAGCAATCTGGAAGCCTCTACACCTGAATAACTGTTAGCACCTCTAAATCCAATCTTGCCTAAATATTTCAGACCATTCCCATAATAAAAATTTTCCTGTCCAAAAACTCAAAAGTTCCAGCTTATTTGTTTTTTCCGCATTATCCTATCAACTCCCAGAGGCACCTGTTGGTTCATATATCTAGTACTACTCCATCGCGTCTCAACCCATCATTGTACTGCGATAGTCTTTCGTTTCTACAGAACAAACTAAACTTCCCATCTACTACCCTCGTTTCTTATTCAGGAAAAGATAATTAATTGCACACGTGAAACAAGTTATACATAGTAAACACAGTATTTCAAACCAGAAATTCCGATTTGAACTTTAAAATCACGATCAATTTATGATGATTGAATAAAAGCAAGAAAAAGCATCTTCGACAAATTATTGGAGATAGAAAGTTCATAAATGTAGGCCAACCAATGACCCATCCCACACAATAATTCTAATACTACTACAATTTACAAAAAATCAAGTTGCTTTATAGTGTGTATACATTCCATAAGCATCAAAATATAGAAATTGAAATAAAATCCAGACTAAAAGTAACGAATATGATGATCATGAGAGTTAGTATGATTCAAACTAATTTATCAAAACATCAGCTTTCAAACGTCTAAATAGATTCAGCAAATGTTAAAAAATGCCGCACCAAGAAGTTGAATTAAGTTACTTCAACTCACTAACAACAGCCAAAACAGAGATTCAGAAGAAACCCAGCAGAACTAAGCAGAACTGCAAGAACAGGAAAAGGGGCCAACGAGTGCAAAACCCCAGAAAAATCCTCCTCGAAAACCCTATGATCTGAACAATTAAATCAACCTATAAAACATGCAAAATTGCATGTAGAAGGCGAAAAAGATGCTCACCGGGAAGAGAGAGAGAGAGAGAGAGAGAGAGAGAGAGAGAGAGGTAGGGTTAGATCGGAGAAGCCACGGAGTCGTTTCCGAGCTGAGAATTGGGATTACTTTGCCGGATCCGAATCAGAGTTGATGAGCTGAATCAAAACAATAACAAAATCCCGCCCTCAACAAATCAATGGAGAACTCAAATTCATCCAATTAGTTTCTCTGTTCTTGGGAAACAACGTGGAGTCGTTGATTGATGAAGAACTAATCCAGCTGCTCCCAGCCGTTTTCCCCCTTGGCTCCTGCATCATCAACCCTCAGCTGCTCCACACATTCCCACCTCCCAACTCGAGCGAATAAATTAGATAGCATCACATTGTAACCGCCGTTGGATATTAGAAGTTACAACTTAGAAGTGAGTAAGAAACTAAGAACTTCTAATCGTGTGAATGGGAATGGGAATGGGAATGGGAATGGGAATGATTGAATGAATGTTGGTGGAGTGGACGACGCAGTTAGGGTTTAGTTTTTTTAAGTAATATATTTAAACCACGCGGATAGATCACGCGGACTGAATGAGTGTTGGTGGAGACTTGGGTGGACGGCGATAGACCACGCGGTTAATGACCGTGGTATTTAATCTACGTGAGAGGAAGACCACGTGAAATAAAGCGCATTGTCATGGAATTTTTGCGCTAATAGATCGCGGAATGAACCCCATGGTGCATAATATGAAACCACGCTAATAGACCACGGTTTTGGCGGCCGTCGTCTATAACCGATTGAAAAAAGCGGTTATAGACCACGCACGCGTTCACTACACGTTGTATATATCATAATAGACAACTTTAGTATTAATGTATGTTGTCGATTACATGTGATCATAAGCTAAATTCTTGTAGTGAATATGGCGTAATAGTTACATTGGTGGGAAGAGAACCATTTTGAAAAAGTTGCTTCAACATTTAAATCGGATCCAATAGTATTGTTGGCAACAAAAATATCTACCATAAATAGCAACATCAACGCTATGGCTCAAATAAAGATAGAATTTAAGATGGAAGACTTACAACACATGGAGGATGTCACTTGCATCGACAATCGAAACTTTGGAAAAAAAATTATCCCGAAGAAAGTGGGTATCACGATGGAAACCAATTTCTATTAAAACTATCAAGGGAATAAAGTACATCCAAATCTATCTTATGGTAATCCAAACAATGCCCTACAACTTCCACTAGGATTCTTGCAATGTATGAAATTGAAATTGAAGATAAGAAGTCTAAAACCATTGAAGTCATCTTGAAGTGGTTGGAGGCTATTAAAACTTGAATGGATAGGAGTGATGCCAACATGAGTGCCTTGAGTACTCAACTAAAAATGCTTGATAAGAAAGTGAAGCAAATAACCATTATCATGAGCAACCACCATTAAAAAAAAGGGGAAGATGGGGCAATCCTCTAGTAACATTGTGGCAAAACTCAATGAGCAATCTTAGAAGTGAAATTTCATACGAGGGACCTAATGTTGGAGATAGTTTTATGAGAAAGAGAGATTTAGGAGATAGATGACAAAGCTACTGCTCTTGCCTTTGGTTTATTATTGATAGCTCTTGATGTGTTGATCCATCTACATACGAGAGGTATTTATAGAAGATCGAGAGAATACAAAGATGTAGACACATAATGACTCATAATAGCTAGATACTTGAAAAGACTCTATGAACTCGAGAGACTCTATGAACTCAAGAGACACTATGAACTCAAAAGACTAGTTGTTACAAATTAACCTTTAACACCCTCTTAATTTGTAATCTTCATAACGTCCTTGAATCAAGAAGCTTCTCAACGCTCTGCTTTGGTAAGAATATCACCGGCGATCCGCCGTCTTGATATACTCGAAAATTTTCCTTTACCAATAATGTCTCGAATGTAATGGTGCCGCAACTCGATGTGTTTCGATCTTGCATGAAAAGCGATTCTTCTTCATCGATATCGACGATTGATTATCACATAAAATTGGAGTTGGTTGGAGATATCTTATTGAAGAATCTTTAAAATTCTCCTCAACCAAATCGCTTCTCGTGCGACTTCATTCGCGAGATGTACTCACCTCTATGAGCGATAATGAAACCGAACTCTTCTTTGAACTCCATGAAACGGTTTCAACCAAGACAGAAAATGTAGCCGACGTGCTTTTCCTATCATCTTGACTTCCGCCCAATCACTATCTAAAAGCCAACCAATCTGCTTTCTTCTTTCTCATATTTGATGCGAAGTTCTTAGTGCCTTGAAGGTAACGAAGAACTCTTTTGCAGCAGAAAAATGAATTTTGCTTGGATTTCCATGAATCTCGAAATTAGACTCACCGAGTAGAGAATGTCGGGCCTTGTGTTGGTTAAATAAATCAAGGAACCAACAAGACTTCTATAAAGTCTAGGATCTGCGTTCTCTGCTCCATCTTCTTCTTTAACTTTTCATTCAGGCAATTGGGTGTCTCGCTAACTTGCAATCCTCCATTCGGAACTTTTCAATAAATCGACATATTTCTCTTGCGAGACAAAATCTCTCCTTTCTTTTGCTTGACACGAATTCCAAGAAAATACCTCATCAAGCCGAGATCGGTCATCTCGTATTCTTTCATCATCGTCTCTCGAGCGATCTCACAATTGCTTCATTTGTTCTGCATAAATCAAATCATCAACGTAAAGACAAGCCGTCATAAAATCGGTTTCGGTTTTCTTTACGTAGAGTGATGATTCGATGGACTTTTCACAAAGCCATTTTCAAAAATATGCATCAATCTTCTTTGTTTCATGCTCATGGGCTTGCTTGAAGCCATCTGATGCCTACGCAATTTGTAGACTTTTAGTTCTTGGCCTTCTATTTCGTATCCTTGAGGTTGTTGAACATAAACCTCATCTTCCAACTCTCCATTAAGAAAGCGATTTGAAGTCAGTGAAAGACTTCAAGCTCCATTTGGGCTGCAATGGCAAAACGATTCGATTGTTTCCATCCTAGCGACCGGTGCAAAAGTTTCAATATAGTCGATTCGGGTTGTTGTGAATAACCTCGGCAACTAATCGCGCTTTGTGTTTTTGCACACTTCCATCTTCGTCATGCTTGATCTTAAAGATCCATTTCAAACCGATGGCATCTTTTCCTTCCGGAAGTTCCACAAGCTTCCACGTTGCATTCTTTTCTATGCTCCTCATTTCGCCGTCCATTGCTTTCTCCATACATCCTCGTTTGACTTCCTCAAAGTCTTGAGGTTCGCCGCAAAGAGAGCAACAAAATTTGACGAAGCATAGATATCTTCAAGAGATCGATACTTTCTGGGATGATCTTCCGAATCTGGATCGTCTTCTTGAGTATTATTACTCGATGGATCATGAGTTTCCTCCATTTGATTAACTTCCATAGGAACAGCTACTGCAGCTTCACTTTCCCATTTCCAGGCTGCACTTTCATCAAAAATCACATCTCTTGAAAGCACCATTTTGTTAGAAATTGGATTGAAGAGACGATAACCTTTCGACTCATCACTATAGCCAATGAAGATGAGTTTTTCACCTTTTCCATCAAACTTCTCCCTATTTTGAGACGGAATTAGAGCATATGCAATGCAACCAAATACTTTGAGTTGACTTACAACAGGTTTTCTTCCATGCCATGCTTCAAATGTTGTTTTGTTGCGTCGCCGCCGTAGGGATCGATTGAGGAAGTGGGCGAAGTACAAACAGCTTGACCCAAAATCATTCTGAAGTCCTTTGCCTTTCAACATGCTCCGCATCATTTCTTCAATCGTTCGATTTTTTCTTTCGGCTACACCGTTTTGTTGTGGTGTATGCCGAACTGTGAGCTACCTCTTAATCCCTTCTTCTTTGCAGTAGTTCATGAAGGGTTTGTAGATGAACTCTCCACCTCGATCAGTCCGGAGGCATTTCATCTCGTAGCCACTTTGCTTCTCGACAAGGGCTTTGAAGTGCATGAATTTTGCAAAAGCTTCTGACTTCTGTTCAATGATATAAACCCACGTCGTCCTTGTGTAATCATCAACAAAAGTAGAAAATACCTTTTGTTGCCCAAAGAAGGTGTTCTTGTTGGACCACGTATGTCGGCATGAACTAATTCAGTGGTGCATTGGCTCTCCGGGATGTTTTGAAAAGGGAAGCGATGCATCTTTCCATAAACACATCCTCACATACTTCTTCATTGAGCTTAATTTGTGGCGGTCCAACGACCATTTCCTTTTGCTTCAATTTGCAAGCCTTTGAGGTTCAAATGCCCAAACCTCAAATGCCAAAGATGAGTGTCATCTGCGATCGCACTCTTCCAAGCAACATGAGACTTCATATTGAGTGGAAATAAGTTGTTTGATGTCATCTTGATAGTAGCAACATTATCTCCAGTTTCTTGTCAACAATCTCACATTTTTCGCCATCAAAATCATCTTGTAACCATTTTCATCATTTGTCCAACACTCAAAAGATTTTGAGAGATATTAGGAGAGTAATGGACATCATGAATGAATTTGTTACCTCATGGTGTGCTTGCAATAGTCCCTTTCCTTCAATTTTCACATGTTTCCCATCACCAAGCTCGACGTGAGAAGTGTAGCTTTCGAGTTTATGAAACTCATTCTGGTTTCCTGTTAAGTGGTTGCTGCAGCCACTATCCAAAAACCATGTCTGATCAGTTTTTTCATTATTCATAACAGAAAGAAATAATTTGTTATTTTCCTCCTCCTCTGCCGTAAAATTGACTCCTTTCTTCTTTTCACCATTTTCTTCCTTCTTTTTAAACCAACAATCCCGATCAGAATGATTAGAAATCTTGCAACTAGTGCACTTCCACCAACAATCTTTAGAATCATGACCATTTTTACCATAGATAAAGCATTCAAGGTTAGAGTTACCGGATTTGTGGTGTGGAGAATAATCAGTCCTCCCTAGTCCTCTGCCTCCTCGTGGAGAATTTCTCTCTCGGCCTCTATTTGAGGAGTTTCCACGAGATGAGTTTCCTCCTCCTTGGTGATGGAACTTTTTCGAGATATTTGCTCTGGCTTGAAAAGCTTGCTCGAGGGGTTGATTGTATTTGTTCACTCTGCGCTCGTGTCTTCTAAAGATCCCATAAGTTCATATTGGGTGAGCTTATTGAGATCTTTAGTCTCGATGATGACAGCTATAATATGTTCAAATTTTTGAGGAAGACTCCAAAATTTTCTCGACAACTTTCATTTGGGAACTTCACCTCCATGACTCTTAATTTGGTTAATAATTTCAGCAATTTTGGAAAAAAGTCCTTCACGAGCTCGCCTTCTTTCATTGATAGGTTGTTAAATTGACTCCATAAGGATTGTAGCCTAACGAGATTGCTTTTCACATCCTTGAAACTCAATTTGGAGAATTTCCCGCGATCTTTCGCCTTTTGGTGCGAAAATGCGAGGATAGATAGTTTCTTGACACCTTGTTGAATGATTCGCAGCGCCATGGCGTTCTTCTTCACATTTTCTTTGTTTTCCTTTTCGTTTTCTTGATCGTCGAAACTTGAGCCTTCTTCGACTATGTCCCAAAGATCTGCGAGATGAAGATGGTCTCCATCGAGAACTCAATAATCATAGTGTTCACCATCGAAAATTGGAATTTGGCTAGATGTATATGAAAAATGGGTTTGGGGCTGTCGTCATATTGACGATGAACACCTTTCGATACCAAATTTGTTGGAGATAGTTTTATGAGAAAGAGATTTAGGAGATAGATGACAAAGCTCTTGCTCTTGCCTTTGGTTTATTATTGATAGCTCTTGATGTGTTGATCCATCTACATACCAAGAGAGGTATTTATAGAAGATCAAGAGGAATACAAAAGATGTAGACACATAATGACTCATAATAGCTAGATACTTGAAAAGACTCTATGAACTCAAGAGACTCTATGAACTCAAGAGACACTATGAACTCAAAAGACTAGTTGTTACAAATTAACCTTTAACACCTAAAATACAAAGTGAGGGCCTTAAGCCTCAATAAAGAAGACTAAGAAGAAGAAGAAGAAGAAAAGGAAGGGATAGAAAAAACCCACCTCCTTATTATTTTCATTTTCCATTCCCTCAATGCCGCAAGAAAGATAGCAAATGAGCAATTCTCCAAGTTTCTTGAGATAAGATCCACATTAACATGCCTCTCGTGGAGGCATTAAAAAAAATACCTACATATGTCAAGTTCCTAAATTATGTAATCTTGAATAATAAGAAATTGAAAGACTTCCAGACGATGTGTCTCAATGAAAAATGTAATGACCTCTTACAAAGAAAGTTGTCCACAAGGTTGAAAGATTTTCGGAAAGTTTACATTCCCTTGTGCTATTTGGTGGAAAATCTTTTGAGGATGCCTTGTTTGATTTGGGGGCAAGCATAATCTTGATGCTCTTGTCCATCTTCAATAAGTTAGGGATCAGGACCATCAAGCGTACATCAATCGCATTCCAAATGGCAGATCGATCTATTATATATCTAAAAGGAATTGTTGACGATGTGTTGGTAAAAGTTGGTGATTTTATCTTCCTCGTTGATTTGTGGTGTTGGATATAGAAGAAAAAGAGTGTTTCTTTAATTCTGGGCGATCATTTTACTACGGTGGACCTATGATTGATGTGGAAAATGAAAACCTAAGCTTGAGTCTATGATGAGATTCATACTTTCTCTATTTATGGATCTATGCAATTCCATTAAGATAAAAGTTCTTACTAAAAAGAAGAACAATGATTTTGAATGGGGATTACTTTATTGACATGGGAGATTGATACACTTTGAAGTATCAAGGCTTTAATAATGGTCATCTTGGACTATATAAGGTTGAATCATTTGAGGAGATGCATGCTTGTGGGTGACTATCACTACATCCTCCTCTATGACATTGAGAATTCAATCTTACTAAACCATGTCTTCTTATTTCAAAATATTCTTTCTTGAGTTGTATCTTGACCGTTCTTGAGTAAGTTATTTTGTTGAAAAGTATGTGTTAGGTGCATTGCTTGATGAGGCTTATGATTATGTGGAAAATATTTATTTTTATTGGACTGAATCACATGCTTGGTATTTCATGATTTGTTGAGCTTGAGTTGATTAATTAGACACTTAGCCTCCAAAGAACTTGGATAAAGATGAGCTTGTGCTATTTTTGAGCCTTTTACTATTTCATCACCATGGTCTCATTTTTATTTATTATGTGTAAAATATAGAACATGCTTGTATGTCTCTAAAACTTTTTATGGATTCTTCTTTGGAGTTAAAATACGTGTGATCTAGATTTAGAAATGATTAAAGGCCATTGTTCTTAGCCACTTCATCCAAATAGTATTCATACATTTTTGTCATGTCACGACCTCTTAACTAGAAACTAGTTAAGCAATTAGACCATGACAAGGGAAAAGCGAAAGAAAAGAAAGGAATAACAACAAACATCAACAAATCGATACCACAAGTTAGCAAACCTGATAAGGAATATATATATTCAAGGCATGCTTCATCAACAATAATTCACCAAGCGGTCCAAAATTATATACAATATTTGGTCAAACAAAAACAATCCAGGCATCAAAATCAAATTCTTGGTCACACAATGGATGCAATATCACAACATCAATATCGATATCTACCATCAGAACTGAATTCATTTCAGAATTTCAAAACATAAAAACAAGCAAAGGTCAAAGTTTAGCAACAAGAAGTGTGGCTAAGAATCATGAATGATGACATAATACTTTGGGCAACAAAAGCGACAACTAGAGAAGCTCATTGCACAACATTCGATTCAACATCCTCTCGAGCTCAATTACACATTTAGAAATACATGCAAGGCGTGAGTACAAAATGCACTCAAGAGGGTATATGCGAAAATATTTGAAACATTGCTCTTGAGCTATAAGATTGACTTGTCACGATATGCAACACATATGAGTTTTAGTAAAATAACATGTGCATGCTACTTAAGTAAACTTGCTTTCATGCTTATACAAATGATGCGATAATTAACATGTGTCGCAAATAATTATCTCATGTCACATTCATAAACCATATCTACGCACGCTGTGTTGAGAAGTAAGCCTTCTTTTCAAACACTATGACCAGCTAACTTACGCTAGCTCGCGATCACCACTGTGTACATAAAACCCTTCGATGACTTATCCGATTATAGGGTCGATATCGTTCATCTTTTGCAGATAGACAACATGCATCATGCTCAAAAATATCGGCAAGTCAGTCAACTTCTCAAGTAAATGCATATCATAAATTTTTTATATGTAATTTGCATATTACTTTATCTTTTTGGTAAGAATTTACCCACCCGATGCATCGTTACTCTAAAGGATTGTACTTTCTTTCATTCTCTTCTTTATTATTTCCACTTGGTCCTTCAATCAATATAGAATAATATATGAGCATACTAGGAACCGACAAGAAGATAAACTCGTATTCTTATCTAAATCGTCAACACGATTATAGGTTCTTGATACTCAAGACTCTAAGATCTATAAACACTTAGGCCATTGCATCATCTAACAACATCTAAACTCATATTTATAAATTATAGAAGCCATTATTGACAGATAAATATATCTGGTTCAAAAATTCACATTGATCTGATTTCAAAAGTCAGTTTCTGATAATTTGCTCCTAACTTACTATTCTGCCTCTAAAAACTTATTACTGGATTATAAACATCAAATTTTGAAAGCATTTTTGATCTCAAAAAGCATTTATGATATTCTACTCCTGATCTGGGTTCATTCAACAATAACAGATAACAAAAAGAACAAAGACTCTGAAATTCTATGACTCTTGACTCAAGACTTCTATGAACACATATCTACTATCTCAAGACTCTGGAAATCTAAATCTTCTAATTCTAAGCAAGATTTAGGAATTATATCTCAGATTCTATCTCGGGTTCTATCTTCTCGACTAAAAACTTAATATAAAAGCTTATAGCTTAAACAACTCTTTCTTAAGGATGCAATGCTCTTCTTGTAAGCTCTTAGCCATGAGCTAATCTTTGCTACAAAGAGTGCAGTATTACATTTTCATTGATTTAGCCAATGGTTAAGGATAGAACTTGAAACTAGTGTTTGGGATATAGAATTAGATGAAAAGTGAGAGAGAACTATAATATGACTTATTTTGAAAGTTACTAGTGCTCCTATAAGCTCAAGAAAAATCATAAAAAAATATGTTGAGAATGAATAATAAATGAACTGAGTATAAATGAGTGAATAGCATGTTAGTTTAGACAATTTAACAAGGTTTTCTAAAATTGTGAAAGATATGCGAGGGTTGGATATTGTAAGAAGTTGAGAAGCTTGACTTGTGGGATTTGTTGTTGATTTTCATGGAATAAAAAGTCACTTTGTCGAAAACAAATCCCCACGTTGCCAAAAAATCCACATTATAATTGAATGAAGTCTTTTTTTATCTTTATCCTAGAGTACATATGAATGATGAAAAGATTGATGAATGGCAAGCCTATGGAGGACTACTTGAATTTTTCCAATTTTGAGTGCAACCACGTCCCACGCATGAGAGCTGAGTGCTTGATGCTATAACCAATTTTGTTAGAATTCAAGTTTGAGATGCTTAAGTATTGAAACTTGTTGATGCTTGTAAAACTTTGCATGTGTACTAGTACATGTTTCATATTTATTTCTCTTTCTTCTCTTCTCTTCTCTTTGTTGTTTGCTGACCAACAATGATTTAAATTTGGGGGAGTTCAGAAACAAGGATTTTATACCGTCTATAAGGTGCATTTGACGTTAATGGTGAAAGAAAATCATGTTTAACCAAAACTCTTTTTTACTCAAATTCAAGCCCATAGTTCACTATACCCTTCAATACTTCATTGCTAAGGTTGGACCATATTTTCACACTTTCTCTCTCTACACATTGGAAGAGTTGGAGCGATCGAAGATGAATTGAAGAGAAGACAGTTAAGATTGAAGTTCAAGTTTAGAGGATTCACCTATGATTTATTGTCTTTCAATAATAATATTTTGTAGTTTCGTTTGTTTTGCATTTATGAACATAAGAAGCTAGACTCATTTATTATGGGGCTTGGATTCGGTGAGTTTGTTATTAATAGAACTTTTCTTTAATCAATTATGGATTCTTTATTCTTCTGTGCTCTTGGATATATTGTGTGCTTGCTTGATTGATCACCTTTGAACATGTTTAATTTGTTGACTTCGAACCGGATGAGAGTTGGCATTTTATTTGGAGGACAAGACACATAATTTCAATAGAATCGAGAGGTTGAGAGATTGTGTGAGGACAATAATTATATGAGCTTCTGAGAGCTGTAGGTTAAGAATTAATTTGAAATTGGTGGTTTTAATCTATAATCCGCAGTTAAGTTCACTCAAGAGGGGACTAATACTAACTTTGAGTAACCTAAGTAATTAAGCTCTTGTGATAATTAACTAAGTTCAAGTGAAATTTAATAGTGTTAATGGCATAAATTACCATAAAATAAAAGAAGTATACTTAAATCTACCCCTCATATTAAAATTGCTATCAAACTTACCCAATTATCCTTTAATTGACAAAATTGATCTCATTGTTCGCATCATCACTCTGTGCATTGTGTCAGCTGCTTTTAAAAAATAATCAAATAATTTGTATACATATCTTATTTAAATTATCTCACATAAAATCATTTTAAAATAGTAATCGGAATGACAAAACTATTAAATTTTATATTTAGAATAAAAAGTAATTTGGAATGAATCTATCGTATTAGTCATTGTTGGATGACATGGCCAGCGATTAGCCGGCTAACCTATTTTTTTTTTTATTTTTTCAATTTAATTTCTAATTTTTATTTTTAAATTCACGTAAATGTGTAATCCCATCATATTTTACATCCTCTACATTCACGTAAATATTATAGAATGATTAAAAAAATATATAAAAATATAGTTTAATTTGTGATGTAATTATACAAAAAATATTAATAATATATTATATCCAGTTAAAAAAATTCACATTCAAGCATTAAAACGACGATGGCTTTCCAAAAAAATAGGTTAGCCACAATCAAAGTTGCTGCCGGCGAGGTTAGACGTCGTTGAGTACAACCGTCATGTTCAACGACAGCTAACCTCACCGACGACAACTTTGACGGTGGCTAACCTATTTTTTTGGAAAGCCACCGTCGTTTTATGCTTGAATGTGATTTTTTAACTAGACATACGATTTATTAATAACTAATTATGATTTTTTTATATATTAATTATATCGTATGCTTAAAACTAAATATTTTGGCCGTCATTGGGATGGGTTGGCCATCGTTGGGGGATGGAGAAGGGGGTTGGCCGCCTTTTTTGAAGAGAGCTAAGGTGTTGGCCATCGTGGGCGTCGTTTTCCGTCGTGGGGAGTGGCCACGAAGGTTGGCCAATGGTGAGTGTGTGAGAAAGGTTGGCGATGGTAGCGATGTCGAGGAGGTTGTGTCACATCCAGTTTCCAGAGATAAAGAAATGGGCTATGTGGCGATACTACTAGCATTTCTTTAATAAATGGATAACGTGCCCTTAGAGTTGGGCAATACATTCTTGACAAAAAGATACATCATAATTGTACATAACAAATATGACCAAAATAATATTTGTATTATCTCCCTGACAGGATAAAGTTCGAGGTGCGAAACCCAAAATGACATTTCATACTAAGCATATATTATATGTAAATAACAATAACTATAAAAGCGATGACAAAATGAATTCATGATTAAAATAGCTTAGGAATATTAATATGGTCATAAGATAGTCTTCACCATGTGAAGATAAAGCAATGATAAGTCGAGATATTCTTTGGAGAAACATCAACAACCTTCCTCACCTCGCATGCGTCTCCACTAATAGCTCAATTTGCAAAGAGTTTTGAAAACAATTGTGAGGCTTGAGTAATAATATACTCACTGGTTTAGCCATTTGAAAACATTTGCGAAACCATTTGTTAGAAGAATAATCCATGCTTTGAACGATTATAACATAGAAATATTTAAAACATTTTATGCATACGTAAAACAGATATGGATTTATTTTCGACCTCTCGTCTATTGGTGCTTCACATCGATGTGAACATGTGAGCGCGACCACGAGATCCACTACCATGTATGTTTGAAATAGGAGCAACCCAAGTCGGCGATGCGAGATAAGTGGGAGCAACCCACAATACCCTCTTGTGTGTACACTAACCCTGACCAGGGCGATCCAATCGCTACGCTGGCCAAGATTCGATCGTTAAGCAACAGGAGCACTTTACACAATAGAGAGTTAAAACATTTATAACATGGATATTCATTTGCATTTTGCATAAACATTTAGAGTTTAATAACTCATAACATACTTTGGAAAATAAAAACCCACCTTTATTGCAGTAAAACCGAGCAACTGAAAAGGATTGGTCGGATCCTAAGTATCCTCTTCTGTAGGGCCTACAAGATAAGTTCTCAACTTAAATTATAGTCCTAAAAACCGACCTTAACATCTATCAAATTGTCATCACGTTCCTAACTAGATTCGCTAAACCCGAGTTTTCAGAATTTCGAATTAAATCTTGAAATTCAATTTCTTGGCTAAAGGCACCAACAATACCCTTGCTTGATTTTGACTTTGAAAGCTTAATTTGATTTTGAAAAATCAAATTATCAAAAATATTTTTTATTACGAAAGTATTTACAACTTTAGTTTATTTTAAATAAACTATTTCAAGATCAACGTACAATCAAGCAACATAAATACTTAATATATATGCATATAATAATACTTATGCATAAATCATGAGAATAACACATCGAGCAATAATAAACCCAACAAGTCTAAAATCATTTATATACTTTCCAAACATCAAATAATAACTTGATAATTTTCTTAGATATAGTTGCATAATTAAATTAATTATGCTATTATCAACATTTAAATAGTCAAAACTTAAATTAAGATTCAAAATAATTATAACTCATAATCAAATATTCTTTTATGTAAGAGGGCCTAAAATTTAAAACATGAAACCATTAGAGTGATAAGCCCACAAAATTTTGAGCCCAAAAAAAATTAAAAAGAGCCCATAAAATAAAAATAAAAATAAAAACAAAAACAAACATCACAACACATTCTCTCTCTCTCTCTCAATCATAAACTCACTCTCTCTCTCTCAATCATAAACTCACTCTCTCTCTCTCTCTTCGGTTCCTCCCCTCCCCAGACGTCTCTCTCTCCTCCCCACCCCTAGGGGTGCAAAAATCAAAAATCAGAATATCCGTCAGAACCAAACAAAGTTTAAAATTCGGTTCGATTTTCAGTTTTTCGGATCGGATCGGATTGAAATTTTTCAAAATTTGGATTTTGATTCGGATCGAATTGAATTTTTAAACCAAAAATCGAAAATTTGAATTATATATAATTTATATATAAAAATAATATTTTATTTAAATATTTTTAAATTTAATATAAATATATATAAATTAACAAAATTGGTTTGGATTTTTCGGTTCGACCGGATTTTTATAAAAATCGGATTTTGATTCGATTTTCGGTTCGGATCGGTTGTTATCTCCGAAATTCGGATTATCGGATCGGTTCGGATTAGTAATCCAACCGAAATCCGAATCTTCACCCCTACCCCCTCCCAATTCATTTTCTTCACGCCGCCGTCGTCGCCGGAATCCGGCGACCCGGCGACGTCGCATAGCCAGCCACCTCCTCCTTCACGTATCTCCTCTCGTCCACCCCATCTCACTCAAACCCGTAACTCTCTTATCTTCAATAGATCCAAATAAAACTCTCCCCCTTTCTTCTTCCTTGCGACCGCCGCCGCCTCAGTGCCGGAATCCTGCAACCTCGGTAGCCATCATCTCTCTCTCGCATCTCCTCTCACTCAACCCGTCTCTTTATCTTCGAAATCGAACCATCCTCCCTCTCTCGGTCCTCACGCCGCCGTCGACACCTCCCTCTCTCATTCCTTCCACCGCCATCGCCGACCCCATTCTCTCTTGCCTTCCGCCGCCGTCGCCGACCCTCCCCTCTCTGCTCCCTCATTTCTTTCTGTCTACCGAACAGCAGCAGCGCCGAAGCCCCGACGCTGCTGCCCCCCCTCATCTCTCTCTCTCTATGTTTCTCTCCCTCAACTCCTCTCACATCTCCCCTTAGTTCTTGCTACAAGGCCGTCGCCGTGCCTTGCTTCCCCTCTCTCGGACGGCCGACAGCAGCCCCATCATTGTCAACATCCCGCCGCCAATCTCCCTCGCTCGTCTCACTCAAACAACAACAGTAGTTACACACGCAGCCAAAAAAATACACAAGAAAGAGCAAAATATAATTTCATATTTATGTTCTTATTAGATGAATTTGTGAAAGTTCATATCTTATATTGATTTGCTATTGTAGAAATTATAAAATGTAAGTCTCTGTATGCGTGTGTTTGTGGAATCTAATTCATGTGATGGTTCTCTGCTAAAAAGGGAAATAATAGTCATTGGATTTCTATATCTGGAGTCATCAAATTGTTATACATGGAAGGATACAGTAATCACATGGGTTGTATCTTAAATTCTTACCCATCCTTTGTCCTTGAGTTTGTTGGTTTTACTGTAAAAGAATTGTTGGTTTGACTGGTGGGATGTCGATTGGGGATGATGCTTTTGTTCTGCAGCTTATGGCAATGTGTATTATGCAAGCAGGTGTGAGGTGAGGTTGTGTAAAAAAAAAGGATTGCAGGCTAGTGATATGGATGGAATTCTGCTGTATTAATGTAATGTTTCAAAATCACAAAATCGATTTAGCGAGATTATTACTCTAACAGAATGAATAAACATAAAGACTATTTATCAATAAGCTGTGATACATAAATCGTCAGTATGTTTTGAACTTTCTTACATAACTTATGTTCTTCAATGGAAGACGTGTGATATGTACATATGACGATGTCTTGTCAAGTATAAACTTTTCAATGACAACCCTTCTATTGCTCAACATCTTTGCTCCATCGCATCATCAATTTCAATCTGCACGTTTAAAACAAATATGCGGAAAGTACAAATAATGCACTCGGTGGACTTATGCGAAACATTTTATTATCTTTAAATTACTACGCTTCATCGTTTAGTAAGACACAGGGTTTTATTCAAAAGGCCTTGTTTACTAAACATTTTCATAAGCGTTAAATGCGGCCATACATTTTTCTTGTATGTATGATCCATATCCCTTTCATTTCATCATAACATTACCATTTACGCCAGAGAAGAGCCTCCTCTACGTCATTGTGTGCCAATCGTGAATTGTCCTTATAGCACACAATCACCATTAGGTGTACACGTTAATCTGCTGGTATAAGCCTTGGGCATAGGATCCGATATCGATTTCATTCATAAGTTGGGAATGACCCGACAACATTCATCATTCATTCATTCATTGATAGGATACATACATAAAACATAAACATTTTGGGCGGGTAATTTCAACATCATTTCATAATCATTTCTCAAAGAGCATCATAAATAATTACTTTTCGTTTCAAGAAAGCGTCGTAAATAAAGCGTTTTATCGTGAGGATAAGAAAAGAAAAGCCCACACAGTGCGTAAAGCTTTCTTAATTCGTTTTCTTTCTCGCCATCGATCGCATCCGCGTCTCACCTACGTAAAAGCGATTTTAGTACTTTGGTCACGTTTTCGATATTTTCAAAGTTTAAATAAACTTTGATAACTTATACTATAATAATTTGAATTCATTAATCTAATTCAATCGCGAATCAATCACGTATCCTAACTAAACATTTCGTGCTTGATGGGGCGAGATATGTTCAACTATTTCATTTTAACCCTTTGGGTTAAGCGTTCAACGTATTCTAACGTTTTTCGATATAAAGATTTCAATTATGAAATCTTTTCTCACCAACTAGATTTCCTTATACAATTAATACGTTTTACATGCATTAGCGTATTTATCGAACGTATTTCATACGTTGATTTCAAAAGTCAACAACTTTGACTTTTCTTTATAAATTCATTAATAATTCATATTTTTAATTTCTAATTTCCATATAAATCGATTTTCAATCGATTTCTTTTCATAAAACCCTAATTCTCGATTTTTCACGCAAATCGATAAACTTTATTAATATTTTTCTTAAATATTAATTAACTTATTCATTAAACATTGTTTTTCATTTCTAACGTTATTTAATATAACGTTTCATCGTAAACATAGTATACTATGTTTATAAAATTTCATAAATTCTTAATATGTCTAAAATAATTTCTAGACATATAATGTATTATTTTTCTTGATATTAAGGATTTAAAATCCTTAATATATATTTAATCAAACTCTCGGTTTTGAGCTTAAATTTTCAATCTTCTTCCAAAAATTCTTCTAAATTCATATAGTGTACTATTTTATCATAGTATCACTAATATGTATTAACATTAACTATAGAAAATTTGGACATCACCTACTTAACCTTATAGGTCACGGTTATTGGGCAAAAATTGTCCAATAAATTTTCTAAAATTCTAATTAAATTATACAAGGCCTCAACATTGATTTATAACATATTTATAACATAAGGTCCAACATATTCAATTTCTACATCAAAGAATTATTGTTCTTGGTTTCGGTCCTTTGCCAAACTATACACTAAACATTTTATAAAATTCCAACAAAATTACACTATGCTTATATACTATAGTGTAGCAACATAACATCATAATATTCATTAAAATCAACTTACAATTCATGTAATCATCCTTTGAAGCTCTCGAATTCTTTGAGAAAAATGGAGCAACCATTTTCAAAAATTCCTAGTAAATTCACATAGTCCATAACTAAGGTCCTAGATCAACATTATGTTATAACATTTCTTAAATCCAATTTGTACATCAACTTATAAATTCCTCAAATTTTCGCGCTTTATACTTATTTCATATAGTTTCCAAAATTTCTAAATAATCACTATAAGCTCCTGGCTATCATATTTCATTAATCCATCATAAATTCAACTCTAGAAATTTTCGATTATATTCTAAGATTTCATAACATGTTCAAATTAAATTTTAAACATGGTATATGCATCTATAACATCATACTACGCATTATTAATTAACAACTATCATGCTTAGCATAATTTCTTAATCAAGAACCATGCTTGAAACATAAGATCAAACCATTAGAAAATTAAAATCTTAATGTATAATCGAAGCTCGTTCGATTTCTAACCTTTAATCTGTCGATTTTATGCGTTCAAGCTTTAGATCAGCTTTGCTAAGAAATGATGAAGAACACTCAAGGTATTTTTAAAGGAAAAGCTCACTACTCACTTGGTTTTGGAGAGAGAAATGTTTTGATTTTATGATACATATTACTTATGTAATAGGAATAAAACCTTATAACCTCTCTCACTCTCTCTCGGTTCTCACTCATAAAACACATTTGGAAGCCTTTTCAAATAAAGTCTTGTGACTCACTAATGCATACATCACAATAGTTACTACTTGCACAAAAAGTTTTTGTGATTAAAACAAAAATATTCCTCACTTGTAACATAGGAGCCGTCGGCTCTTCTTACACACACAAGACTTTGTGTGATGATTCATTAATGAATATGTCATGGTAGTAACTTTGTTCTTACACAAATTTCTTGGACAATTCAATTCCTTGAATTTGGGATTGTAGGAGCCGTCGACTACCACTTCAAGAGGTAATAAAAATCTGATTTTTTTCTTGTCTCATGCATGTATATATATCCTACACTCTATCCCAAATATAAGATACATCATCACTTAGAGTAGTGTTTAAGCTTCTTTCCTTATTTTCAACACATTACACACGGTTCCTACATCACATAAGGCAACCCACTTGATTTATCTCTTAATTCATTGGTTAGAGTGCAAATTATACCACTTGTATCATCAAAACATGACTTAGCAAAACAAACACAAGCATTCATACGTAAATTCTTATTTCATTACACAAGTCACGACACTTTCAATTCATAAGTGGTACATATTCTATTTTCATGCTATTTATAGATATATATCATAATATATATTTTAGATGATAAATTATATCATAGGAAAATTTATTGGTATCATTTCATGTGAGAAAACCCTAATTTTCGAATTAGGGTTTTCGAAAATTCTAAACTTGTTCAATAATTAATCCTTAATGTTCTAGCATTGTTTTAATGCTAAATAATACTCTAATTACATATAATAATCATAGGAATTTAATATCATAATTCCTTGATCATTAAACTCATTTTCTAATCATCTCTAAACGTTGACGTTTGAAACGTCTCAAAACGTTCATTATCGACTCATCTCAAAATGGTCGTAATAAAGTCGTAATCACTTTATTAAATTATTCCATTAATAATGGAATTTAATTCTAAGCTTCATCACTTAGAAAATTTCACGAAATTTTAACTATCGATATTCAATCGGCGTTAAAATACTACTGCCGAAACACTTTATAAAATTCTATTCCTTAATTCACAATTCTTAGTGAATATAAAATAGGAATTCGTTACTTCGTAATTACTCGAAATCATTATTCGATAAATTACTAATTCATTTTTTTTTGAAACCACAATTTACTTAATTTAAATATCGTAATTAGCATTTAATTCTTCTGGATATTACATTCTACCCCTTAAAAGAAATTTCGTCCCGAAATTTGCATACCTCAAAAAGTATGGGGTATCATAACATCTTAAATTTTTTTTTTCACGCGACTCTCTTTTGTCCATGGTTTCTCCATTGGACTTTCATTAAAGACCCAAACTTGATTCTTTAATCGTTGAATCGTACGATCCAAATAGTCATAGATTTTCATCACAACTCATCTGAGTTAAAGATCACGTCATTATGGCGGATCACGTGTTTTGGGTCATCTCTGTATTTCCTTAACTGTGACACGTGGAAAACATTACGTACATTTCCGAATTTGGTGGAAGTACCAATCTGTAGGCTACTGGGCCTACCATTTCTAGGAGCTCGTAAGGTCCTATAAAGCGTGATCTCAATATTCTTCGTACCTTGAGCTTTATAAATTCCCTCAATGGAGAAATCTTAAGAAACTTATTTCTGTATTTTTAAAAAAATGCAGTTCAGATCTACGCGTATCAGCGTAAGACTTTTGTCTGTCCTTAGCTTCTCTTAGTCTTTGCCTCGTTTGGCAGATATCTTAATCGTTTCATTTATGACTTGAGGCGTTAAGAGTTTAAAAACATGAGTAAAATGTGTTAAGAAAGATAAAATGGTAGCTTCACTACGATGGAGTTAAATGCATTTGAGGTTTAACCATGCATCTTAAAATGGAATTGATATCATAACTAAAATTGTTTCTTGATAACTACCTAGTATGACAAAGTTTTCTAGGAATGTTATGAGGCTTGAAGCAATGTTTAGTCTCTTAAGTCATGATAATATTTGATTAGGAAATACGAAATAGATGAACTAACCTTATTTAGCTAAAGTGAAAACTCGAAAAATCAAAACTAAGTACTAAACCACGATATGGTTCGAAAGTTATCGTGTCGGTTATGTAATCCTACATTGCTAGAGACTTGAACAATGTACTAATTAGTTTCTTACTTAAAGGTGAAATATGAAAGTAGTCGACGAAGGACAAAGGAAAAACATCGAGTTAGGAGGAGATAATACCGGTGGGCTTTCTCCTCAATGATCAAGAAAATGAAAAGTCTTTATTTCGATGCTTTCTTTTGAGAAAATGATGATGATGTTACTATTGTCTTGTCCAAAGTGTTTATGTTTTATGTATGTATCCTATCTGTGTTGGTCGTGACTTGAGTTTAATGATTCGGATCCATGCTAGATGGACAATTCCTAGTAAAGATCGATGTACCTTGAAGGTATTTGTCTTGTAGTTCTCTCAACCCGTCCCGTCCGTGGAAGGAGGCCTGGTTCTCTGGCGCAAGATTAGTCGAATATGGATCATCTGGATGGAAAATGGTCGGCGGACAAAATTATGAAAATGAGAAAAATGTTTAGTAAGCACGAGCATTTCAAATAAAACCTTGTATTCTTGATTAGGCGTACAATTAAAAATGAAAAGTTTTGGCATAAGTCTGGGTATTTTATACTCAAGCCGCATATTCATTTTGATGTGTGGTTGAGTAGGTGATGAAATGGAGAAGTGTTGAGCGTTGATCCCTTGTGTTCTTGATATAGTATAGAACCTTGAGTGCACGTCTTCACATGCCTACCGCACGTTTTTCACTGAGATGTTAATTTATGATGTTATGTCTATATAAATGCTATTTTTTCTTTGAAAGTATATCCAAATCATGATGCCCATTTCTTTCCGACTTCTAAATTCTTATCCAGTCGCGACTCGGCTGAGGGATAACGTATGTATGTTGGGAATGTCATTTCATCAAATACAATTTGCAAAGCGTCAGATAAATAAATCGCCGTTAAAGTTCAAGATATCTTATAATTGAAAGAATCAAATCAATATCCCAGTCTTCGTTGGGGACCCTTTTTATGCGTTGTGGAGGTGCGATTGGGACTTGAACAACCAATTAAAAGTGCGTAGATGAGAAACATTGAGGTTCTTGACGAGAGCTATTTGCATAGGGGAGTATTGGTGGTTGGCTATCGACTGTCTGAACTAATGTTGCGAGCATATGATATGGCTGACCCAGGAGTCGATCTTGACATCATAACTAGTGGTCTAGCATAAGTTGAAGGCGTTTAATAAGCGAGTATACTAAACCATTTTGAGTATGGACATGAGCAGCAGTGTTCAATCTCAATCCCAATACCATACATAATTATTAAATGCTTGAGGCGTAAATTTACTAGTATTATCAAATGAATCCTCTTGATTGGAGTGTTAGGAATTGAGCTCTTAATTTTATTATTTGAGAAAGTAGTCTAGCGACATTTGCATTTCTAGTGGAAAGCTGACATCGTGAGACCATCTAGAAGAATCATCAAGCAATACCATAAAGTATCGAAATGGTCCACATGGTAGATGTACGGATCCACAAATATCTTATTGAATTCTTTCGAAAGATGGAGATTCAAAATTGACATTGTTGGATTTGTATCTGGGCGTTTTGGTTGAGCTTGTATCATGTTTCTGTATCACTATTACAATCTCCTATCGAATTGTTTACTTGATTGCATATGTATGTCATTTTATCTCATATATAAGTTAGATCATACGTGTGTTGTAGATCATGATAGTATGATTGGTCGAGCTTAATGAGATATAAAAGAATCACGGTGAGACACTTGAGAGGGTTGTCGGTATAACTGATATAGATAAAAAGTAACTTGACTTAGTTGCTTGTCTATACTAATGCGTCTCGGCGTATGATGGATCACATTAAGATGAGTTCTTCTTCGACCGTCGTAAAACTTAGATCTCGGTGACTTTAAGTTGATCTAAACCTCGATAAGGTATTAGGTGAGAATGAGTTGCTTACTATCACTTTGACTTGCTATGAGTGAGGTTACATAAGTTAACCAAGATTCTCTGCATCTTAGGTGGTGGGGTGCTTGTATGTCATCTAGTTACCTATGTGAGTCCGTATCCGTTCGGGATGGAGACATCCTAAGGAGCTCAAATGTTTAATGTACTAAACCTGCAGGTTGAGTTATCTCAAGTACAATAATAAGGTTGAGTGGTACTACTAAGAATTAAAGTAATTAATTATTTTAGCGATCGAGCCGTAAATAATTAATGGACGTCTGATATCTTAAATAAAGGGATTAGTTAAGTCTAAATGCGAGCCGACTACTTGAATAAAGGGTAAGTCGTTTATTCTCTAGTGGCATGAATAAATGTTTATGAATTAATTTATGTTACGTTGAACATAAGATAATTAATTTATTTGAGGCCATCTTTATTCAGCATTTGATCCACAGGCCCGTCCAGCTGTAGTGATGAAAATTGTCCTCACTTAGTCCCTATGGGACTCTGTTTTGATCCTCTGTCACGAAGAGATATTATTATATTTATTAGATATGCAAATCCTATCTAGATAAGGTTTAGAGTTGCATTATAAATATAAGGTAGAGAAAATCAAGCTAATCCTCAATTGTGAAATTTTGAAATCCATACTTCTCAAGCTTGGAATTTTGAAATCTCTAAGAAGGAGGAGGCAATTTCGACATTCTCCATAGACTATCCCGCTCGACATTGGAGTTTAGGCGATGGGACCGATCAGGAAGATCAAAGCACGAGTCTTGATCGATCATTGCGACAAATTCGCGGTAAACATGAGAAAACACCAGTGTTGCAATTAATTATATAGGTGCATACTATGTATATAATCGATGTATGGTGAATTAAACATCGAATAGATCCTCGAAGAGGTTAAATCGATTTCACAATTTGTATCGAGCAGGATCGAGAATCTTTGCTCTGTTGGATTAATTCACGTTTGATTATAACGTCAATTAATTAATTGTGAATCATCGTTCATCGTTGGCTGTTTATTTTTGTCGAATTTATTTTCTACGAGAAAATCCGTGGTTAGATTAGATTTTTCTTGTAAATCTTATACGTAAAGAAACGAAACAACAAAAGACGAGACAACAGGAGAAACGCACGAAAAACCGTGTGGACTGCACGGCTTTGCGGGCTCTCGGACGCGAACACGCTGACTACATTTCTCGGTAGTATCGGTCGAGACGGGCTAGCGGGTCTGATTGCAGCAAGGCGCGTCGTCTCAGCGGACTTCCGGCACTAACATCTTGTCGTGAGCGGCGGTCTCGGCGAGGGGCTCGTCGGCCTCGGTAGTCGAGCCGCGGCCTCGGCGGCTGTCAGGCGGCGGCGCGCTACGCCGCGGCTTCGGCGGCTTCGGCGGAGTCCGTAGAAGCTTTCGATAGCTCCGGCGGTAACCTCGGCGGCATCGGCGTGCGGCAGCCGCCTTAGTGGTCGGGCTCTCAGCTCGTGCGCTCGAGCGGTATCGGCGGCCAGCGCTCGATAAACTCGACATAGCGGCGATTGCGCAGTCGCGCGAGTTTTCTCGGCGATTCTGCGCTGTGCGTAGATGGCTCGGCGCATCCGGCGCGTGGCGGGCGGTCTCGATAGTGGGTGGCCGCGCGCTCCGGCGAGATGCGTGATCTTTGTCGGTCTTTCTCCGGCGGGACACGGCGACATAAGCGCGATGAGAGCACGCTCGTCGCCTGAGAACTGCGCGCGAATTCTCGGTCCATCCGGGCGGATGATGTGCGCGACGGAGCGGGTATGGCGGGCGCGCTTCGGCGGGCTCGGGGCGTTTTCTCGGCGCGGGGAGGCGGCTGGCGGCGGTGTGCGGTGGAGTGCGCATGGGTTGTGCCCTAGTGCTACGCGCAAGTTCATGGGCCGACCCGGCCCGTTTTAACCGACACGGATTTTTGCGACCGAATTTTTGACGCAGTGCATTTTTGACCCGATCACTATTGTGCATTTTCAATTTCGGTCCAAATCTAGTTTGTGAATCCGGTCCGTACCCGTAGCCGAGCCGTTTTGAGATTTTGAAGATCACATGCTTTGCAAATTTATGTAATAAATTAGGCGGGGAAGTACGTTCCACAGTGAGCGCAATGAGCGATTTTATTTTCTTTTTCGTTGAAGCATTCGTGGATGTTTAAATTATCTGACATGCTATGTATGTTTAATTACGTGATAAACATATTATATGTTTTAGTGATTGGATGTGCATAGTAAGCATGCTAGGTTTATCGCGTTTTCAAAGCATATTTTAGAATTCTGCGGCATGTGTTTACATGTTGAGTTCATAGAAAAGTATGCTAAGATTACGTTATCTGCATGGACAAACATTTTGAAACAAAAGACTAAGCAAAACCCGACATATTAATTTATAAAATTAAAATGTCAGACCTCACTTTTAATTTCTAAATAAAGTGATCGCATTGTGGTGGCGATCCTGGCATTGCTTGCACTTTGTTTGTCATAAGTTAGTTAGATAAGATTTCTAAATAAAACATTTTAATCTATTGAGAATTGAGTTTCATGTTAGCGTCGCGTGGCTTGCATATCACGATTTTCATAAGTTCTTTAGAAATGAGAAACGAAAAGATTTGGATTGGGCGGTATAATCTAGTGTATGCGATTCTAAGATCATTTCTCTTTGTTAAAATTGTGGTCTTGCGACATATATCAGTACAATTTCATGAAGTCTGCTGATAGTGATGTGGTGAGTAAGGTCATCATTAATTTCATTTGTCGTAAGGATAAGTTGACATGGATTGAAATTAAGCGACTAAAGGTATATTTTAGTCAGTGGGGGTTCGTAATGGCGTCCATCGTGGCTTCATGTGGAATTCCTTAGCGTTGGAGTTGATTAATATTGTTTATCAAAGGTTACAATATTATTATCAATTATGTCGATCTTATGCTTATGTGTTTACATTATTTTGAGATATGTCTCTTAGATTATCAATGCTACTTAAAATCCTCTGGTCCAATTTTATATGGAAGCGAAACATGGAATATGTTCTTATTTGAAGAACACGTGTTTGTTCTCAAACTCCCAAACCGATGCCTCTTGTGCGTCGACTAATGGCGGCAGTCGGCGGACTTGGCTAAGTCAACAATATGGCCAAATCTATATGACTACAATGTCAAGGCTGCGGTATAACATCGATCGATGGCGAGCGCGAAATATGGTCGAGTCTGAGTAAGTTTGGCGATCGGATCGGACGATCGACACCTGATGAGAGAAATCTTGGTGTGTAAGATGGAAGAAGGAAGTTCGGTCCATGAACATGTCTCCTACATGACTCGTCTCATGGATAGTCTTGATCGGTTGGGAGGAGGTATTGTGGTGACGAGTCGATATCATCCTCAACACGCCAAGTCTTTGAGAATTTTCGTGTGAGCGATCATGAGCAAGACCGGTATACAGTCGGTTGCTTAATGATCTCTGGCGCGGAAGGATCATGGCGAAAGACATGCCCTTGCTAGCATCTAGGGGCCCAAATTTTCCGTTGAAAAATAGAAGAAGAAGGCACCAAGGTGGTAGAGGTAAAGGAACCGATGGGAGTAGTGGGAGCGAGAATATATACGGAGGCAGAAAAAGCTAAAGGAGAAGTGCTTAGTCTTGGCAGAGTCATTAGAGGCCAGTGCCCTATGCTCGAGGCTGATGTATGCCATTTGCTTTAATGTGAAACATGTTTAGCGATTTGTTCTACTCATTCATGGGTAGTAGATAGAGTCTGTTGATCATGTTTGTTACACTACGGGGGTTCTGCGACAAGGCTAATGGCGAGATAACGATCTCCACGAAGCAGTGAAAGTCGAGGCCGTTGCAATCGGAGATGTTTCTTTATGTTTTGATAGGACATTCTAGTATTGAAAGGTTTTATATGTGTGGGAGTTTGGTGAAACCTTATTCGAGTTTGAAACTATTTATTCATGGATATTTAGTTGTTTTTGATAGTGGTGTTTCTATCATAAGAAATGGCGAAGTTATCGTGGTGGCACTTTATATAATTAAGCTTTATACTATTTACGCCAAACATAATACCTTTAATTATGTTGCATCTACTTAACCTTAAGAGAAAGTTTTCTTAGAAGATGACACCACATTTCTCGGCGTCTTAGATTAGGTCAATCAATCTAAATAGGATCGAGGCGGCTAAGAATGGGCGTTGGGTGATCTCACGTTACTCCGTTCGGTCTGCGAATCTGTATAGAAGGAAATATCGACCGGACCCTCAAGCGAAGGGTTATAGAGCGAAGTGATGGAGCTAGTCCATTCGACTGTGGACCTATGTCACACAAGCTCATGGAGATGCAGTATTTTATGACTTTAATTAGATTACTCGAGTGCGAATACATATGCACAACGCAAGTCTAAATGCTTTGAAAATTCAAGAATTTAAAGGCGAAAGTGGTGAGAAAGCAGTAATGTCCAATCCGGATGTCGATCGCGATGATGAATACCTCGATGTGAGTTTATGGACTATTTGGTGCGGTGTGGGATTACCTCTAGCTCACTACACAGGACACCAAGCAAAATGGTGTGTCGGGCGAAGAAATATGACTCTCTTAGAAATGGTTAGATCAATGATGTTATGCAACATTGCCTATTTCGTTCTAGGGTATGCCTTAGAAACAACGGCATACTTGCTAAATCTAGTACCATCAGTCGGTCGAAAGACCCGTTCAAGTTGTGGTTTGGGACCGCAAGGATATGGGCGATCCGGCACATATCTTTGAACAAGAAGGACAAGTTGGAGCTAGATCGATGCAAGGCTATTTATTGGCTATCTAGAGGAGCGAAGGTGGTTATTTTATAGTCCTAAGGATCGGAAGGTCATTATTAGCACTAATGCCGATTCTTAGAAGAGGATTATATGAAAACCATAAATCAAGTTGAAATCATTCTTGAAATTAGAAGATGATCGTATACGCACGATTAAACCAAAGATGCGAGATGTGTGTCTAGTGGGAGGGATCGACACGGATACTTGAAATTGAAGTGGGTCGAGTTCACTTGGAGATACCAACCGTAGAAGTGCAACTATCCGACAGTTGTGCGAGATGAGAACCACAATTCTGCACCCGCGTTGTCATTGTGCCGGTGCACCGTCGTGAGTGGGAGGGTTCTTCGTCACTGAGCGATTTATGTTTGTGGATGAATCTTTGGATTTAGTCGAGCAAGAGCGATAATCGACCCATGGACATACGGTGAGGCGATCAAGACATTGATGCAATCATGGCACGCTATGGACTTAGAAATTGAGTCCATAACAACTATGGATGTACTGAAAGACACTCTACGGATGGCAAAGCCGTAGGTAGTAAGTGGGTATCTGAGGAAGAGATTCGAGATGGAGGGTTTGACTTTTAAAGCCGGGGCTGGCGAAAGGTACCTCAGTTGAGGGCATCGATTTCGATGAGACCTTTTCGCTGTAGCAATGCTCAGTCCATCGAATTCTTCGCCATAGCAGCCACAAACCTCGAGGTTTGGCAAATGGATGTGAAACCGCTTTTCTAAATGATTACCTTGAAGAAGGTAGAGATATCTATATCACAACAGAAGGTTATGTGGTGAAGGGTGAAAGCATCTAGTTTGGAAGCTTAAAGTCCATTTATGGACTCAAGCAACTTCGATCATGGAACTTGCACTTTGACGGTGGTAAAATCATATGGATTTACCGGTTGCCTAGCGAAAGTTCGTGTATCGTTTGGATGTCGCGATGACATGGTATTTTTGCACTTACGTAGATGACATCCTAATTAGCAACAATGTGAAGTTGTTATCGGGGCGTAAAGAGTTGGTTATCCGATCGGTTTCAAATGAAGACTTAGGAGATCGGTGTACATTCTTGGGATCAGGTTTACGAGATCAGAGAAAATATTGAGCTTATCTCGGGCGTCTTACATTGATCTGTGATTACTCGTTTAACATGCAAACCGCGAGAAAGGATTGCTACCTTCGGCATGGTGTTCCTTTATCTAGGCGTCACCTATAGAAAGGAGATAGAGGAAATGAGACAAGTTCCTTACGCTTTCGCCGTGGGAAGTCTCATGTATCTTGCTATGTCACGAGACCGATATCGCTGTCGGTGAGCATAGTAGATATCGATCTAACCATGGACAAGCTCATTGGCATGCGGTAAAGCATACTCAAGTGCTGAAAAGACTGAGATTATAGGCTGGTTTACCATGCGGATAGTCTAATGCCTTTGGGTTATCGAGACTTGGATTTCAGTGGCCGTGATGAGAAAAAGTCTACCTCGGGTTATGTGTTTACCTTGGGAGGAGGGCCGTATCTGGCGGTGCAAGCGGCGATACATTGGACTCTACCATGGAAGCGAATATGTAGTGCCGGAGGTGCTAAAGAGATGTATGGTTCGAGAACTACCTGGATCTAGATGTGGTACCTGTTTGCAGAGTATCATAGTTCTTGTGATAACTCGGTGCGATGCAAACTCGAAGGAACTATGGACCCACAAGGCACAAAACACATAGAGAAAGTACCATGTCATACGAAATCATTAGACAAGGAGGCGTCTTGATTGAAAAGATTGTGCTGCGGATAACCTGGTGACCCTTCACGAAGAGTGCGCAAAAGTCTACGAAGAGCATGTTCGAGGACTTGGATTACGCAAGATGGCACCCACTTAGAAAAACTTTTGTATAAGCGGGAGAAACAAAGTGATGGTGTTGTTTGTAATAGCTAGTAGAGACACTTGTATACTAAAAGTTTGCTTTAGTACAGTGGGAGATTGTTGGTTTATATCTTGGGCAGTTTGGTTGAGCTTGTATACAATGTTTCTGTTACCACTATTACAATCTCTATCAATTGTTTACTTGATTGCATATGTATGTTCTTTTATCTCATATATAAGTTAGATCATATAGTATGTTGTAGATCACAAAAGTCGTATGATTGGTCGAGCTTAGTGAGTTATAAAAGAATCACATGAGACAACTTGAGGGCGAGTTGTCGATGCAGTGCTGGTATAGATAAAGTAACTTGACTTGGTTTCTTGTCTATCTTGGTGCGTCTACGTATTGATGGATCACGATGAGATGAGTTCTTCGTGTCGACTCGTGAAGAACCTAGATCTCGGTGACTTTCGTTGATCTAAACCTCGATAAGGTATTAAGTGAGTATGAGTTCTTGACCATCACTTTGACTTGCTATGGGTGAGGGTTACATGAGTTAACGAATTCTCTGCATCTTAGGTGGTGGTAGTGCTTGTATGTCATGTAGTACGATCACCGTATCCGTTTAGGATGATGGCGTCCCTTAAGGAGCTCAAAGGTTTATTGTACTAAACCCGCATGTTGAGTTATCTCAAGTACAATAATAAGGTTGAGTGGTACTACGGAATTAAAATAATTAATTATTTTAAGCGATCGAGCATTGTAAATAATTAATGAACATACGATATCTTAAATACGAGGATTGTTAAGTCTAAATCGAGCGACTCAACTTGAAAATAAAGGGGTAAGTCATTTATTCTCTAGTGGCATGAATAAATGTTTATGAATTAATTTATTTACAGGTGAACATAAGATAATTAATTTATTTGAGGCCATCTTTATTCCTTGCATTTGATCCACATGGCTATCTGAGCTGTAGCTTGATGAAAATCGTCCCCATTGTAGAGTCCCTATGGGACTCTATTTTGATCCTCTCTATCTGAAGAGATATTATTATATGTATTAGATCTTGAAATCATATCTAGATAGAGTTTAGGGTTGCATTATAAATATAAGGTAAGAAAATCAAAAGCTAATCCTCGATTGTGAAATTTTGAAATCCATACTTCTCAAGCTTGGAATTTTGAAAATCTCTAAGAAGGAGGAATAATTTACGCATTCTCCATAGTGCTCATCGACATTGAAGTTTGGCAATGGGACCAATCCGGAAGATCAAGCAGAGTCTTGATCGATCCTTGCAGCAGCATTCGCGGTAAACACGAAAAAACAAGCGTGTTGCAATTAATTATATAGGTGCATGCTGGTATATAATCAATGTATAGTGAATTAAACATCGAGATAGATCATCGGGAGGGTTAAATCGATTTCCCTACGGACCTTTGTGTAGGAAGGTCGAATGACTAACTTGCATTACTGAGAATCACTAGAATTCATTAGTTATAAGAATATTATGGTTCTTTATATTGTGCCCATATGAGTTATTAATTATTGACGCATCATGAGAATCACATGAAATTCATTAATTATCGTCTTGATAACTTGTTATAAAGTGGAAGAAAGTAGAGGTGTAAAGAGGTAAAATAGTGTATCTTATTATGGGGTTAAAGCCTCTATTTATAGAAATATAAATAAGGGTTAGAGTTTTGATTATCATTCATTAATATATGGGATAAATATATTATCTATATTTACAAAATCTTTTTTTACTTTCTTTCTTTCTTTAATCTTTTCTCTCTCAATTTCTCGACTTGTTGTCGATCCTTCATTAAATCCATCGATATTAAGGTTATTCTCATCATTATCTACGTTCTATGGTTAAAAATTTAAATTTGGAGCATATTTTGTATTTGCATATTTCTTTTGAAATTTATTAAAAATAGGAAGCGATGCTAAAAGCTAAAATCGATAAATAATGTTGTTCGTATAATCCTATATGCTAGGATTATGAATATTGTTAAAAGTTATTAAGGTTAGATTTTGCTCGTTTTATAGTCGAGCTATGTTCGTTTTCGATTTTATTGAGCAGTGACTTCATATTTATATTCTATATTAACATACGACTACGTGCATACGAATAAAATTGAGAATTTTTCTTGCGCATTAGGATATGAAACCCATTTGGCTGAAAATATAAGACCCATGTTCGGAGTTTTCAATTTTTGTTTGTCAAATGTTATTGCATATTATGATCTAGGATAAACTAGTCGTCGTATAAATTTACCATAATTTTACGGTTATATTAGATATTTTTCTAAAAGCGGCCAATACTTAAAGTCGGTTGTTCGAGACTACGTAAACATTATATGAAATATAATGTGACTTATGAGTTAGCGATATATAATAAGCGATTGAAGTTTGGAAGAAATTGGTGACATTTGTTTAGTTAAGTATGAGAAATCGATTAATAGTTTGTTATTAATAGTAATGATTTACGCTGGTTAGATGTGTTTCTCGAATAGTTGAACTATGATATGAGATACAAAATGAAACAAGGATCTAGAATTTTAATCGATTCGGCGTTGATAAGCGACCTTAATGAATAAGCTTTTCCCCAAGCTTAAGAATAAATAAGTTTAGGATGATAAAGAAATATAATAAGGAGCGACAATAGTAGCTCTGCTATGACCGACGGAACCAGTTGAAATATTTTATATCTCTTATAACGTAATGACGATGCAAAATCTAGATGCTAAAAGTTTTCCAATCCTTTTCGATATCGATGTTGTCGAAGAACTCAATGAATACTAAACATATTTTTACGTAAAGGTGAAGCATAAGCGTAACAAAAGAGTAGAAAAGAAATTACATCATATTCTTGGCGAAACTTATCGGTGGGCTCTCAAGGATAAAATGAAAATGACAAATATTTTTTCGATGCTTTCTTTTGAATGATGATGAAATGTATACTTTTAATTATCATCCAAAATGTTTAAGTTTATATATGTATCTTATGTGTTGGTTCACTTGATGTTTCAATTGAATCCTATGTTAGAAGGAGAATTCTAGAGGGTTAACGTGTAGATGGTAATTGTGTCTTTGAAAGGTTAGCTCACCGATTCGGTGTCTGAAAGGTTTTCTCGGTCACGGCGTGCGTGGAAGGTGGCCACCTTCTACAGTGTAATGTTGCGATCTGGTCATCTGGTGAAAATGGTGCGGCGAAAATCGTATGAAAATAAGAAAATATTTAGTAAATATTCGATTTATTTTACCTAAGTTGCTCGTAATAGAGCGAGGTCATCCTAGATTAATAAGCTAACAGTCGTATTCACAAGGAAGGCTAAGCAGGGCTCTATTGACGCCATGCAAAAAGCAGAAGAAAAACTAAACACTCTAATCGTGGTTTGGGTGACATCTCTCTTTAACTACCGATTAACTAGGCGAAAATAGCAAACAAAGTAATAACATGAACAAGTACTAAAACCTAACACGTAAACATGAATTGAATACGATCAAACCTAACGTTATTAGATAGAGTAATAATGGAAGAGCGTGGATCATGGAAATAATCAATTCGAATGAACTCATGCGTAGAAATAAGAAAATAACAATGAATTGCGATTAGCAACAACAAAAACTCATTGATAGAAATAAAGGCGATAGAAGTAAAATTGATAGTCTCGGTATAATCATATAAAATCAAAAGCATAAGAGTTGTAAAACATCTAAAACCAAACGCTAAACTTAATCCCAAAATAAATGCTAAGCTCTCTCTCAAAGCATCCGTCGTGAAAAACAAAAAAACTTTTCTCCTTGCGAGAACACATTTATATCTAAGTAATATCCACCTAGGCGTGGCTAGGGGTAGCGATCGCTGTCGGAGCGCTAGAAATCATCCAGCGGTGGCTGAGGGTAGCGATCGCGCCCTGTGTAGGACCATTTTCAAAAAGAGCGCGACCGCTAGGGTAAGATGGCTGCCCTTCCGCCTTTTTCTCATCACTTATCTTCGTTTCTTCTTTACACTTTAATACTCCGCTGCACACTTTAATACTCCGTTTCCTTGCTTCACGAGATTATTAACATATAGAAGCGAGAGAATAATAAGAAACAACGGGATGATAGCAATCAAAACAACAAAAGGACGAACAAAGCGAGCGCACAAAGCGAGATCAAATACAACCTAAGCGAAAACACGAGTCTTTTAGCTAAAATCACGTGTGTTACTATTGGCGATATATACAAATGATAAATGTTTTGCATGTGTCCGAGTATTTTATACTGCCCGCATATTCGTTTTGATGTGCGAGTTGGCGGTGATGGAATGAAGAAGTGTTGAGCGATGGTCTCCTTATGTCGATATAATTTAGAACCTGAGTACACATCATCATATGTGTACCTCCATTTTCCGTTGCGGATGTTAAGTTATGATATAATATTTATATACATATGCTTTTCTTTAAATTTATGTCTTACAACATAATGCTCTTATTTTTCGCTTTTTAATTCAGTCTAGCTCTAAACCGTCCTTAGGGATAGTAGTTGTGAGAGAAGATTGGGTCATTGCACGTAAATAGTCGGGGTTTTCTAGCATTAGTAAGCGTGAAAGACATGATAGATCGAGTGCAGATAAGGTGAACTTGTACTTTTTCTCTTAAACGAAAAATAAGATCAAATCCCAGTAGTGGATTGGCTATGTTATCAATCCGTGAGCGTGGAGCTGATCTTCGAACCACTTTAAAAACTAAGCGTGTTATTTACCTTGAATTTACCATTACATGTTGTGGGTGAACTCCTTGACACTCAACAGACATACCGTTTAAAACAATCCATCGATGTCGATTTATTCTTGAAGAAAAAGCTAACCGGCTAAGTCGATATTCAACTAAGTATTTTATCATCATAAATTTACAATAACGACAAAACTTAACCACCATAATTTTGCACACATTAGTTATCGATCCACTAATTAGTTGCTTGCAGATCGATGGGTTTAACTAATACACTCGATAAAGACTTTCTCAAACTGAATTGACCAACACTATTAACATTAGTCTTGAACTACCATCGATGCGACATCTATTAACTAGTAGAGCGTCAGTCTTGTTTGAAAAAAATTAATTTACCTTAATTGCTATTCTCCGAGGAAGGGACCATCAAATGAGATGTTGAGGTGTCCTAACAATAGGTTTGAACAAACAAGAGGTGTTTTCTTCTCTGATGATCAAATGAAGAGACTTATAGGTGCCACCGCAGAGGGGCATTGCTAGGAAAGAACATGTAGTTGCCATGGACATAATTAAGAATCACTACAATAATTTGGTTATAGATCAGAGAATCCCGTATACATCTGAGCGTGGTCTGTCATATATAGTCTATTAGGTAGGCTTATACCGGGAAAATCCCGTGGTCTTCACAACTAGAACGAAATCATCGGTCTATCATGTTATAACACGGGCTGTAATATCTGATGGATATTCCCGTTGTCTATAGTATCAGAACCGTGGTTTGGTTGTCTATGTTGTGATGAACAACGTGTTCTAACTCATGGTTAAACCCTTTCTATTGTTTTGACCAGCGGACATCCCGTTTTACATATATTAATGACACGGGAGAGCGTTTATCGATCTCACAAATAAATTTATTTATTTATTTATTATATAATTAAATACTATTTCTCCATCAATAATACAAAATAGATATAAAAATATATATTCTCATAAATAGAATCAATAATACTAACGTTATATATCGGAAAATTCATCAACAATTGTGACAAATATTGTCTACCTAGCTAATTAAATTATCCACAAAACATCATTTCACCGTCTTGAATCTTTCTTTCACCATCTCAACACTCAATCATCTAATTAGCCATCTACATGATCAAAATAAGATGCATATGTGAAATAAAATTTAATACCTCAAAATATTCAATTTAATAAAGGTATCAAACTTACCATCATCAACAAATAGAATCGATGACTAACTCCCCTATTCTGTCACGTATTTCTTTTTGAGTAAAGCCTTGAAAACTATTAAATAAACAAAATAGACATATTTCATTACTAAAAATATTAAAGAATAAGTATTTAGAAAATTTTGGATTAAATTGTCACGTTATAATTACCGAAGAAGTGCAATGGTGTTATCCGAACAATAATTATCAATAATATCTTTCATATCACATGACATAGAATCCATTGACTTCATGAGTTGTTGTTATACATAAAATCTAATTTGAGTTATCAACATTTTGAAGGACAATAATTTTGAATTATGGCAAGAATTTCATACCTTGATCATTTCCCAAAGATTATGTCTCCCTTTTTACATGCTCATATTGAACATTTTTAGGGCCATGCAAATACATATTGTGGATTAAGATACATAACACATACAATAAGTAAAACTTTAATATAAACAAACTTACATTTCCATGATGCACTTCCACTCACGAACATGATTCTCATCACTCAATGGATCCATCACATATGCGTTTCAATATGAGGATCGATAACTATAAAGTAAGTAATAATAAAAGTTATGGCTACATTCATCCTTCTCTTCTGCCAACAAACTCAAGAAACTAAATTTTATTCTTATAAATAGTATTTTCTGTTTGGCATCGCGAATCGTGGGTTTACTACAGAATCTTCCAGTTTGTAGTGTCTCCTCTCTCTGACTAAATATCTATTGTAGATCTCCCATGTTATTTCTAAAACTATATTTTCCCATTGTAGATCTATTGTAGATCTCCATGTACATATAATTTATTCTCAAATGTCACCATTTTTGGAATTTATCAAAATTTTATACAAGATTATTTGATATTTAAATGGTGAAGAATCGAGGTGACTTTATTGGCGTTTTGATCTCTATATATTTCCCAATTTTGTGCAACTAATCAGACTGATCACTATAAATTTAATACATAACTCTTTCAAATACTATTGCTAATGTAGATTGACAATTAAAAACTGAAAAGGAAATTCTGCAGAAATTGATCTGGTAGCATATATCTATCACTCGAAAAAAATTAGAAAAAATTGTTAATTGTATTCTAGTGTAAATTAGCAATTAATCAACTTGAACAAATAAACTAATGCAATCAAGAACAAGAAAGAGCACAAAAGCACACACTAATCACTATAATTCAAACTAAATTCCACACAAGTCATACTGCATTAATCAAACACAACAATCCCAGATTAGCACATAACCTTATCCAAATAATTTCACTGAAAAGAACTAGCTCGAAAGTTGCGAATTTTGACAATGGGTATCGAAGAATACGAACCTGATGAATAAAGAGGATGCTTTAGTCAATTACCCTACGCACAAAATGCACAGTAGCAAAATCAGTTCTCCAAAATTGAGCTCAGAAATTACACAAAAGCCAAGGTCTAGAGACTTTTGCCTTAAAATATATGTAGAAACACAGCAATACTCATGTATTCATGTACTGCACTTGTCATAAACATAATGGATCACATAGACGACAGCATAAATCCATGTAATCTGAAGATCATAAAATTTTATGCTACTACATTCCAATAGTAACCACATGAAAATCAAACAAAGATCCAAACTTGAGTTTGGCCCATTTCTAAAGTGGACATCCCTAAAGTCTGTTCTAGCATAACATACACATAAAAATATTAAAGAATATTCGATTAAAATTTACTAACATCCCCTCAAAATTTCAAAAGAATTCTTCGTGTTCTTAGCTGCTAAGCAGCAAATGAGTTATTCTTCATACCCTCATGTTTGCTGAGGTAAAATTTTCTATTAGCACTTAAATTTATCATGGGATTATAAGAGATACCTATTTCGCTCCACTTTCTGTTGTTTTCTTGAGTTTTACCAAACCATATATAGCAATCTGGAAGCCTCTACACCTGAATAACTGTTAGCACCTCTAAATCCAATCTTGCCTAAATATTTCAGACCATTCCCATAATAAAATTTTCCTGTCCAAAAACTCAAAAGTTCCAGCTTATTTGTTTTTCCGCATTATCCTATCAACTCCCAGAGGCACCTGTTGGTTCATATATCTAGTACTACTCCATCGCGTCTCAACCCATCATTGTACTGCGATAGTCTTTCGTTTCTACAGAACAAACTAAACTTCCATCTACTACCCTCGTTTCTTATTCAGGAAAAGATAATTAATTGCACACGTGAAACAAGTTATACATAGTAAACACAGTATTTCAAACCAGAAATTCCGATTTGAACTTTAAAATCACGATCAATTTATGATGATTGAATAAAAGCAAGAAAAAGCATCTTCGACAAATTATTGGAGATAGAAAGTTCATAAATGTAGGCCAACCAATGACCCATCCCACACAATAATTCTAATACTACTACAATTTACAAAAATCAAGTTGCTTTATAGTGTATACATTCCATAAGCATCAAAATATAGAAATTGAAATAAAATCCAGACTAAAAGTAACGAATATGATGATCATGAGAGTTAGTATGATTCAAACTAATTTATCAAAACATCAGCTTTCAAACGTCTAAATAGATTCAGCAAATGTTAAAAATGCCGCACCAAGAAGTTGAATTAAGTTACTTCAACTCACTAACAACACCAAAACAGAGATTCAGAAGAAACCCAGCAGAACTAAGCAGAACTGCAAGAACAGGAAAAGGGCCAACAGTGCAAAACCCCAGAAAATCCTCCTCGAAAACCCTATGATCTGAACAATTAAATCAACCTATAAAACATGCAAAATTGCATGTAGAAGGCGAAAAAGATGCTCACCGGGAAGAGAGAGAGAGAGAGTAGGGTTAGATCGGAAGCCACGGAGTCGTTTCCGAGCTGAGTGGGATTACTTTGCCGGATCCGAATCAGAGTTGATGAGCTGAATCAAAACAATAACAAAATCCGCCCTCAACAAATCAATGGAGAACTCAAATTCATCCAATTAGTTTCTCTGTTCTTGGGAAACAACGTGGAGTCGTTGATTGATGAAGAACTAATCCAGCTGCTCCACACCGTTTTCCCCTTGGCTCCTGCATCATCAACCCTCAGCTGCTCCACACATTCCCACCTCCCAACTCGAGCGAATAAATTAGATAGCATCACATTGTAACCGCCGTTGGATATTAAAGTTACAACTTAGAAGTGAGTAAGAAACTAAGAACTTCTAATCGTGTGAATGGGAATGGAATGGAATGAATGGGAATGATTGAATGAATGTTGGTGGAGTGGACGACGCAGTTAGGGTTTAGTTTTTTTAAGTAATATATTTAAACCACGCGGATAGATCACGCGGATGAATAGTGTTGGTGGAGACTTGGGTGGACGGCGATAACGCGCGGTTAATGACCGTGGTATTTAATCTACGTGAGAGGAAGCCAGGTAGCAGCGCATTGTCATGGAATTTTCGAATAGATCGCGGAATGAGCCGTGTATAATATGCGCTAATAGACCGGTTTTGGCGCCCGTAAATTATAACGGTTAAGTTATAGACCGCGTTCCCTCTCGTTGTATATCTAATAAACTTTAGTATTAATGTATGTTGTCGATTACATGTGATTCATAAGCTAAATTCTGAGTGAATATGGCGAATAGTTACATTGGTGGGAAGAGAACCATTTTGAAAAAGTTGCTTCAACATTTAAATCGGATCATAGTATTGTTGGCAACAAAATATCTACCATAAATAGCAACATCAACGCTATGGCTCAAATAAAGATAGAATTTAAGATGGAAGACTTACAACACATGGAGGATGTCACTGCCGACAATCGAAACTTTGGAAAAAATTATCCAAGAAAGTGGGTATCACGATGGAAACCAATTTCTATTAAAACTATCAAGGAATAAAGTACATCCAAATCTATCTTATGGTAATCAACAATGCCCTACAACTTCCACTAGATTCTGCAGATGTATGAAATTGAAATTGAAGATAAAGTCTAAAACCATTGAAGTCATCTTGAAGTGGTTGGAGGCTATTAAAACTTGAATGGATAGGAGTGATGCCAACATGAGTGCCTTGAGTACTCAACTAAAATGCTTGATAAGAAAGTGAAGCAAATAACCATTATCATGAGCAACCACCATTAAAAAAGGGAAGATGGGGCGATCCTCAAGTAACATTGTGGCAAAACTCATGAGCAATCTTAAGTGAAATTTCATCGAGGACCTAATGTTGGAATAGTTTTATGAGAAAGAGATTTAGGAGATAGATGACAAAGCTCTGCTCTTGCCTTTGGTTTATTATTGATAGCTCTTGATGTGTTGATCCTCTACATACGAGAGGTATTTATAGAAGATCGAGAGAATCAAGATGTAGACACATAATGACTCATAATAGCTAGATACTTGAAAAGACTCTATGAACTCGAGACTCTATGAACTCGAGACATGAACTCAAAGACTAGTTTTACAAATTAACCTTTAACACCCCTCTTAATTTGTAATCTTCATAACGTCCTCGAGTCGAAGAAGCTTCTCAGCCTCTGCTTTGGTAAGAATATCAGTGGCGATCCGCCGTCTTGATATACTCAAGAATTTTCCTTTACCAATAATGTCTCGAATGTAATGGTGCTTTCGATGTGTTTCGATCTTGCATGAAAAGCGAGTTCTTCTTCTCGATATCGGATTGATTATCACATAAAATTGGAGTTGGTTGGAGATATCTTATTGAAGAATCTTTAAAATTCTCCTCACCAAATCGACTACGTGCGACTTCATTCGCGAGATGTTATCACCTCTATGACGATAATGAAACCGAACTACGCTTCTGAACTCCAGGCGGTTTGAACGAGAGCAGAAAATGTAGCCGCGTGCTTTTATCATCTTGACTTCCGATCCTATCGTAAAGCCAACATTGCTTTCTTTCTCATATTTGATGCAAGTTCTTAGTGCCTTGAAGGTAACGAAGAACTCTTTTACTGAGAAAATGAATTTTGCTTGATTTCCATGAATCTCGAAATTAGACTCATGAGTAGAGAATGTCGGGCCTTGTGTTGGTTAAATAAATCAAGGAACCAACGACTTCTATAAAGTCTAGGATCTGCGTTCTCTGCTCCGTCTTCTTCTTTAACTTTTCATTGAGGAATTGGGTGTCGCTAACTTGCGATCCTCCATTCGGAACTTTTCATAAATCAGACATATTTCTCTTGAGACAAAATCTCTCCTTTTGCTTGACACGAATTCGAAAATACCTCATCAAGCGAGATCGTCATCTCGTATTCTTTCATCATCGTCTCGAGCGATCTCACAATTGCTTCATTTGTTCTGCATAAATCAAATCATCACGTAAAGAAGACCGTCATAAAATCGGTTTGGTTTTCTTTCGTAGGTGATGATCGATGGACTTTTCACAAAGCCATTTTAAAATATGCATCAATCTTTTTCATTCATGCTCGGGGCTTCTTGAAATCCTGATATACACAATTTGTAGACTTTTAGTTCTTGGCTTATTTTATCCTTGAGGTTGTTGAACATAAACCTCGTCTTCCAACTCTCCATTAAGAAAGCGATTTGAAGTCAGTGAAAGACTTGAGCTCCATTTGGCTGCAATGAAAACGATTCGATTGTTTCCATCCTAGCGCCGGTGCAAAAGTTTCGATATAGTCGATTGGGTTGTTGTGAATAACCTCGGCAACTAATCGCGCTTTGTGTTTTGCACTTCCATCTTCGTCATGCTTGATCTTAAAGATCCATTTCAAACCGATGGCATCTTTTCTTAGGAAGTTCCACAAGCTTCCACGTTGCATTCTTTTCTATGCTTCATTTATCGTCCTTGCTTCTCCATACATCCTCGTTTACGCCTCAAAGTCTTGAGGTTACAAAGAAAACAAAATTTGATGAACATAGATATCTTCGAGATCGATACTTTCGGATGATCTTAGAATCTGGATCGTCTTCTTGAGTATTATTACTCGATGGATCATGAGTTTCCTCCTTTGATTAACTTCCATGGGACACTCTGTGCCACTTTCCCATTTCCGGCTGCTTTCAAAAATCACATCTCTTGAAAGCACCATTTTGTTAGAAATTGGATTGAAGAGGCGATAACCTTCGACTCATCACTATAGGATGAAGATGAGTTTTCACCTTTTCCATCAAACTTCTCCTATTTTGAGGCGAATTAGAGCATATGCAATCGACCAAATACTTTGAGTTGACTTACAGGTTTTCTTCCATGCCTTCAAATGTTGTTTTGTTGCGTGCCATGCCGTAGGGATCGATTGAGGAAGTGGAAAGTACAACACTTGACCAAAATCATTGAGTCCTTTGCCTTTCACATGCTCGCATCTTTCTTATCGTTCGATTTTTCTTTCGGCTACACCGTTTTGTTGTGGTGTATGCGAGCTGAACTCTCTTAATCCCTTCTTCTGCGTAGTTCATGAAGGGTTTGTAGATGAACTCTCCCTCGATGGTCAGGAGCATTTCATTCGTAGCTGCTTCTCGAGAGGCTTTGAAGTGCATGAATTTTGCAAAAGCTTGACCAATTCAATATAAACCCAGTCGTCCTTGTGTAATCATCACAAAAGTAGAAAATACCTTTTGTTGCCCAAAGAAGGTGTTCTTGTTGGACCACGTATGTCGGCATGAACTAATTCAGTGGTGCATTGGCTCTCCAGGATGTTTTGAAAAGGGGCGATCTCTTTCCATAAACACATCCTCATCTTCTTCATTGAGCTTAATTTGTGGCGATCCACGACCATTTCCTTTTGCTTCAACATTGCAGCCTTTGAGGTTCAAATGCCCAAACCTCAAATGCAAGATGAGTGTCATCTGCATCGCTCTTCTTGACAACATGAGACTTCATATTGAGTGGAAATAAGTTGTTTGATGTCTCTTGATAGTAGCAACATTATCTCAGTTTCTTGTCAACAATCTCACATTTTAAATCAAAATCATCTTGTAACCATTTTCATCATTTGTCCAACACTCAAAAGATTTTGAGAGATATTAGGAGAGTAATGGACATCATGAATGAATTTTTACCTACATGGTGTGCTTAGCAATAGTCCCTTTCCTGATTTTCACATGTTTCCATCACCAGGCTCGGCGTGAGAAGTGTAGCTTTCGAGTTTATGAAACTCTTCGGTTTCTGTTAAGTGGTTCTGCTGACCACTATCCAAAAACCATGTCGATCAGTTTTTCATTATTCATATGAAAGAAATAATTTGTTATTTTTCCTCTAGTAAAATTGATCCTTTCTTCTACCATTTTTCCTTCTTTTAAACCAACAATCCGATCGAATGATTAGAAATCTTGCAACTAGTGCACTTCCAACAATCTTTAGAATCATGACCATTTTACCATAGATAAAGCATTGAGGTTAGAGTTACGGTTGTGGTGTGGAGAATAATCATCCTCCTAGTCCTCTGCCTCCTCGTGGAGAATTTCTCTCTCGGCCTCTTTGAGGAGTTTCCACGATGAGTTCCTCCTTGGTGATGGAACTTTTGAGATATTTGCTCCGGCTTGAAAAGCTCTCGGGGGTTGATTGTATTTGTTCACTCTGCGCGTGTCTTCTAAAGATCCCATAAGTTCATATTGGGTGAGCTTATTGAGATCTTTAGTCTCGATGATAAGACTATAATATGTTCAAATTTGAGGAAGACTCAAAATTTTCTCGACAACTTTCATTTCGGAACTTCGCCATACTCTTAATTTGGTTAATAATTTCGCAATTTTGGAAAAAAGTCCTTCACGAGCTCGCCTTCTTTCATTGATAGGTTGTTAAATTGACTCCATAAGGATTGTAGCCTAACGAGATTGCTTTCACTCCTTGAAACTCAATTTGGAGAATTTCCCGTCTTTCGCTTTGGTGCGAATCCGAGGATAGATAGTTTCTTGACACCTTGTTGAATGATTCAGCGCCATGCGTTCTTCTTCACATTTTCTTTGTTTTCCTTTTCGTTTTCTTGATCGGAAACTTGAGCCTTCTACTATGTCCCAGAATCTGCGAGATGAAGATGGTCTCCATCGAGAACTCAATAATCATAGTGTTCGAAAATTGGAATTTGGCTAGATGTATATGAAAAATGGGTTTGGGGTACTGATCGTATTGACTGAACCCTCGATACCAAATTTGTTGGAGATAGTTTTATGAGAAGAGAGATTTGGAGATAGATGACAAAGCTCGCTCTTGCCTTTGGTTTATTATTGATAGCTCTTGATGTGTTGATCCATCTACTACGAGAGGTATTTATAGAAGATCGAGAATACAAAGATGTAGACACATAATGACTCATAATAGCTAGATACTTGAAAAGACTCTATGAACTCGAGAGACTATGAACTCGAGAGACCTATGAACTCAAAAGACTAGTTGTTACAAATTAACCCACCTAAAATACAAAGTGAGGGCCTTAAGCCTCATAAAGAAGAGCTAAGAAGAAGAAGAAGAAAAGGAAGAGAGAAAACCACCTCCTTATTATTTTCATTTTCCATTCCTCAATGCAGAAAGATAGCAAATGAGCAATTCTCCAAGTTTCTTGAGATAAGATCCACTTAACATGCCTCGTGGAGGCATTAAAAAAATACCTACATATGTCAAGTTCCTAAATTATGTAATCTTGAATAATAAGAAATTGAAAGACTTCAGACGATGTGTCTCATGAAAATGTAATGACCTCTTCAAGAAAGTTGTCCACAGGTTGAAAGATTTTCGGAAAGTTTACATTCCTTGTGCTATTTGGTGGAAAATCTTTTGAGGATGCCTTGTTTGATTTGAAGCATAATCTTGATGCTCTTGTCCATCTTCAATAAGTTAGGGATCGGGACCATCAGCGTACATCGCATTCAAATGGCGGATCGATCTATTATATATCTAAAAGGAATTGTTGACGATGTGTTGGTAAAGTTGGTGATTTTATCTTCCTCGTTGATTTGTGGTGTTGGATATAGAAGAAAAAGAGTGTTTCTTTAATTCCGGCGTCTTTTACTACGGTGGACCTATGATTGATGTGGAAAATGAAAACCTAAGCTTGAGTCTATGATGAGATTCATACTTTCTTATGGATCTATGCAATTCCATTAAGATAAAAGTTCTTACTAAAAGAAGAACAATGATTTTGAATGGGGATTACTTTATTGACATGGGAGATTGATACACTTTGAAGTATCGAGGCTTTAATAATGTCTTGGATTATATAAGGTTGAATCATTTGAGAGATGCATGCTTGTGGGTGACTATCACTACATCCTCCTCTATGACATTGAGAATTCAATCTTACTAAACCATGTCTTCTTATTTCAAAATATTCTTTCTTGAGTTGTATCTTGACCGTTCTTGAGTAAGTTATTTTGTTGAAAAGTATGTGTTAGGTGCATTGCTTGATGAGGCTTATGATTATGTGGAAAATATTTATTTTATTGGACTGAATCACATGCTTGGTATTTCATGATTTGTTGAGCTTGAGTTGATTAATTAGACACTTAGCCTCAAAGAACTTGGATAAAGATGAGCTTGTGCTATTTTGAGCCTTTACTATTTCTCACCATGGTCTCATTTTATTTATTATGTGTAAAATATAGAACATGCTTGTATGTCTCTAAAACTTTTATGGATTCTTCTTTGGAGTTAAAACGTGTGATCTAGATTTAGAAATGATTAAAGGCCATTGTTCTTAGCCACTTCATCCAAATAGTATTCATTTTTTTGTCATGTCCGACCTCTTAACTAGAAACTAGTTAAGCAATTAGACCAGCGACAGGGAAAAGCGAAAGAAAAGAGAATAACAACAAACATCAACAAATCGATACCACGGTTAGCAAACCGATAAGGAATATATATATTCAAGGCATGCTTCATCAACAATAATTCACAAGCGGTCCAAAATTATATACAATATTTGGTCAAACAAAAACAATCGAGGCGTCAAAATCAAATTCTTGGTCACACAGGATGCAATATCACAACATCAATATAATATCTACCATCGAACTGAATTCATTTATTTCAAAACATAAAACAAGCAAAGGTCAAAGTTTAGCAACAAGAAGTGTGGCTAAGAATCATGAATGATGACATAATACTTTGGGCACAAAAGCGACAACTAGAGAACTCATTGCACAACATTCGATTCAACATCCTCTCGAGCTCAATTACACATTTAGAAATACATGCAGGCGTGAGTACAAAATGCACTCGATGGGTATATCGAAAATATTTGAAACATTGCTCTTGAGCTATAAGATTGACTTGTCACGATATAACACATATGAGTTTTAGTAAAATAACATGTGCATGCTACTTAAGTAAACTTGCTTTCATGCTTATACAAATGATGCAGATAATTAACATGTGCGCAAATAATTATCTCTGTCACTTCATAAACCATATCTCATCTTGTGTTGAGAAGTAAGCCTTTTCAAACACTATGACACAACTATCGCTAGCTCGATCACTGTGTACATAAAACCTACGTGACTTATCCGATATAATAGGTCGATATCGTTCATCTTTGCAGATAGACAACATGCATCATGCTCAAAATATCGGCAAGTCTCACTTCTCAAGTAAATGCATATCATAAATTTTTATATGTAATTTGCATATTACTTTATCTTTTGGTAAGAACCACCCAGACCGTTACTCTAAAGGATTGTACTTTCTTTCATTCTCTTCTTTATTATTTCCACTTGGTCCTTCAATCAATATAGAATAATATATGAGCATACTAGGAACCGACAAGAAGATAAACTACGTATTCTTATCTAAATCGTCACGATTATAGGTTCTTGATACTCAAGACTCTAAGATCTATAAACACTTAGGCCATTGCATCATCTAACAACATCTAAACTCATATTTATAAATTATAGAAGCCATTATTGTGATAAATATATCGGTTAAAATTCACATTGATCGATTTCAAAAGGGTTTCGATAATTTGCTCCTAACTTACTATTCGCCTCTAAAACTTATTCTGGATTATAAACATCAAATTTTGAAAGCATTTTGATCTCAAAAGCATTTATGATATTCTACTCGATGCGGGTTCATTCGACAATAACGATAACAAAAGAACAAAGACTACGAAATTCTATGACTCTTGACTCAAGACTTCTATGAACACATATCTACTATCTAGACTGAAATCTAAATCTTCTAATTCTAAGCAAGATTTAGGAATTATATCTCGATTCTATCTCGGGTTCTATCTTCCGACTAAAAACTTAATATAAAAGCATAGAACACCAACTCTTTCTTAAGGATGCAATGCTCTTCTTGTAAGCTCTTGTGAGCTAATCTTTGCTACAAGAGTGCAGTTACATTTTCATTGATTTAGCCAATGGTTAAGGATAGAACTTGAAACTAGTGTTTGGGATATAAATTAGATGAAAAGTGAGAGAGACTATAATATGACTTATTTTGAAAGTTACTAGTGCTCCTATAAGCTCAAGAAAAATCATAAAAAATATGTTGAGAATGAATAATAAATGAACTGAGTATAAATGAGTGAATAGCATGTTAGTTTAGACAATTTAACAAGGTTTTCTAAAATTGTGAAAGATATGCGAGGGTTGGATATTGTAAGAATTGAGAAGCTTGACTTGTGGGATTTGTTGTTGATTTTCATGGAATAAAAAGTCACTTTGTAAAACAAATCCCACGTTAAAAAATCCACATTATAATTGAATGAAGTCTTTTTATCTTTATCCTAGAGTACATATGAATGATGAAAAGATTGATGAATGGCAAGCCTATGGAGGACTACTTGAATTTTTCCAATTTTGAGTGCAACCACGTCCCACGATGAGAGCTGAGTGCTTGATGCTATAACCAATTTTGTTAGAATTCAAGTTTGAGATGCTTAAGTATTGAAACTTGTTGATGCTTGTAAAACTTTGCATGTGTACTAGTACATGTTTCATATTTATTTCTCTTTCTTCTCTTCTCTTCTCTTTGTTGTTTGACAACAATGATTTAAATTGGGGAGTTCAGAAACAAGGATTTTATACCGTCTATAAGGTGCATTTGACGTTAATGGTGAAAGAAAATCATGTTTAACCAAAACTCTTTTTACTCAAATTCAAGCCCATAGTTCACTATACCTTCAATACTTCATTGCTAAGGTTGGACCATATTTTCACACTTTCTCTCTACACATTGGAAGAGTTGGAGCGATCGAAGATGAATTGAAGAGAAGACAGTTAAGATTGAAGTTCAAGTTTAGAGGATTCACCTATGATTTATTGTCTTTCAATAATAATATTTTGTAGTTTCGTTTGTTTTGCATTTATGAACATAGAAGCTAGACTCATTTATTATGGGGCTTGGATTCGGTGAGTTTGTTATTAATAGAACTTTTCTTTAATCAATTATGGATTCTTTATTCTTCTGTGCTCTTGGATATATTGTGTGCTTGCTTGATTGATCACCTTTGAACATGTTTAATTTGTTGACTTCGAACCGGATGAGAGTTGGCATTTTATTTGGAGGACAAGACACATAATTTCAATAGAATCGAGAGGTTGAGAGATTGTGTGAGGACAATAATTATATGAGCTTCTGAGAGCTGTAGGTTAAGAATTAATTTGAAATTGGTGGTTTTTCTATAATCCCAGTTAAGTTCACTCAAGAGGGACTAATACTAACTTTGAGTAACCTAAGTAATTAAGCTCTTGTGATAATTAACTAAGTTCAAGTGAAATTTAATAGTGTTAATGGCATAAATTACCATAAAATAAAAAGTATACTTAAATCTACCCTCATATTAAAATTGCTATCAAACTTACCCAATTATCCTTTAATTGACAAAATTGATCTCATTGTTCGCATCATCACTCTGTGCATTGTGTCATTGCTTTTAAAAATAATCAAATAATTTGTATACATATCTTATTTAAATTATCTCACATAAAATCATTTTAAAATAGTAATCGGAATGACAAAACTATTAAATTTTATATTTAGAATAAAAAGTAATTTGGAATGAATCTATCGTATTAGTCATTGTTGGATGACATGGCCAGCGATTACGGCTAACCTATTTTTTTATTTTTCAATTTAATTTCTAATTTTTATTTTTAAATTCACGTAAATGTGTAATCCCATCATATTTTACATCCTCTACATTCACGTAAATATTATAGAATGATTAAAAATATATAAAATATAGTTTAATTTGTGATGTAATTATACAAAAATATTAATAATATATTATATCAGTTAAAAAATTCACATTCAAGCATTAAAGCAGCGATGGCTTTCCAAAAAATAGGTTAGCCACAATCAAAGTTGCTTTGCGGCGAGGTTAGCGTCGTTGAGTACAACCGTTGTTCAGACGTAACCTCACCGACGACAACTTGACGGTGGCTAACCTAAAAACCGCTCGTTTGTGATTAACTAGACATCGATTTATTAATAACTAATTATGATTTTTATATATTAATTATATCGTATGCTTAAAACTAAATATTTTGGCCGTCTTGGGATGGGTTGGCCATCGTTGGGGATGGAGAAGGGGTTGGCCTTTTGAAGAACTAAGGTGTTGGCCATCGTGGGCGTCGTTTCCGTCGTGGGAGTGGCCACGAAGGTTGGCCATGGTGAGTGTGTGAGAAAGGTTGGCGATGGTAGCATGTCGAGGAGGTTGTGTCACGTTCCGAGAGATAAAGAAATGGTATAGTGCGATACTACTAGCATTTCTTTAATAAATGGATAACGTGCCCTTGAGGTTGGGCATACATTCTTGACAAAGAATCATCATAATTACATAACAAATATGAAATAATATTTGTATTATCTCACGCGGATAAAGTTCGAAGTGCAAACCAAATGACATTTCATACTAAGCATATATTATATGTAAATAACAATAACTATAAAGCGATGACAAAATGAATTCATGATTAAAATAGCTTAGGAATATTAATATGGTCATAAGATAGTCTTCACCATGTGAAGATAAAGCAATGATAAGTCGAATATTCTTTGGAGAAACATCAACAACTTCTCATGCGCTCCACTATGCCAATTTGCAGAGTTTGAAAACAATTGTGGGTGAGTAATAATATCTTCGGGGTTTAGCCATTTGAAAACATTTGCGAAACCATTTGTTAGAAGAATAATATGCTTTGAACGATATAACATAGAAATATTTAAAACATTTTATCACGTAAGCAGATATGGTTTATTTTCGCCTCGTCTATTGGTGCAGCTTCGATATGAACATGTGAGCGAACGAGATCCACTACCATGTATGTTTGAAATAGAGAACCCAGTCAGGGTCGAGATAAGTGGAGCAACCCACAATACCCTCTTGTGTGTACACTAACCACGACGGCGATCGATATTCTGTGGATCGATCGTTAAACAGCAGGGCACTTTACACATAGAGAGTTAAAACATTTATAACATGGATATTCTTTGCATTTGCATAAACATTTAGAGTTTTAATAACTTTTTGGAAAATAAAACCCCTTTATTGCGAAACAGAACAGCGAAAGGATTGGTGGGATCCTAAGTATCCTCTTACGTGAGCCTACAAGATAAGTTCTCAACAAATTATAGTCCAAAACCGACCTTAACATCTATCAAATTGTCATCACGTTCTCTATAGATTAAGCTGGAGTTTTGAATTTGAATTAAATCTTGAAATTCAATTTCTTACGTAAGCAACAATACCCTTGATTTTGACTTTGAAAGCTTAATTTGATTTTGAAAAATCAAATTATCAAAAATATTTTTATTACAAGTATTTACAACTTTAGTTTATTTTAAATAAACTATTTCAAGATCAACGTAATCAAAACATAAATACTTAATATATATGCATATAATAATACTTATGCATAAATCATGAGAATAACACATCGAGCAATAATAAACCCAACAAGTCTAAAATCATTTATATACTTTCCAAACATCAAATAATAACTTGATAATTTTCTTAGATATAGTTGCATAATTAAATTAATTATGCTATTATCAACATTTAAATAGTCAAAACTTAAATTAAGATTCAAAATAATTATAACTCATAATCAAATATTCTTTTATGTAAGAGGGCCTAAAATTTAAAACATGAAACCATTAGAGTGATAAGCCCACAAAATTTTGAGCCCAAAAAAATTAAAAGAGCCCATAAAATAAAAAAAAATAAAACAAAACAAACATCACAACACATTCTCTCTCTCTCTCATCACTCTCTCTCTCTCAATCATAAACTCACTCTCTCTCTCTCTGTTCCTCCCTCCCCAGACGTCTCTCTCTCCTCCCCACCCCTAGGGGTAAAAATCAAAGAATGTCATCAGAAAGGCAAGTTTAAAATTCGGTTCGATTTTCAGTTTTCGGATCGGATCGGATTGAAATTTTAAAATTTGGATTTGATTCGGTCGAATTGAATTTTTATCAGAAAAATCGAAAATTTGAATTATATATAATTTATATATAAAATAATATTTTATTTAAATATTTTTAAATTTAATATAAATATATATAAATTAACAAAATTGGTTTGGATTTTGGTTCAGTCGGATTTTTATAAAAATCGGATTTTGATTGGATTTTCGGTTGGATCGTTGTTATCTCCAAATTCGGATTATCGGATCGGTTGGATTAGTAATCAAAAATCAAAATCTCCCTCCCCCCCTCCCAATTCATTTTCTTCACGCCGTCGTCGCCGGAATCCGGCGACCGGCGACTCGATAGTAGCCACCTCCTCCTTCAGTATCTCTCTCTCGTCCACCCCATCTCACTCAAACCCGTAACTCTCTTATCTTCAATAGATCCAAATAAAACTCTCCCCTTTCTTCTTCCTTGCGACCGCCGCCGCCTCAGTGCCGGAATCCTGCAACCTCGGTAGCCATCATCTCTCTCATCTCCTCTCACTCAACCCGTCTCTTTATCTTCGAAATCAGACCATCCTCCTCTCTCGGTCCTCACGCCGCCGTCGACACCTCCTCTCTCATTCCTTCCACCGCCATCGCCGACCCCATTCTCTCTTGCCTTCCGCCGCCGTCGCCGACCCTCCCTCTGCTCCCTCATTTCTTTCTGTCTACCGAACAGCAGCAGCGGAAGCCCCGACGCTGCCCCCCTCTCTCTCTCTCTATGTTTCTCTCCTCAACTCCTCTCACATCTCCCTTAGTTCTTGCTACAAGGCCGTCGCCGTGCCTTGCTTCCCTCTCTCGGACGGCCGACAGCAGCCCCATCATTGTCAACATCCCGCCAATCTCCCTCGCTCGTCTCACTCAAACAACAACAGTAGTTACACGCAGCCAAAAAATACAGAAAGAGCAAAATATAATTTCATATTTATGTTCTTATTAGATGAATTGTGAAAGTTCATATCTTATATTGATTTGCTATTGTAGAAATTATAAAATGTAAGTCTCTGTATGCGTGTGTTTGTGGAATCTAATTCATGTGATGGTTCTCTGCTAAAAGGAAATAATAGTCATTGGTTTCTATATCTGGAGTCATCAAATTGTTATACATGGAAGGATACAGTAATCACATGGGTTGTATCTTAAATTCTTACCCATCCTTTGTCCTTGAGTTTGTTGGTTTTACTGTAAAAGAATTGTTGGTTTGACTGGTGGGATGTCGATTGGGATGATGCTTTTGTTCTGCAGCTTATGGCAATGTGTATTATGCAAGCAGGTGTGAGGTGAGGTTGTGTAAAAAAGGATTGCAGGCTAGTGATATGGATGGAATCTGCTGTCTTAATGTAACGAAAATCGATCTGATTTAGCGAGATTATTACTCTAGAGGAATGAATAAACATAAAAACTATTTATCATAAGCTGTGATACATCGTCAGTATGTTTTGAACTTTCTACTAAGCTTTGTTCTTGTGGAGGCGTGTGATATGTAATATGACGATGTCTTGTCAGTATAAACTTTCGACAACCTTCTATTACCTCTATTCCACGTCTCAATCATCTGCGTTTAAAAACAAATATCGGTGAGTAATAATGCTTCGGTGGACTTATGCGAAACATTTTATTATCTTTAAATTACTATCATCGTTTGTAAAGCAGGGGTTTTATTAAAAGGCCTTGTCTTACTAAACATTTTCATAAGCGTTAAATGCATACATTTTTTTGTATGTATGATCATATCTTTCATTTCATTAACATTACCATCGTGAAAGGCCTCCTCTACGTCATTGTGACAAACAGTGAATTGTCCTTATACGCGATCAATTAGGTGTAGCGTTAATCTGGCCGGTATAAATTGGGATCGAGTCGATTTCATTCATAAGTTGGGCGACCCGACAACATTCATCATTCATTCATTCTTGATAGGATCATCGTAAAACATAAACATTTTGGGGGGTAATTTCAACATCATTTCATAATCATTTCTCGAAAGGCATCGTAAATAATTCTTTTCGTTTCGAAAGCGTCGTAAATAAAGCGTTTTATCGTGAGGATAAGAAAAGAAAAGCCCACAGTGCGTAAGCTTTCTTAATCGTTTTCTTTCTACGCCGTGATCGCGTCCGTCTCGCTACGTAAAAGCGATTTTAGTACTTTGGTCGTTTTCGATATTTTCAAGTTTAAATAAACTTTGATAACTTATACTATAATAATTTGAATTCATATGAATTCGATCACGATCGATCGCGTATCTAACTAAACATTTCGTGCTTGATGGGGCGAGATATGTTCGACTATTCATTTTAACCCTTTGGGTTAAGCGTTGGCGATATTCTAACGTTTTTCGATATAAAGATTTCAATTATGAAATCTTTTCTCAAACAGTTCCTTATACATTACGTTTTACATGCATTAGCGTATTTATCGAGCGTATTTATACGTTGATTTCAAAAGTCGACAACTTTGACTTTTCTTTATAAATTCATTAATAATTCATATTTTAATTTCTAATTTCCATATAAATCGATTTTCAATCGATTTCTTTCATAAAACCCTAATTCTCGATTTTTCACGAAATCGATAAACTTTATTAATATTTTCTTAAATATTAATTAACTTATTCATTAAACATTGTTTTCATTTCTAACGTTATTTAATATAACGTTTACATAAACATAGTATACTATGTTTATAAAATTTCATAAATTCTTAATATGTCTAAAATAATTTCTAGACATATAATGTATTATTTTTCTGATATTAGGATTTAAAATCCTTAATATATATTAATCAAACTCTCGATTTTGAGCTTAAATTTTCAATCTTCTTCCAAAAATTCTTCTAAATTCATATAGTGTACTATTTTATCATAGTATCACTAATATGTATTAACATTAACTATAGAAAATTTGGACATCACCTACTTAACGTTATAGGTCACGGTTATTGGCGAAAATTGTCGATAAATTTTCTAAAATTCTAATTAAATTATCAAGCCAACATTGATTTATAACATATTTATAACATAAGGTCCAACATATTCAATTTCTACATCAAAAATTATTGTTCTTGGTTTCGGTCCTTTGCCAAACTATACACTAAACATTTTATAAAATTCACAAAATTACACTATGCTTATATACTATAGTGTAGCATAACATCATAATATTCATTAAAATCAACTTATGGAGTTATAGTTGGGAGCAGAGAAAAAAGTTTTCTTAAGTTTCTTTATACATAAAATTTATGAGATTCGGTATAAAGGGAAGTTAAGACCACGATTAATAGGATCATATGATATACTATAGAAAATATGCCCAATAGCTTAGAGATTGACATTTTGCCAAATGGAAAATCATAGAATGTATTTTAGGTTTCACAACTAAGAAAATGCGTGTATGATCGTAGACACATAATCCATTACGTCGATGTTATCCTTGCTTTGGATATGAATTATGAGAAAGGACTCGAGTATTTCTTAGACCAAAAATTTTAATAGTTAAAGAATAAGTCAAAAGCACGAGTAAAAGTCCTATAGAGACATCGTGGACAATAGAAAGCAATGTGGAACCTTAAAATAGAATGATGGAGAGATATCAAGAGCCCTTCTAAAATATGCAAATTTCGGGATGAAATTTCTTTTAAGGGGGATAGTATGTAATACCCCGATCGTCTAAAATTCGTTTAAGATTGATTAAGTTGTTAATTGGGGTTTTTGATTTTCATTTGTTAAAAAGAAAAAAATAAAACAAAAAAAAAATGTTTCACCATTTAATTCCTAAAATGTCAAAAATTTGAGGATGTTTTACTAAGAATTTTGTTTGGTCTTTTAACCACATGTTTGATATTATAAATTAAAATATTTAGTATTATCATACTAATGTGTTGACCAAGAATGCTTTCATTTTATTTTGTTTTGGATGACCGATTTTCTTGTGTTGAATCACAAAGATTTTTATTTATTGTATTTCTTCCACTACATATGCTATTATTGAAAACCATTAGAATATTAAAATACTTTATGAGGTACAAAAGCCTTTCATTTTCTCGGGGGAGGCAAGAGCATAGGAAGGAAAATGAGAAATAGTTTTTAGTGATGCAAGCATAGTGTTTTAATTGACCACATGTGGAAATAAAAATTTGACTAAAGGCATAAGTGAAGAAAATAACACAAACACTTTCAACCACACCAAAACTCACGAAAACACACACCAAAATTGAGAAGAAGAACTCCACTCTTGCAACTTTCAAGCTTATTTCAAGGCTATTTTTTATCTCTTGCTGCTTTAAATCCATGGGAAAGCAAGCGATCGTCTCTACACATCTATGGTTTAATTTTAAACTTTCATCCAAGTTATGCATGTTTCAATTTTATCTTATTTCTCATGAAAATAAATGGAGGAAAGCTTGAATCATGTGTATCTATGTACTAAAAATATGCTTAGGAGTTCTCGGTGATCGTATAAATGAAATAAAATTTAAGCTTCATGTTGTTCTTTAATAGGCTGAATCTTTGAGAATTTTTGTTTGGATCTTGATATTTAATTTTGATGATAGCATGTAGATATGTGATCTAGATATATGAAGCATGAGGTGTAATTGATTTCAAAATTTTAAAATCAAGTATGAGAAAAGAGGCGTGGTGGTGAAACTTTTAAGATTAGGTTTAGTCTAGATTTTTGAGAGAAGAGGCTAAATTTCTTAAATCTATGAACTTCATATAGCTTAAATTTTCTATATGATTGGATGATGGATTAATGTATAATATGATATAAGAATGCCATATGAATTTTGTAAGATTTAATTCCAAGTCTAGAAGAAGTTATGCTTTAGGATCGAAATCGGCGACACGCCACCTTTTATTCAAACCGCAATATCGCTTTAAATCCAGAAACTATTTTTAGCATCGTTTTTTATAAAAACTAGACTTCCGTGTTTTTCTAATATCATCTTCAAAACACCTAATTAGTTCTATAACAAAATAGTTTATTGTTCAAATTTGGTGCTACGCACATCAACATATTTATTGATAACAAATCGACTTGAAACAGGGACAAGCTTGTTAGTTCGATTTTTGTAAACTTTTTACTATGAATATGAAGACACTTCCTTCACGAAAAATGTTCTTTTATGATTTTAAAATATATATATAAAAGTTTAGAAATTTTTAAGTATGTTTAAGTGGTCAAATATATGATGCATTTGAGGTCGCACACAAAGTCATGAAACTACTGACAAGCTTAGCATTGAATTTTATTATATTATTTAATGTGAAATTGAATATTAGTCCTTCATGAAAAATTATCCTTTATGTGTCCAAAATCAACATCTAAAATTTGGGAATTTTTTGAAGAACTTTTAAATGTCTAAACTTGGGACGAACTAAGACTGTTCAATGAAAATGAAATTTCAGCACATTTAGAATCATAATTTTTAAAGATATTTCACTCAGTTTGAAAACAACTTTGAATATATCGAGCATAGTTATTTGAAGTGAGCACATTGTGGTGTTGAATATGTTAGTGCGTGAGCATAGTTATGTTTAATGCACATAGTAATGTTTTATGTCTCAGCATAAATATGGTGTTAGCGAGATGTGAGAGGGAGGGATAAATTTAAATCTTGAGTTCAAGGTGGGGTTTTGAACCCAATTTAAGGTTTACAAATTATAAGCAGATAGTACAAGCTTAGAGGCGTTAAGAGTTTAAAAACAATGAGTAAAATGTGTTAAGAAAGATAAAATGGTAGCTTCACTACGATGGAGTTAAATGCATTTGAGGTTTAACCATGCATCTTAAAAATGGAATTGATATCATAACTAAAATTGTTTCTTGATAACTACCTAGTATGACAAAGTTTTACGGGAATGTTATGAGGCTTGAAGCAATGTTTAGTCTCATTAAGTCATGATAATATTTGATTAGGAAATCTGAAATAGATGAACTAACCTTATTTAGCTAAATGTGCAAAAACTACGAAAAATCAAAACTAAGTACTAAACCACGATATGGTTCGAAAGTTATCGTTAATCGGTTATGTAATCCCTACATTGCTAGAGACTTGAACAACGTACTAATTAGTTTCTTACTTAAGGTGAAATATGAAAGTAGTCGACGAAGGACAAAGGAAAAACATCGAGTTAGGAGGAGATAATACAGTGGGCTTTCTCTCAATGATCAAAAGAAAATGAAAAGTCTTTATTTACGATGCTTTCTTTTGAGAAAATGATGATGAAATGTTACTATTAATTGTCTGTCCAAAGTGTTTATGTTTTATGTATGTATCCTATCTCGTGTTGGTCGTGACTTGAGTTTAATCAATTCGGATCCTATGCTAGATGGAGAATTCTAGTAAGGAGTAACGTGTACATCGAGGGTGTTGTCTTGTTGAGAGTTCCTCTCAACCGATCCTGCGTCCGTGGAAGGAGGCCTCGTTCTACGGTGCGAGATTAGTCGAGATATGGATCATCTGGATGGAAAATGGTCCGGCCGGACAAAATTATGAAAATGAGAGAAAATGTTTAGTAAGCGAGCATTTCAAATAAAACCTTATGTGTTCTTGATTGGGCGGTACAATTAAAAATGAAAAGTTTTGGCATAAGTCTCTTGGGTATTTTATACTCACCGCATATTCATTTTGATGTGTAGGTTGAGTGGGTGATGAAATGGAGAAGTGTTGAGCGGTTGATCCCTTGTGTTGCGATATAGTATAGAACCTTGAGTGCACGTCTTCACATGTCTACCTCGCACGTTTTCATTGCGGATGTTAATTTATGATGTTATGTCTATATAAATGCTATTTTTTCTTTGAAAGTATATCACCAAATCATGATGCCCATTTCTTTCCGACTTCTAAATTCTTATCTCAGTCGCTGACTACGGCTAGGGATAACAGTTTGTGACGTGTTGGGAATGTCATTTCATCAAATGACAATCTATAAAGCGTCTTGATAAATAAATCGCCGTTAAAGGTTCAAGATATCTTATAATTGAAAGCGAATCAAATCCAACATATATCCCAGTCTTCGTTGGGGACCCATTTTATGCGTTGTGGAGGTGCAATTGGGACTTGAACAACACAACTAAAAATTCGTAGATGAGAAACATTAGGTTCTTGACGAGAGCTATTTGCATAGGGAGTATTGGTGGTTGGCTATCGACTGTCTGAACTAATGTTGCGATGTAATATGGCATAACCCGAGAAGAAGTCAAGTCTTGACATCATAACTAGTGGTCTAGCAATAAGTTGAAGGCGTTTAATAAACGACTATACTAAACCATTTTGAGTATGGACATGAGCAGCAGTGTTCAATCTCAATCCCAATAGCCATACAATAATTATTAAATGCTTGAGGCGTAAATTTACTAGTATTATCAAATGAATCCTCTTGATTGGATTGTTAGGGAATTGAGCTCTTAATTTTATTATTTGAGAAAGTAGTCTAGCGAGCATTTGCATTTCTAGTGGAAAGCGACATCGTGAGACCATCTAGAAGAATCATCAATCAATACCATAAAGTATCGAAATGGTCCACATGGTAGATGTCACGGATCCACAAATATCTTATTGAATTCTTTCCAAGAAAGATGGAGATTCAAAATTGACATTGTTGGATTTGTATACTGGAAACAGTTTTGGTTGAGCTTATATACAATGTTTCCTGTTATCACTATTACAATCTCCTATCTGAATTGTTTACTTGATTGCATATGTATGTCCTTTTATCTCATATATAAGTTAGATCATACGATTGTGTTGTAGATCACGAGAAGTCGTATGATTGGTCGAAGCTTAATGAGATATAAAAATCACCGGTGAGACAATTTGAGGACGAGTTGTCGGTATAGGTCGCGTATAGATAAAAAGTAACTTGACTTAGTTGCTTGTCTATACTAATGCGTCTCGGCGTATTGATGGATCACATTAAGATGAGTTCTTCTATCGACCGTCGTAAAGAACTTAGATCTCGGTGACTTTAAGTTGATCTAAACCTCGATAAGGTATTAGGTGAGTATGAGTTCTTGTTATCACTTTGACTTGCTATGAGTGAGGGTTACATAAGTTAACCCAAGATTCTCTCGCATCTTAGGTGGTGGCGGTGCTTGTATGTCATGCTAGTTACACCGTATCGAGTCACCGTATCCGTTCGGGATGGAGACATCCCTTAAGGAGCTCAAAATGTTTATTGTACTAAACCACTGCGGTTGAGTTATCTCAAGTACAATAATAAGGTTGAGTGGTACTACTTAAGAATTAAAGTAATTAATTATTTTAAGCGGTCGAGCAGCTGTAAATAATTAATGGACGTCTGATATCTTAAATAAGGGATTAGTTAAGTCTAAATGCGAGCCCGACTCAACTTGGAAATAAAGGGTAAGTCGGCATTTATTCTCTAGTGGCATGAATAAATGTTTATGAATTAATTTATATACATGTTGAACATAAGATAATTAATTTATTTGAGGCCCATCTTTATTCCTTGCATTTGATCCAGGGCCGGCCCATCCAGGGCTGTAGCTTGATGAAAATCGTCCCTCCTTGTAGAGTCCCTATGGGACTACTGTTTTGATCCTCTCTATCCAAGAGATATTATTATATTTATTAGATATGCTTGAAATCCTATCTAGATAAGGTTTAGAGTTGCATTATAAATATAAGGTAAGAGAAAATCAAAAGCTAATCCTCAATTGTGAAATTTTGAAATCCATACTTCTCAAGCTTGGAATTTTGAAAATCTCTAAGAAGGAGGAAGGCAATTTGCGGATTCTCCATAGACTATCCTCGCTCGACATTGGAGTTTAGGCAATCGGGACACGATCCGGAAGATCAAAGCAGTCTTGATCGATCATTGCACGACAAATTCGCGGTAAACATGAGAAAACACCAGCGTGTTGCAATTAATTATATAGGTGCATACTATGTATATAATCAATGTATGGTGAATTAAACATCGAAGATAGATCCTCGAGAGGGTTAAAATCGATTTCCTACAATTTGTATCGAGCACGGGATCGAATCTTGGCTCATTGGATTAATTCACGTTTGATTATAACGTGCGCAATTAATTAATTGTGAATCATAGTTCATCGTGGCTCGTTTTATTTTTGTCGGATTTTATTTTCACCGAGAAAATCCGTGGTTAGATTAGATTTTTCCTTGTAAATCTTATACGTAAAAAGAAAAGACAAAAGTACAAGAACGAGACAATGGGAGGCACGCCAAAAAATCGGACGCCTTGCGGCCGAGAGTGAGCGAGCGGCACGGACGTGCTCGGCCTTCATGCACATCTTAGCGACTAGGCATTTTCTCGGTAGGTATCGGCTCGGCGGATGGGGCTAAGCGGGTCACGCGGTAGCATCGAAGGCGCCAGCGTCACGGTCTCCATGCGAGACGGTCATCTTGGCGCTCGGCGAGGCCGGCGGTCTCGCAGGCGAAGTGCTCGTGCGGTCTCGGTAGGTCGGGCCGGCGGCCTTCGGCGGCGAGGCGGCAGGCGCGCGACTCTCTGGAAGCTTCGCGGCGCTCGGCCGAGCAGTCCGTAGGCTTTCGATAGCTCTCGGTAGGTCACCCTCGGCATCCCTCGGTGGCATCGGGCAATGCATCTTGGCACGCATCGACGGGTCGGGCTCATCAGCCTTCGGTAAGCCTCGGGAGGTATCGGGTGGCCGCGCTCGATAAACTTCGACATAGCGGCGGCGTTTGCGCCTGAAGTCGCGCGGTTTTCTCGGCGATTCGCGGCAGTGCAGCGTAGATGGCTCGGCGGCATCCCTCGGCGGCGTGGTGGTGGGTCTCGGCGGTGGGTGACGGCGCGGAGGCCTCCGGCGGGATCGCGATCTTGCTGGCGCTCCTCGGTAGGACACAGGCGACATAGCGCGATGGGGCACGCTCGATCTTGTGCAACTGCAGCAATTCTCGGCGGTCCATCCAGCGGTGGATGATGTCTGCTGCGACGAGACGGGTAGCTGGATCGCGACCTTCTCGGCGAGCTCGGTGGCGTTTTCTCGGCGAGGGAGGCGGCTAAGCGGCGGTGTCTTGGTGTGCGCATGGGTCATGCCACAGTGCACCTGACGCCAAGTTCGCGTGGGCCGACCCGGCCCGTTTTAACCAGACACGGATTTTCGGCCCGCACCGAATTTTGACCAGTCCAGTTTTTGACCGATCCGCTATTTGGCCCATTTTTCAAATTTTCGGTCCAAATCTAGTTTTGACGAATCCGGTCCGTGCCCGTGCACGCGAGGCCCATTTTTTGAGATTTTTGAAGATCTGTACTTTGCAAATTTATGTAATAAATTAGGCAGGGAAGTACACGTTCCATGAGTGAGCCGCAATGAACGATTTTATTTTATTTTTGTCGTTCAAAGCATGTCGTGGATGTTTAAATTATGCAGAAGCATGCTATGTATGTTTAATTACGTAGATAAACATATTATATGTTTTCGTGATTGGATGTGCATAGTAAGCATGCTAGGTTTATCACGTTTTTCAAAGCATATTTTAGAATTCTGCGAGCATGTGTTTACATGTTGAGTTCTATAGAAAAGCATGCTAGGATTACGTTATCTGCATGGACAAACCTTTTGAAACAAAAGACTAAGCAAGAAACCCGACATATTAATTTCTAAAATTAAAATGTCAAGACCTCCACTTTTTAATTTCTAAATAAAGTGATACGCATTGTGAGTGGCGATCACAGCGTTAGCTTGCTTGCCTTTGTTTGTCATAAGTTAATTAGATAAGATTTCTAAATAAAACATTTTAATCTATTGAGAATTGGGAGTTTCATGTGTAGCGTCCACACGCGTGGCTTGCATATCACGATTTTCATAAGTTCTTTAGAGATAGATTTAAAATGAGAAGACAAAAAATTTGGATTGGAAGCGGTATGGTCTGAGTGAGTATGCCAATTCTAAGAATTCATTTTCTGTTTGTTAAAATTGTGGTCATTGCTTAGACATCAACTCAGTACAACTTCCCGCTAAGTCCCTTCTTGTGATAGTGATGTGGTCTAGTAAGGTCGAATCATTAATTTCATTTGTCATAAGGATAAGTTGACATGGATTGAAATTAAGCGACTAAAAGGTATATTTTAGTGCAGTGGGGGGTTCGTATGTAAACGTCCACATCGCGAGAAATCTTGGTGTGTAAGATGGAAGAAGGAAGTTCGGTCCATGAACATGTCTCCCATGACTCATCTCATGGATAGTCTTGATCGGTTGGGAGGAGGTATTGACGAAGCGAGGTCGATATCATCCTCAACACCCCAAGTCTTTTGAGAATTTTCGGCGTGAGCGATCATGAGCAAGACCGAGTATACACTTAGTCGGTTGCTTAATGATCTCGTGGCGCGGAAGGAGTCATGGACAAAGGACACATGCCGCTAGCGGCGGATCTAGGGGCCCAAATTTTCGTTGAAAATAGAAGAAGAAAAGGGGCACCAAAGGTGGTAGAGGTAAAGGAACCGATGGGAGTAGTGGAAGCAAGAATATATCTACCACGGAGGCAGAAAAAGCTAAAGGAGAGGCGAGTGCTTGAGTGTGGCAAGGCGGGCATTAGAGGCCAGTGCCCTATGCTCGAGGCTCGATGTCGCCATTTGCTTTAATGCGGAAACATGTTTAGCGATTTGTTCTACTCATTCATGGGTAGTAGATAGAGTCTGACGATCATGTTTGTTACACCTTGCGGGGTTTCTGCGGACAAAGAAGGCTGCAATGGCGAGATAACGATCTCCACGAACAGCGGTGAAAGTCGAGGCCGTTGCAATCGGAGATGTTTCTTTATGTTTTGATAGAACTGTTCTAGTATTGAAAGCGTTTATATGTGCGGAGTTTGTGAAACCTTATTCAGTTTTGAAACTATTTATTCATGGATATTCGGTTTTTTTATAGTGGTGTTTCTATCATAAGAATGGCGAAGTTATACGTGGTGGCACTTTATATAATTAAGCTTTATACTATTTACGCCAAACATAATACCTTTAATTATGTTGCATCTACTTCAAACCTTAAGAAGAAAGTTTTCTTAGCAAGATGACACCACATTTCTCTGGCATCTTAGATTAGGTCATATCAATCTAAATAGGATCCAAAGGCGGCTAAGAATGGGCGTTGGATGATCTCACGATTACTCCGTTCGATCTGCGAATCTGTATAGAAGGAAATATGTCGACCGGACCTTCAAAGCGAAGGGTTATAGAGCCAAAGAAGTGATGGAGCTAGTCCATTCGACTGTGTGGACTATGTCCACACAAGCTCATGGAGAATACGAATATTTTGTGACTTTCATTGACAATTACTCGAGTGCGAATACATATACTGTTTCACATGAGTCTAAATGCTTTGAGAAATTCAAAGAATTTAAGGCGAAAGTGGAGCGAAGCTTGGTAAAAGTATCAAGTCATTGCGGTGCGATCGCGATGATGAATACCTCGATGTGAGTTTATGGACTATTTGGTGCGGTGTGGGATTACCTCTATCTCACTACACGAGGACACCACTGACAAAATGGTGTGTCGGGCGAAGAAATATGACTCTCTTAGAAATGGTTAGATCAATGATGAGTTATGCAACATTGCCTATTTCGTTCTAGGGGTATGCCTTAGAAACAACGGCATACTTGATAAATCTAGTACCATCAAGTCGATCGAAAGACCAGTTCAAGTTGTGGTTTGGGACCACATAAGGATATGGGCGATCCGACATGTCTTTGAACAAGAAGGCGACAAGTTGGAGGCTAGATCGATGCAAATCGCATTTATTGGCTATCTAGAGGAGCGAAGGTGGTTATTTTATAGTCTAAGGATCGGAAGGTCATTATTAGCACTAATGCCGATTCTTAGAAGAGGATTATATGAAAAACCATAAATCCAAAGTTGAAATCATTCTTGAGAATTAGAAGATGATCGTATTCATACCGATTAAACGAAAGTGCGAGATGTCGTGTCTAGTGGGAGGATCGACACGGATACTTGAAGAAATTGAAGTGGGTCGAGTTCACTGGAGATACCAACCGTGAAGTGGCAACTATCCGACAAGTTGTGCAAGATAGAGAACCACAATTTCTGCGCCCACCGTTGCCATTGTGCGATGGCGCCTCGTCGTAGTGGGAGGTTCTTCGTCGACTGAGCAATTTATGTTTGTGGATGAATCTTTGGATTTAGTCCTAGAAAGCGGCGGCAATAATCGACCATGGACATACGGTGAGGCGATACAAGACATTGATGCAAGATCATGGCACACCGCTATGGACTTAGAAATTGAGTCCATAACAGCTATGGATGTATCTGAAAAGACACCTCTACCGGATGGCGAGGAAGCCATAGGTAGTAAGTGGGTATCTGAGAGGAAGAGATTCGGATGGAGAGGTTTCGACTTTTAAAGCCGGGGCTTGTGGCGAAAGGGTACACTCAGATTGAGGGCATCGATTTCGATGAGACATTTTAGCTGTGCAATGCTCAAGTCCATCGAATTCTTACGGCCATAGCAGACCACTTAAACCTCGAGGTTTGGCAAATGGATGTGAAAACCGCTTTTCTAAGCGATTACCTTGAAGAAGGTAGAGATATCTATATCGACAACCGAAGGTTATGTGGTGAAGGGTGAAGAGCATCTAGTTTGGAAGCTTAAGAAGTCCATTTATGGACTCGAGCAAACTTCGATCATGGAACTTGCGCTTTGGCGGTGGTAAAATCCTATGGATTTACCCAATTGCCTAGCGAAAGTTCGTGTATCGTTTGGATGTCGGCGATGACGTGGTATTTTTGCACTTTACGTAGATGACATCCTTCTAATTAGCAACAATGTGAAGTTGTTATCGGGGCGTAAAGAGTTGGTTATCCGATCGGTTTCAAATGAAAGACTTAGGAGATGCGATGTACATTCTTGGGATCAAGGTTTACCGAGATCGTGAGAGAAAATATTGAGCTTATCTCGGGCATCTTACATTGATCTGTGATTACTCGTTTTAACATGCAAACCGCCAAGAAATGATTACTACCTTTCGGGCATGGTGTTCCTTTATCTAAGGAGCGATCACCTATGATTTGCAAAGGAGATAGAGAAATGAGACAAGTTCCTTACACTTTCGCCGTGGGAAGTCTCATGTGTGCAATGCTATGTACGAGACCCGATATACGCTGTCGGTGGGCATAGTAGCTGAATATCGATCTAACCATGGACAAGCTCATTGAATTGCGGTAAAGCATATACTCAAGTGCACGAAAAGACTCGAGATTATAGGCTGGTTTACCATGCGGATAGTCTAATGCCTTTGGGTTATTCGGACTTGGATTTCAAGGGACCGTGATGAGAAAAAGTCTACCTCGGGTTATGTGTTTACCTTGGGAGGAGGGCAGTATCTGGCGGAGTGCAAAGGCGATACATTGCGGACTCTACCATGGAAGCCGAATATGTAGTCGCCTTGAGGTCGCTAAAGAGGTCAGTATGGTTGAAGAACTACCTCATGGATCTAGATGTGGTACCTAGTTTGCCCAAGAGTATCATAGTTCTTCGTGATAACTCGGTCGATGTGGCAAACTCGGAAGGAACCATGGACCCACAAGGCGACCAAACACATGGAGAGAAAGTACCATGTCATACGAAAATCATTAGGCGAGGAGGCGTCTGATTGAAAAGATTGATACTGCGGATAACCTAGTGACCCATTCACGAAGAGTCTGCCGCAAAAGTCTCGAAGAGCATGTTCGAGGACTTGGATTGCATGAAGATGGCACCCACTTAGAAAGGAAACTTTTGTATAAGCGGGAGAAACAAAGTGATGGTGTTGTTTGTAATAGCTAGTAGAGAGACACATTGTATACTAAAAGTTTGCTTTAGTATAAGTGGGAGATTGTTGGTTGTATCTTTGAGCGGTTTTGGTTGAGCTTGTATACAATGTTTCATGTTACCATTATTCAATCTCTGTCTGAATTGTTTACTTGATTGCATATGTATGTTCTTTTATCTCATATATAAGTTAGATCATATAGTATGTTGTAGATCACGAGTGTCATATGATTGGTCGAGCTTAGTGAGATATAAAAGAATCACGGTGAGACAACTTGAGGCGAGTTGTCGATGCAGTGCAGTATAGATAAGAAGTAACTTGACTTGGTTTCTTGTCTATCTTGATGCGTCTCGACGTATTGATGGATCACGATGAGATGAGTTCTTCTGTCGTACCGTCGTGAAGAACCTAGATCTCGGTAACTTCGTTGATCTAAACCTCGATAAGGTATTAGGTGAGTATGAGTTCTTGACCATCACTTTGACTTGCTATGGGTGAGTGTTACATGAGTTAACCCAGATTCTCTGCATCTTAGGTGGTGGCGGTGCTTGTATGTCATGCTAGTTACCTATGTCGAGTCACCGTATCCGTTTAGGATGATGGCGTCCCTTAAGGAGCTCAAAGGTTTATTGTACTAAACCACGCATGTTGAGTTATCTCAGTACAATAATAAGGTTGAGTGGTACTACTTAAGGAATTAAAATAATTAATTATTTTAAGCGATCGAGCAACGTAAATAATTAATGGACATCGATATCTTAAATACGGGGATTCGTTAAGTCTAAATGCGAGCCCGACTCAACTTCGAAAATAAAGGGGTAAGTCAGCATTTATTCTCTAGTGGCATGAATAAATGTTTATGAATTAATTTATGTTCTGGGCTGAACATAAGATAATTAATTTATTTGAGGCCCATCTTTATTCCTTGCATTTGATCCACAATTTGGCTCATCTAGGCACGTAGCTTGATGAAAATCGTCCTCCTTGTAGAGTCCCTATGGGACTCTATTTTGATCCTCTCTATCTGAAGAGATATTATTATATTGATTAGATATCACGAAATCTTATCTAGATAGAGTTTAGGGTTGCATTATAAATATAAGGTAAGAAAATCAAAGCTAATCCTCGATTGTGAAATTTTGAAATCCATACTTCTCAAGCTTGGAATTTTCGAAAATCTCTAAGAAGGAAGGAGGCAATTTCAACATTCTCCATAGGCATCCCTCACTCGACATTGAAGTTTAAGCAATCGGGACACAATCCGGAAGATCAAGCACGAGTCTTGATCAAATCCTTGCACTGCAAATTCGCGGTAAACACGAAAAAACACCAGCGTGTTGCAATTAATTATATAGGTGCATGCTATGTATATAATCAATGTATCCTGAATTAAACATCCAAGATAGATCATCGGGAGAGGGTTAAAATCAGATTTCCCTACAGACCTTTGTGTAGGAAGGTCGAATGACTAACTTGCATTGCGCACAAGAATCACATGGGAATTCATTAGTTATAAGAATATTCTGGTTCTTTATATTGTGCCCATATGAGTTATTAATTATTCGACGCATCATAAGAATCACATGGGAATTCATTAATTATCGTGCTGATAACTTGTTATAAAGTGGAGAGAAAGTAGAGAGAATTGTATAAAGAGGTAAAAATGAGTGTATCTTATTATGGGGTTAAAGCCTCTATTTATAGAGAAATATAAATAAGGGTTAGAGTTTTGATTATCATTCATTAATATATGGGATAAATATATTATCTATATTTACAAAATCTTTTTTTTACTTTCTTTCTTTCTTTTCTTTAATCTTTTCTCTCTCAATTTCTCGACTTGTTGTCAATCCTTCATTAAATCCATACTGATATTAAGGTTATTCTCATCATTATCTACGTTCCTATGGTTAAAAATTTAAATTTGGAGCATATTTTGTATTTGCATATTTCTTTTGAAATTTATTAAAAATAGGAAGACGATGCTAAAAGCTAAAAATCGATAAATAATGTTGTTCGTATAATCCATATATGCTAGGATTATGAATATTGTTAAAAGTTATTAAGGTTAGATTTTGCTCGTTTTTATAGTCGAGCTATGTTCAGTTTTTTCGATTTTATTGAACGAAGTGACTTCATATTTATATTCTATAGAACATACGACTACGTGCATACAGAATAAAATTGAGAATTTTTTCTTGCGCATTAGGATATGAAACCCATTTGGCTGAAAATATAAAGACCCATGTTCGGAGTTTTCAATTTTTGTTTGTCAAATGTTATTGCATATTTATGATCTAGGATAAACCTAGTACGTCATATAAATTTACCATAATTTTCTGGTTATATTAGATATTTTTCTAAAAACTGGCCAATACTTAAAGTCGGTTGTTCGAGACTACTGTAAACATTATATGAAATATAATGTGACTTATGAGTTAGATGATATATAATAAGTAAACGATTGAAGTTTGGAAGAAATTGGTGACATTTGTTTAGTTAAGTATGAGAAATCGATTAATAGTTTGTTATTAATAGTAATGATTTACGCTTTGGTTAGATGTGTTTCTCGAATAGTTGAACTATGATATGAGATACAAAATGAAACAAGGATCTAGAATTTTAATCGATTAAGCGTTGATAAACGACCTTAATGAATAAGCTTTTCCCCAAGCTTAAGAATAAATAAGTTTAGGATGATAAAGAAATATAATAAGGAACGACAATAGTAGCTCTGCTATGACCAGACGGAACCAAGTTGAAATATTTTTATATCTCTTATAACGTAATGACGATGCAAAATCTCGAGATCTTAAAAGTTTTCCAATCCTTTATCGATGTCGATGTTGTCGAAGAACTCAAATGAAGTACTAAACATATTTTTACGTAAAGGTGAAGCATAAGCGTAACAAAAGAGGAGAAAGAGAAATTACATCATATTCTTTGGCGAAACTTATCGGTGGGCCTTCTCCTCAAGGATAAAATGAAAATGACAAATATTTTTTACGATGCTTTCTTTTGAATGATGATGAAATGTATACTTTTAATTATCAGTCCAAAATGTTTAAGTTTTATATATGTATCTTATCTGTGTTGGTTCACCAACTTGATGTGTCAATTGAATCCTATGTTAGAAGGAGAATTCCTAGCAAGGGTTAACGTGTACATCGATGGTAATTGTGTCTTTGAAAGGTTAGCTCGACCCGATTCGGTGTCTTTGAAAGGTTTTCTCGGTTGAGTCACGACGTACGTGGAAGGTGGCCACCTTCTACAGCGTAATGTTGGAGATCTGGGTCATCTGGATGAAAATGGTGCGGCGGAAAATCGTATGAAAAATGACGAAAATATTTAGATAATATTCCAATTTATTTTACCTAAGTTGCTCGTAATAGAGCGAGGTCATCCTAGATTAATAAGCTAACCCAAGTCGTATTCACAAGGAAGGCTAAGCAGGGCTCTATTGACATCGCACACAAAAGCAGAAGAAAAACTAAACACTCTAATCGTGGTTTGGGTGACATCTCTTTAACTCTGGATTAACTAGGCGAAAATAACGAAAGCAAAGTAATAACATGAACAAGTACTAAAACCTAACACAGTAAACATGAATTGAATACGATCAAACCCTAACGTTATTAGATAGAGTAATAATGGAAGAACGTGGATCATGGAAATAATCAATTCGAATGAACTCCAATGCGTAGAAATAACAAAAAGAAAATAACAATGAATTGACAATTAAGCAACAACAAAAACTCATTGATAGAGAAATAAAGACGATAGAAGTGAAATTGATAGTCTCCCGGAGTATAATCAATGTCGAAAATCAAAAGCATAAGAGTTGTAAAACATCTAAAACCAAACGCTAAACTTCAAATCCCCAAAATAAATGCTAAGCTCTCCTCTCAAAAGCGACCTCAGTCGTGAAAAACCACAGCAAAAAACTTTTCTCCATCGCACGAGAACACATTTATATCTAAGTAATATCCACCTAGGCGGCAGTCGCTGGGGGTAGCGATCGCTGTCGGTATGTGAAATCATCCAGCGAGGCGGCGGCGCTAGGGGTAGCGATCGCCGCCGCTACCGGACCATTTTCACAAAAGGAGCCGGCGACCGCTAAGGTACAACGGTCGCGCCCTCACTTTGTTCCTCTGTCACTTATCTTCGTTTCTTCTTTGCACACTTTAATACTCCGCTTTCGACACTTTAATACTCCGTTTCCTTGCTTCATAACACGAGATTATTAACATATAGAAGCGAGAGAATAATAAGAAACAACGGGATGATAGCAATCAAAACAACAAAAGGACGAACAAAACGGCGCGCGAACGAGATCAAATACAACCTAAACAGTAAACACGGGTCTTTTATCTAAAATCACGTGTGTTACTATTCGGGCAGTATAATACAAATGATAAATGTTTTGGCATGTGTCCCCTGAGTATTTTTATACTTAGCCCTGCATATTCGTTTTTGATGTGCAGGTTGAGCAGGTGATGGAATGGAGAAGTGTTGAGCAGTGGTCTCCTTATGTCGCTGATATAATTTAGAACCTTGAGTACACATCATCATATGTGTACCTCACACATTTTTCCGTTGCAGATGTTAAGTTATGATATAATATTTATATACATGTCAGTTTTCTTTAAATTTATGTCACTACAACATAATGCTCTTATTTTTCCTGCTTTTTAATTCTCATCCCGAGTCATAGCTCCGGCTAAACCATCCTTAGGGATAGTAGTTGTGACAGAAGATTAGGTCGACTGCACTCGTAAATAGTCAGAGGTTTTCTAGCATTAGTAAGCATAGAAAGACATGACAAGTTAGTCGAGAGTGCGAGATAAGGTGAACTTACATGTACTTTTCTCTTTGTAGAAAAATAAGATCAAATCCCAGTAGTGGATTGGCTATGTTATCAATCCGTGGACGTGGGAGCTGATCTTCCCGAACCACTTTAAAACTAAGCGTGTTATTTACCTTGATAATTTACCATTACATGTTGTTGGGTGAACATCCTTGACACACTCAACCTGACATACCGCTTAAAACAATCCATCGATGTCGATTTATTCTTGAAGAAAAAGCTGGCCGACTAAGTCGATATTCAACTAAGTATTTTATCATCATAAATTTACAATAACGACAAAACTTAACCACCATAATTTTGCACCACATTAGTTATCGATCCAACTAATTAGTTGCTTCAACAATCGATGGGGTTCTAACTAATACACTCGATAAAGACTTTCTCAAACCGAATTGACCAACACTATTAACATTAGTCTTGAACTACCACCAAGATGGTGACATCTATTAACTAGTAGAGCGTCAGTCTTGTTTTAAGAAAAAAAATTAATTTACCTTAATTGGTCTATTCTCCCCCCCCCCCCCAAGAGGAAGGGACCATCAAATGAGATGTTGAGGAAGTGTCCTAACAATAGGTTTGAACAAACAAGAGGGTGTTTTTCTTCTACAATGATCAAATGAAGAGACTTATAGGTGCCACCGTAGGAGGGGCATTGCTAGGAAAGAACATGTAGTTGCCATGGACATAATTAAGAATCACTACAATAATTTCGGTTATAGATTCGGAGAATCCCCATTGTCTGTTACAGAAAATCCCGTGGTCTATCAATATATAGTCTATTAGGGCCGGCTATAAACCACGGGGAAATCCCCGTGGTCTATCACAACATAGACAACGGGGAAATCCCACTGGTCTATCATGTTATAGACCACGGGGGCCTTGTAATATACAATGGATATTCCCCGTTGTCTATAGTATCATAGACAACGTGGGTTTACTCGTTGTCTATGTTGTGATAGACAACGGTGTTCTAGCTTTATACAATGGTTAAACCCCATTGTCTATTGTGTTTTAGACCACGCGGACATCCCCGTTGTCTATTGATCAGTCAACGAAATAAATTTATTTATTTATTTATTATATAATTCAAAATACCTATTTCTACCATTAAAAACAATAATACAAAATAGATATAAAAAATATATATTCTCATAAATAGAAATCAGTACAATACATAAGCGTTATATATCGGAAAAATTCCCAATCAACAATTGTAGCACAACAAATATTGTCTACCTAGCTAATTAAATTAGTCACAAAACATCAATTTCACCATCTTGAACCTTTCATTTCACCATCTACGCTCCAACATCAATCATCTAATTCGCCTCTCCATTTACATGATCAAAATAAGATGCGATATGTGAGAAATAAAATTTAATACCTCAAAATATTCAATTTAATAAAGGTATCAAACTTACCATCATCAACAACCATAGAATCGATGACTAACTCGCCCACTTATCTGGACTTCATCGATTTCTTTTTCGAGTAAAAGCGCGGAAAACTATTAAATAAACAAAATATACATATTTCATTACTAAAAATATTAAAGAATAAGTATTTAGAAAATTTTGGATTAAATTGTCACGTTATAATTACCAGAAAATGAAGTGCAATGGTGTTATCCAGAACAATAATTATCAATAATATCTTTCATATACCGCATGACATAGAATCGCATTGACTTCCATCAGGTTGTTGTTGTTGACACTACATGAAATGCATAATTTGAGTTATCAACATTTTGAAGGACAATAATTTTCAGAATTATGGCAAGAATTTCATACCTTGATCATTTCCCACAAGAGATTATGTCTCCCTTTTCCTATGCTCATATTGAACATTTTAGGGCCATACAAATACATATTGTGGATTAAGATACATAACACATACAATAAGTAAAACTTTAATATAAACAAACTTACATTTCCATGATGCACTTCCAACTCCGAACATGATTTTCATCACTCAATGGATCCATCACATATCTGGGTTTCAATATGAGGATCGATAACTATAAGAAGTAAGTAATAATAAAAAGTTATGGCTACATTCATCCTTCTCTTCTGCCAACAAACTCAAGAAACTAAATTTTATTCTTATAAATAGTATTTTCTGTTTGGCATCGCGAATCGTGGGTTTCTACAGAATCTTCCAGTTTGTAGTGTCTCTCTCTCTCTCTGACTAAATATCTATTGTAGATCTCCCATGTTATTTCTAAAACTATATTTTCCCATTGTAGATCTATTGTAGATCTCCCATGTACATATAATTTATTCTCAAATGTCACCATTTTTTGGAATTTATCAAAATTTTTATACAGGATTATTTGATATTTAAATGGTGAAGAATCGAGGTGACTTTATTGGCGTTTTGATCTCTATATGTATTTCCCAATTTTGTGCAACTAATCAGACTGATCACTATAAATTTAATACATAACTCTTTCAAATACTATTTCTAATGTAGATTGACAATTAAAAACTGAAAAGGAAATTCTGCAGAAATTGATCTGGTAGCATATATCTATCACTCGAAAAAATTTAGAAAAATTGTTAATTGTATTCTAGTGTAAATTAGCAATTAATCAACTTGAAGCAAATAAACTAATGCAATCAAGAACAAGAAAGAGCACAAAAAGCACACACTAATCACTATAATTCAAACTAAATTCCACACAAGTCACACTGCATTAATCAAACACAACAATCCCAGATTAGCACATAACCTGATCCAAATAATTTCACTGAAAAGAACTAGCTCGAAAGTTGCGAATTTTGACAATGGGTATCGAAGAATACGAACCTGATGAATAAAGAGGATGCTTTAGTCAATTACCCTACGCACAAAATGCGCAGTAGCAAAAATCAGTTCTCCAAAATTGAGCTCAGAAATTACACAAAAGCCAAGGTCTAGAGACTTTTTGCCTTAAAATATATTTAGAAACACAGCAATACTCATGTATTCATGTACTGCACTTGTCATAAACATAATGGATCACATAGACGACAGCATAAATCCATGTAATCTGAAGATCATAAAATTTTATGCTACTACATTCCAATAGTAACCACATGAAAATCAAACAAAGATCCAAACTTGAGTTTGGCCCATTTCTAAAGTGGACATCCCTAAAGTCTGTTCTAGCATAACATACACATAAAAAATATTAAAGAATATTCGATTAAAATTTACTAACATCCCCTCAAAATTTCAAAAGAATTCTTCGTGTTCTTAGCTGCTAAGCAGCAAATGACTTATTCTTCATACCCTCATGTTTGCTGAGGTAAAATTTTCTATTAGCACTTAAATTTATCATGGGATTATAAGAGATACCTATTTCGGCTCCACTTTCTGTTGTTTTCTTCGAGTTTTACCAAACCATATATAGCAATCTGGAAGCCTCTACACCTGAATAACTGTTAGCACCTCTAAATCCAATCTTGCCTAAATATTTCAGACCATTCCCATATTAAAAATTTTCCTGTCCAAAAACTCAAAAGTTCCAGCTTATTTGTTTTTTCCGCATTATCCTATCAACTCCCAGAGGCAGCTGTTGGTTCATATATCTAGTACTACTCCATCGCGTCTCAACCCATCATTGTACTACGATAGTCTTTCGTTTCTACAGAACAAACTAAACTTCCCATCTACTACCCTCGTTTCTTATTCAGGAAAAGATAATTAATTGCACACGTGAAACAAGTTATACATAGTAAACACAGTATTTCAAACCAGAAATTCCGATTTGAACTTTAAAATCACGATCAATTTATGATGATTGAATAAAAGCAAGAAAAAGCATCTTCGACAAATTATTGGAGATAGAAAGTTCATAACTGTAGGCCAACCAATGACCCATCCCACACAATAATTCTAATACTACTACAATTTACAAAAAATCAAGTTGCTTTATAGTGTGTATACATTCCATAAGCATCAAAATATAGAAATTGAAATAAAATCCAGACTAAAAGTAACGAATATGATGATCATGAGAGTTAGTATGATTCAAACTAATTTATCAAAACATCAGCTTTCAAACGTCTAAATAGATTCAGCAAATGTTAAAAAATGCCGCACCAAGAAGTTGAATTAAGTTACTTCAACTCACTAACAACAGCCAAAACAGAGATTCAGAAGAAACCCAGCAGAACTAAGCAGAACTGCAAGAACAGGAAAAGGACAGGAAAAGGGGCTAACGAGTGCAAAACCCCAGAAAAATCCTCCTCGAAAACCCTATGATCCGAACAATTAAATCAACCTATAAAACATGCAAAATTGCATGTAGAAGGCGAGAAAAGATGCTCACCGGGAAGAGAAAGAGAGAGAGAGAGAGAGAGAGAGAGGAGATAGAAGATGCGATCTGAGAGGTAGGGTTAGATCGGAGAAGCCACGGAGTCGTTTCCGAGCTGAGAATTGGGATTACTTTGCCGGATCCGAATCAGAGTTGATGAGCTGAATCAAAACAATAACAAAATCCGCCCTCAACAAATCAATGGAGAACTCAAATTCATCCAATTAGTTTCTCTGTTCTTGGGAAACAACGTGGAGTCGTTGATTGATGAAGAACTAATCCAGCTGCTCCCAGCCGTTTTCCCCCTTGGCTCCTGCATCATCAACCCTCAGCTGCTCCACACATTCCCACCTCCCAACTCGAGCGAATAAATTAGATAGCATCACATTGTAACCGCCGTTGGATATTAGAAGTTACAACTTAGAAGTGAGTAAGAAACTAAGAACTTCTAATCGTGTGAATGGGAATGAGAATGATTGAATGAATGTTGGTGGAGTGGACGACGCAGTTAGGGTTTAGTTTTTTTTTAAGTAATATATTTAAACCACGCGGATAGATCACGCGGACTGAATGAGTGTTGGTGGAGTGGATGGCAATAGACCACGCGGTTAATGACCAGTGGTATTTAATCTACGAGAGGAAGACCACGCGCCTAAAGCCCGTTGTCTATGGAATTTTTGCTAATAATCACACCGCGGAATGAACCCGTACTACATAATATGAAAATCACGTTAATAGACCACGGTTTTGGCGCACCGTCGTCTATAACCGATTGAAAAAATGATTATAGACCACGCGTTTCACCCTACGTTGTATATATCATAATAGATAACTTTAGTATTAATGTGTGGGATGTTGGCCCATATATCTTTATTTATCTATCACTCTCACTGGCCCATTAGCCCACCCCACCCATTAGCCCATAAACCTAACCCTACTTCTACCTTCCCCTCTCCCGATGCCTCACTTTAACCTAAACTAATTGAAATTTTGCGCCTCTTTTCTCTCCCCTGTCTCCTCGTTTCCTCCGCTCATCCCACCACCATTCTTGAGCTCTCTTGAGCTCTTCACCGCCTTTAATGGCCACACCGCGTCTTCCTCCTGCGTCCTCCATATATAAACCCCCGTGCTTTCCCGTGATGTAGAGTATTTTAGAAACCCTAGTGTGGTTACCCTATTGTTTACTCCGAGAAGGTGTCTAGTGTCTTGTGAGAGGTTAAATTGCGGATTCCTTTGTCAAGGTCTCCTGTTTGGTAGTCAGTAAAGCTTGAGAGGTTTCATTCTCTGTTCTACCTTTCACCTTCGGAAACCCTAGATCCGGTTGTTCTTGGGTGTTCTTGTTGCCTTGTGGGAAAATCGAGCCATCAGTGTCCGAGGACACCTTTTCCCACATTGTTACGATCTGTTCGGTGTGCGCGGTGAAGAGTAAAAGGTTCTTTAGTGCTTGAGCACTCTGTGAAGTTAGCGAAAGGTTGGGAAACAAGAGGTGAACCTCAGGCTGGCGATACCAACATTGGTATCGAGCCACGGTGACCTGGCAGGGCACCCTCCGACCTCACCTCCTTCCCCCCGCCTTCGGCACAAGCAAATTCGCTCCCGACGAGCAAGGATCACGGTGAACCGGCCTCTCCCCGCACAGGAGAGTCGGCTCACAGTAAAGAGGCTGAAACCGCTTCTCTTAGTTCTAGGGTTTGGTGTTCTTGGTTTTAATCGTGTTACATCTTTGGGTATCTTGCGATCTGTTTTGTATCTTAGCGCTGATTTGTGTTATTCCTCGATTCCTTGTAACTCAAGCATTAAAGCTTAAAGGTTAACTTTGCTAAGGTCCGGTTAAATGGATTCACTTTAAAGTGTCTCCTCGTGCGAGTAGAGCTTGGATAGCGAGGTTAATACCAAGGTTCTGATGGTTTCTTGTGATTTTACCTTGGTTTTTGCTTTACATTCTGCGAGTTCTCTTTTGATGTTCATCCGAAAACTCTCTAAGTCTTGAGAGTTTCGATTGGTAAAGTCGCTCTTGTTTGGAAAAACTTACCTTGGGTTGTCTTGAGTGAACCTCGCTCCACGACTAATCTGTCTTTGAACCGAGAAATCCTCAACACTTTAAGCCCTCGGTTTGTCGACCACAAGATAGGGAGTTTTTCCCTGTTTTTCTTAGGCCGTGGTTTGTTGGTCAGTCTTCTCTGTTGTGATCTCCTGCATCTTCCCCGATTGTGTTTGTGCTACCTCGCATGTGTTATCATGAACAACTTTGAATTTGGTGCCTTTTAATGGAAGGGATGATTTCCGGGATGGAAAACTAAAATGGAGTGTATTCTCGTCAAAGAAAAGTTAAAGGGCCATTATTACCAAAATTGATAGTCTGACTCTCGATGAAAGGTTAATGGATATGAATGATAGTCTTAGGGCCACTATCTTGCTTAACTGAGAAGCACTACGTGGTCGAAAAGTCTCCCAACATCAATGTGCAAAAGATCGTGGGATAATTTGAATTCTTTATACTCTACTTCAATCAAGAAAATGCTTGGTCCCTACAAATCGCTTTATGTCATTTCAAATGGATATTTCAAAAGACATTGATGCAAATATGGATGATTTTAATAAACTGTTGCATGACCTAAAACGGGCCGGAGATGACTCTATTGAAAATATTACGCTCAAATTTTGTTAGGATCTATTCCTGAATCATTTTCAAGTAAAATCTGCTCTAAAATATGGTGGGTCTAAAGTGAATTGTGAAATGATTGTCAATGGCCTTAAAGCGAGGAAAATCAATCAAATTACTAAAATCCAAGCCCTCTCATGGTGATATTTTGTATGCTAATAAAACTGATCCCAAAAGACCTCACCATCAATCAGAAAATCTGAAAACCCGTAAATGATTTTGGTAATAGGCGAATTTTAATCAAGAACATAATCAACCTCATTTTCAAAATCAAAGTCAAAGTTTTGAACAAAACCTAGGAAGGTTTGTTGAACTGTGGAAAACACAGGCATTTTATAAGCAGATGTAGGTAGTCGCTAAAGAAGAAAAATTTTGTTCCTAATGAGTCAAAACAAAATGCTAATAATGTGTATGAAGAGGAAGGTGTGTATATGATGCATGACTATGATTTTCGATTATAAGTTACTCAAATGTCATTTCAAAATCAGAATTCGATGAATGGTTAATCGACTCAGTCAGACCTTCCATGTAACCCCTTTTAAACACATGTTTCACAACCTACAATCATTAAATCTGGACATGTTGCCTTGGTGATGGCCAAAACGTGAAATTCAGGAAAAGGTGATATATGCTTAAAATTTGAAAATGGGAGTTTGCTTACTTTAAAGGAAGTGAGATATGTGCCTAATCGAAATTCACCTTTTATCAGATTAAAATTGTCGATAGCATGATAAGTGGATCATGAATTATTTAAGGTTCCAATTTGAAAAGACTCCAAAATATATTTTTCACCCCTAGAAAGGAAACCTATATCTTTGTTCATGCTTTGAGTCTGCCTTTACTTGTTGCAAACATGGTGCATGAAGACAAATCCATAATATGGCATGCTAGACTAGGGCATATGAGTAATAAAGGGTTGGAAATTCAATAAAGCTGAGCTTTTGGAAATGATAAAGTAACAGTGTGACATTTTGTGAACCATGTGTTATGGGTAAACATCATAAGTCTCGCTTTTCACGTGTCCAAACCTTATCCTAGAAATCATATAAGCATCGAAATTCTTGAGTACATTCACACCGATGTGTGGGGACTCGCAGGTATCCACATGGTGGAAATTCATATTTTCATCCATCATTGATGATTTTTCAAGAAAACCTGGGTATTTCTAATGAAACATAACTGATGTTTTGAAAAGTCGTCGATTGGGCTAATAAAATCCAAAATCAAACCGGAAGAGGATTAAATTCTTAAGGTCCGATAATGGTCTAGAATTACATAATCGCCATGGACAATTGGTGTTCTACTTACATAACCGACATAAGTCTGTCCCTACACTCCACAACAAAATGGAGTTGTAGAAAGAATGAATAGACTCTCCTTGAGAGTAAGAAGCCTTCTTGTTGCCTCTGGTCTCTCAAAACATTTTTGGGGAGAAGCTCATCACAAAGAACCTATTTGATAAATAGATCTCATACTGCTCCTTTAAAAGGAATGTTGCTGAATCATTTTCCGAATAAACCCGCTTGTCCTAAATATTTAAAGGTGTTTGGGTGTCTTTGCTTATGTGCATCAAAGTATAGGAAAACTTGAACCTAGAGCTAAAAATGTGTGTTTTGGGTTATCCCGATGGTGTAAAAGGATACTGATTATGGGATAGAAGTGTACCGGTTTCAAAACATGCATAAGTAGAGATGTTGCTTTTAATGAATGAGTTTTCCTTGTTTACATGAATCCTCACCCTCTTTGCTCCAAGTGAGGTGGAGAAAGATAATGTGCATGACAAATATGATTTCATGTTTTACCCTTCGTTGCTCCAAATGAGGTGGATCCTCAAACCCCGATCAAGAGGAACCAAATGAACCTACACCGAAATCTACGCACGAAACCGATTCTAACCCCATATCGAATCAATCAATCAATCAACCCTCGAAAACCTAAATGATTATCACCTTGCTAGAGATAGGAAAGAAGACATGTGAGACCGCTCGCTAGATTTGATGACTATAACCTCTCCTTATATGCTTTTAATGTGTTCACTAATGTTGATTATTCCGAACCTAACTCTTTCTCTCAAGCGATTGAGTCTCTTGAATCGATAAATGGCTTGCGACCATGAATTACGAAATGAAATCTCCGCATGATAATGAAACATGGGTCCCGTGGAAAACCGATGATTGCTACGTGGTTGAATGTAAATGGCTATTCAAGATTAAAATGAACACGAAAATGTTAGGTATAAAGCTAGGCTTGTAGCTAAAGGGTTTACTCAAAAGGAAGGAATTGATTATAATGAAATCTTTGCTCGTTGTTAAATTCACCAATTATTCAATAATGCTTGCCTTGGTTGCTCACTTTAACTCGAACTGAAACAAATGGATGTTACCAACGCCTTCTCGCATGGTGAACTTGAAAATAATATTTACATGAAACAACTCAAGGTTTTGTGAGTAAAGATTTTCCGATCATGTTTGTTTGCTTAAAAATCTTTGTATGGTCTCAAATAGCCTCCCGACGGTGGAATATTAAATTTGACAAATGCATGCAAAGTCTAAATTTCTCTAGGAGTCAGTTTGACCATCGCTTTATTACATGAACTCGGGCCTCACTGCTTACCTTACGTATGTAGATGATATGCTAATCCTCGCCCTTGTTTGAAAACCATTCAAGATGTTCAAAAATGTTTATGTGATAATTTCAAGATGAAAGATCTTGGAGATGCAAAGAAAATCTTGGGCATGAACATAGAAAGAAATAGGAAAAGTCCACCTTACTTCGCATCAAAGTGATTATGTGAATCGATTTTGCTCAAGTTCAACATGTCTAATTGCAAATCTGTTAATATACCTCTTGCTTCACTTTGTGCTAAGCAAGACACAAAACCCTCAATCTAATTCTCAAATGGATGAAATGAAAGATGTTCCTTATGCAAATGCCACTGGTCCATCATGTATTTAATGATTAGCACTAGCCCGACATTGCATATGTTGTTTCTTGCTTAAGTAGATATATGGCAAATCTGGACTTCCTCATTGGGAAGTCAGAAATGGTTGTTTAGATACTTAAAGTCTTCTATGACCAATGGTCCGCTTTTTCTAAATCGATAATGGTGTTAAGTGTATTGGTTATGTGGATTCCAACTATGCTAATGACAAAGACCAAAGAAAATCTACTACATCCTATGTGTTCACCTTATGTGGTTCTAGTATTAGTTGAAATCTCAACTTCAAAGCATAGTGGCTTTATCCACCATCGAATCGAGTACATAGCAGCTCTCGAGGTCAAAAAGAAGCTATCTGGTTAAAGGTGTGTTGTCCGAAATAAACTACATTGATGATAAACCTATTTTGTACTCGATAGTCAATCATAATTCAACCGCAAAAACCCTGTTTTTCATGATAGAACAAAGCACATCGATGTTAGGTACCATTTTATTAGGGATGTAGTTGAAAAGGGAGAAATTATTCTTGATAAAATTCCCTCTGAATTTAATCCTGCTGATATGGGCACAAAATGTCTTCCTGTTGCTAAATTAGAATCTTGTAAAGAATCCTTAACTTCGATAATGTGTCGCATGTTTTTCATCTTTCTTCTTGTTGTTTTCATGTTTCGCTTTTTCTCGTCTGTTTTTTCCTCTTTCTTGTGTGTCTGTTTGGTATGTTTGTTCTTGTATGTCAGTCTTACTCTATGATAACCTACTTGTAGGTTTGAGAAATGGTGAGTTTTACCCTTGGGTTGGTCTCCTGTGTTTGAGATTGAGTTAAATATGCTTAATATTTTCTCACCCTCTATTATCTTGTCTTTGTGATAGGATGATGGAAAAATTGGCTATGATGATAAAACTTGTTGATATGGCAAGGCACACTTCTTGGCGACATAAAGATCTACGGCCAAAGGTGGATATGTGGATGTTGGCCCATATATCTTTATTTATCTATCACTCTCTCACTCGGCCCATTAGCCCACCAGCCCATTAGCCCATAAACCTAACCCTACTTCTACCTTCCCCCTCTCCCGATGCCTCACTTTAACCTAAACCTAATTGAGGCCGCGCTCTTTCTCTCCCCCGTCTCCTCGTTTCCTCCGTTCATCCCACCACCATTACTGAGCTCTCTTGAGCTCTTCACCGCCTTTAATGGCCACACCGTGCTTCCTCCTGCGTCCTCCATATATAAACCCCGTACCCTTCTGTGATGTAGAGTATTTTAGAAACCCTAGTGTGGTTACCCTATTGTTTACTCCGAGAAGGTGTCTAGTGTCTTGTGAGAGTTAGTCACGGATTCTTTGTCGAGGTCTCCTGCTTGGTAGTCTCAGAAGCTTGAGAGGTTTCATTCTCTGCTCCTACCTTTCACCTTCCTCGAAACCCTAGATCCGGTTGTTGCGGAGTGTTGCGCTGCCTTGTGGGAAAATCGAGCCACCGTGTCCGAGGACACCTTTTCCCACATTGTTCGATCTGTTCGTGTGCATAAAGTGAAGAGTAAAAGGTTCTTTAGTGCTTGAGCACTCTGTGAAGTTAGCGAAAGGTTGGGAAACAAGAGGTGAACCATCACTGGCGTATACCCAACATAATGTATGTGGTCAATTACATGTGGTCTATAAGCTAAATTCTTGTAGTGAATATGGCCGCCAATAGTTACATTGGTCGGGGAAGAGAACCATTTTGAAAAAAGTTGCTTCAACATTTAAATCGGATCCAATAGTATTGTTGGCAACAAAAATATCTACCATAAATAGCAACATCAACGCTATGGCTCAAATAAAGATAGAATCTAAGATGGAAGACTTACAACACATGGAGGATGTCACTTGCATCGACAATCGAAACTTTGGAAAAAAAATTATCCCGAAGAAAGTGGGTATCACGATGGAAACCAATTTCTATTAAAGCTATCAAGGGAATAAAGTACATCCAAATCTATCTTATGGTAATCCAAACAATGCCCTACAACTTCCACTAGGATTCTTGCAATGTATGAAATTGAAATTGAAGATAAGAAGTCTAAAACCATTGAAGTCATCTTGAAGTGGTTGGAGGCCATTAAAACTTGAATGGATAGGAGTGATGCCAACATGAGTGCCTTGAGTACTCAACTAAAAATGCTTGATAAGAAAGTGAAGCAAATAACCATTATCATGAGAAACCACCATTAAAAAAAAGGGGAAGATGGGGCAATCCTCTAGTAACATTGTGGCAAAACTCAATGAGCAATCTTAGAAGTGAAATTTCATATGAGGGACCTAAAATACAAAGTGAGGAGCCTTAAGCCTCCAATAAAGAAGAAGACTAAGAAGAAGAAGAAGAAGAAAAGGAAGGGATAGAAAAAACCCACCTCCTTATTATTTTCATTTTCCATTCCCTCAATGCCGCAAGAAAGATAGCAAATGAGCAATTCTCCAAGTTTCTTGAGATAAGATCCACATTAACATGCCTCTCGTGGAGGCATTAAAAAAAATGCCTACATATGTCAAGTTCCTAAATTATGTAATCTTGAATAATAAGAAATTGAAAGACTTCAGCACGATGTGTCTCAATGAAAATGTAATGACCTCTTACAAAGAAAGTTGTCCACAAGGTTGAAAGATTTTCGGAAAGTTTACATTCCTTGTGCTATTTGGTGGAAAATCTTTTGAGGATGCCTTGTTTGATTTGGGGCAAGCATAATCTTGATGCTCTTGTCCATCTTCAATAAGTTAGGATCAGGACCATCAAGCGTACATCAATCTCATTCCAAATGGCAGATCGATCTATTATATATCTAAAAGGAATTGTTGACGATGTGTTGGTAAAAGTTGGTGATTTTATCTTCCTCGTTGATTTGTGGTGTTGGATATAGAAGAGAAAAAGAGTGTTTCTTTAATTCCTGGGCAGTCATTTTTACTACAGGTGGACCTATGATTGATGTGGAAAATGAAAACCTAAGCTTCGAGTCTATGATGAGATTCATACTTTCTCTATTTATGGATCTATGCAATTCCATTAAGATAAAAGTTCTTACTAAAAAGAAGAACAATGATTTTGAATGGGGATTACTTTATTGACATGGGAGATTGATACACTTTGAAGTATCAAGGCTTTAATAATGGTCATCTTGGACTATTTAAGGTTGAATCATTTGAGGAGATGCATGCTCGTGGGTGACTATCACTACATCCTCCTCTATGACATTGAGAATTCAATCTTACTAAACCATGTCTTCTTATTTCAAAATATTCTTTCTTGAGTTGTATCTTGACCGTTCCTCAGTAAGTTATTTTGTTGAAAAGTATGTGTTAGGTGCATTGCTTGATGAGGCTTATGATTATGTGGAAAATATTTATTTTTATTGGACTGAATCACATGCTTGGTATTTCATGATTTGTTGAGCTTGAGTTGATTAATTAGACACTTAACCTCCAAAGAACTTGGATATAGAACATGGTCTCATTTGTTGAGCTTGAGTTTTATTTTTATTGTGCTATTTTTGAGCCTTTTAATATTTCATCACCATGGTCTCATTTTTATTTATTAAGTGTAAAATATAGAACATGCTTGTATGTCTCTATTACTTTTTATGGATTCTTCTTTGGAGTTAAAGTACGTGTGATCTAGATTTAGAAATGATTAAAGGCCATTGTTCTTAGCCACTTCATCCAAATAGTATTCAGACATCTTTGTCACGTCCTGACCTCTTAACTAGAAACTAGTTAAGCAATTAGACCGCGACAAGGGGAAAAACGAAAGAAAAGAAAGGAATAACAACAAACATCAACAAATCTGATACCACAGGTTAGCAAACCTGATAAGGAATATATATATTCAAGGCATGCTTCATCAACAATAATTCACCAAACGGTCCAAAAATTATATACAATATTTGGTCAAAACAAAAGCAATCCAAGGGCATCAAAATCAAATTCTTGGTCACACAACAGATGCAATATCACAACATCAATATCGATATCTACCATCAGAACTGAATTCATTTCAGAATTTCAAAACATAAAAACAAGCAAAGGTCAAAGTTTAGCAACAAGAAGTGTGGCTAAGAATCATGAATGATGACATAATACTTTGGGCAACAAAAACAACAACTAGAGAAGCTCTGTTGCACAACATTCGATTCCAACATCCTCTCGAGCTCAATTACACATTTAGAAATACATGTAAGGCGTGAGTACAAAAATGCACTCAGTGGGTATATGCCGAAAATATTTGAAACATTGCTCTTAGAGCTATAAGATTGACTTGTCACGATATGCAACACATATGAGTTTTAGTAAAATAACATGTGCATGCTACTTAAGTAAACTTACTTGCTTTCATGCTTATACAAATGATGCAATAATTAACATGTGTCTGCAAATAATTATCTCATATCACATTCATAAACCATATCTACGCACGCTGTGTTGAGAAGTTTCTTTTCAAACACTATGACCGGCTAACTTACGCTAGCTCACGATCACCACTGTGTACATAAAACCCTTACTGACAGCTTATCCAGTATAGGGCCGATATCGTTCATCTCTTGCAGATAGACAACATGCATCATGCTCAAAAATATCGGCAAGTCAGTCAACTTCTCAAGTAAATGCATATCATAAAATTTTTATATGTAATTTGCATATTACTTTATCTTTTTGGTAAGAATTTACCCACCCGACAAACCGTTACTCTAAAGGATTGTACTTTCTTTCATTCTCTTCTTTATTATTTCCACTTGGTCCTTCAATCAATATAGAATAATATATGAGCATACTAGGAACCGACAAGAAGATAAACTCGTATTCTTATCTAAATCGTTAACACGATTATAGGTTCTTGATACTCAAGACTCTAAGATCTATAAACACTTAGGCCATTGCATCATCTAACAACATCTAAACTCATATTTATAAATTATAGAAGCCATTATTGACAGATAAATATATCTGGTTCAAAAATTCACACTGATCTGATTTCAAAACTCAGTTTCTGATAATTTGCTCCTAACTTGCTATTCTGCCTTTAAAAACTTATTACTGGATTATAAACATCAAATTTTGAAAGCATTTTTGATCTCAAAAAGCATTTATGATATTCTACTCCTGATCTGGGTTCATTCAGCAATAACAGATAACAAAAAGAACAAAGACTCTGAAATTCTATGACTCTTGACTCAAGACTTCTATGAACACATATCTACAAGACTCTGGAAATCTAAATCTTCTAATTCTAAGCAAGATTTAGGAATTATATCTCAGATTCTATCTCGGGTTCTATCTCGGGTTCTATCTTCTCGACTAAAAACTTAATATAAAAGCTTATAGCTTAAACAACTCTTTCTTAAGGATGCAATGCTCTTCTTGTAAGCTCTTAGCCATGAGCTAATCTTTGCTACAAGAGTACGAGGTATTACATTTTTCATTGATTTAGCCAATGGTTAAGGATAGAACTTGAAACTAGTGTTTGGGATATAGAATTAGATGAAAAGTGAGAGAGAACTATAATATGACTTATTTTGAAAGTTACTAGTGCTCCTATAAGCTCAAGAAAAATCACAAAAAAATATGTTGAGAATGAATAATAAATGAACTGAGTATAAATGAGTGAATAGCATGTTAGTTTAGACAATTTAACAAGGTTTTCTAAAATTGTGAAAGATATGCGAGGGTTGGATATTGTAAGAAGTTGAGAAGCTTGACTTGTGGGATTTGTTGTTGATTTTTCATGGAATAAAAAGTCACTTTGTCGAAAACAAATCCCCACGTTGCCAAAAAATCCACATTATAATTGAATGAAGTCTTTTTTTATCTTTATCCTAGAGCACATATGAATGATGAAAAGATTGATGAATGGCAAGCCTATGGAGGACTACTTCAATTTTTCCAATTTTGAGTGCAACCACGTCCCACGCATGAGAGCTGAGTGCTTGATGCTATAACCAATTTTGTTAGAATTCAAGTTTGAGATGCTTAAGTATTGAAACTTGTTGATGCTTGTAAAACTTTGAATGTGTACTAGTACATGTTTCATATTTATTTCTCTTTCTTCTCTTCTCTTCTCTTTGTTGTTTGCTGACCAACAATGATTTAAGTTTGGGGGAGTTCAGAAACAGGGATTTTATACCGTCTATAAGGGCATTTGACGTTAATGGTGAAAGAAAATCATGTTTAACCAAAACTCTTTTTTACTCAAATTCAAGCCCATAGTTCACTAACACTGTAAATATCCTCCAATACTTCATTGCTAAGGTTGGACCATATTTTCTCACTTTCTCTCTCTACACATTGGAAGAGTTGGAGCGATCGAAGATGAATTGAAGAGAAGACACCAAGAGTTAAGATTGAAGTTCAAGTTTAGAGGATTCACCTATGATTTATTGTCTTTCAATAATAATATTTTGTAGTTTCGTTTGTTTTGCATTTATGAACATAAGAAGCTAGACTCATTTATTATAGGGCTTGGATTCGGTGAGTTTGTTTTTAATAGAACTTTTCTTTAATCAATTATGGATTCTTTATTCTTCTCGTGCTCTTGGATATATTGTGTGCTTGCTTGATTGATCACCTTTGAACATGTTTAATTTGTTGACTTCGAACCGGATGAGAGTTGGCATTTTATTTGGAGGACAAGACACATAATTTCAATAGAATCGAGAGGTTGAGAGATTGTGTGAGGACAATAATTATATGAGCTTCTGAGAGCTGTAGGTTAAGAATTAATTTGAAATTGGTGGTTTTAATCTATAATCCACAGTTAAGTTCACTCAAGAGGGGACTAATACTAACTTTGAGTAACCTAAGTAATTAAGCTCTTGTGATAATTAACTAAGTTCAAGTGAAATTTAATAGTGTTAATGGCATAAATTACCATAAAATAAAAGAAGTATACTTAAATCTACCCCTCATATTAAAATTGCTATCAAACTTACCAATTATCCTTTAATTGACAAAATTGACCTCATTGTTCGCATCATCACTCTGTGCATTGTGTCAGCGCTTTTAAAAATAATCAAATAATTTGTATACATATCTTATTTAAATTATCTCACATAAAATCATTTTAAAATAGTAATCGAATGACAAAACTATTAAATTTTATATTTAGAATAAAAAGTAATTTGGAATGAATCTATCGATTAGTCATTGTTGGATGACATGGCCAGCGATTAGCCGTCAGTGGGGGCAAAGATGGCTAACCTAACTTTTTTTTTTCAATTTAATTTCTAATTTTTATTTTTAAATTCACGTAAATGTGTAATCCCATCATATTTTACATCCTCTACATTCACGTAAATATTATAGAATGATTAAAAATATATATAAAAATATAGTTTAATTTGTGATGTAATTATACAAAAAATATTAATAATATATTATATCCAGTTAAAAAAATTCACATTCAAGCATTAAAACGACGATGGCTTTCCAAAAAAATAGGTTAGCCACAATCAAAGTTGCTGCGGGCGAGGTTAGACGTCGTTGAGTACAACCGTCATGTTCAACGACAGCTAACCTCACCGACGGCAACTTTGACGGTGGCTAACCTATTTTTTTGGAAAGCCACCGTCGTTTTATGCTTGAATGTGATTTTTTAACTAGACATACGATTTATTAATAACTAATTATGATTTTTTATATATTAATTATATCGTATGCTTAAAACTAAATATTTTGGCCGTCATTGGGATGGGTTGGCCATCGTTGGGGGATGGAGAAGGGGGTTGGCCGCCTTTTTTGAAGAGAGCTAAGGCGTTGGCCATCGTGGGCCGTCGTTTTCCGTCGTGGGGAGTGGCCACCGAAGGTTGGCCAATGGTGAGTGTGTGAGAAAGGTTGGCCGATGGTAGCCAATGTCCAAGGGAGGTTGTGTCACATCCCAGTTTCCGAGAGATAAAGAAATGGGCTATGTGACGATACTACTAGCATTTCTTTAATAAATGGATGACGTGCCCTTAGAGTTGGGCAATACATTATTGACAAAAAGATACATCATAATTGTACATAACAAATATGACCAAAATAATATTTGTATTATCTCCCTGACAGGATAAAGTTCGAAGGTCTGAAACCCAAAATGACATTTCATACTAAGCATATATTATATGTAAATAACAATAACTATAAAAGCGATGACAAAATGAATTCATGATTAAAATAGCTTAGGAATATTAACATGGTCATAAGATAGTCTTCACCATGTGAAGATAAAACAGCGGAAGTAAGTCAAGATATTCTTTGGAGAAATATCAACAACCCTTCCTCAGCCTCGCACGTCTCCACTAGCCGCTCAATCTGCAAAGAGTTTTGAAAACAATTGTAGGGCTGGGTAATAATATACTCAGCGGGTTTAGCCATTTGAAAACATTTGCAGAAACTATTTGTTAGAAGAATAATCCATGCTTTGAACAGTATAACATAGAAATATTTAAAAACATTTTATGCATACGTAAAACCGTTATGGATTTATTTTCAGCCTCTCATCTATTGGTGCTTCGCCTGTCAATGTGAACATGTGAGAGCAGCCCACAGAGATCCACTACCATGTATGTTTCAAAAATAGGAGCAACCCAAGTCTGACAGTCTGAGATAAGTGGGAGCAACCCACAATACCCTCTTGTGTGTACACTAACCCCGACTAGTATGATCCAATCGCTACTGGCGCCAAGATCCGATCATACAAAGGAGCACTTTACACAATAGAGAGTTAAAACATTTATAACATGGATATTCATTTGCATTTTGCATAAACATTTAGAGTTTAATAACTCATAACATACTTTGGAAAATAAAAACCCACCTTTATTGCAGTAAAACCGAGCAACTGAAAAGGATTGGTCGGATCCTAAGTATCCTCTTCTCAGGGGCCTACAAGATAAGTTCTCAACTTAAATTATAGTCCTAAAACCCACCTTAACATCTATCAAATTGTCATCACGCTCCTAACTAGATTCGCTAAACTCGAGTTTTCGAATTTCAAATTAAATCTTGAAATTCAATTTTCGCTAAAGGCACCAACAATACCCTTGCTTGATTTTAACTTTGAAAGCTTAATTTGATTTTGAAAATCAAATTATCAAAATATTTTTATTACTTAAAGTATTTACAACTTTAGTTTATTTTAAATAAACTATTTCAAGATCAACGACAATCAAGCAACATAAATACTTAATATATATGCATATAATAATACTTATGCATAAATCATGAGAATAACACATCGAGCAATAATAAACCCAACAAGTCTAAAATCATTTATATACTTTCCAAACATCAAATAATAACTTGATAATTTTCTTAGATATAGTTGCATAATTAAATTAATTATGCTAATGTCAACATTTAAATAGTCAAACTTAAATTAAGATTCAAAATAATTATAACTCATAATCAAATATTCTTTATGTAAGAGGGCCTAAAATTTAAAACATGAAACCATTAGAGTGATAAGCCCACAAAATTTTGAGCCCAAAAAAAACTAAAAAGAGCCCATAAAATAAAAATAAAAACAAAAACAAACATCACAACACATTCTCTCTCTCTCAATCATAAACTCACTCTCTCTCTCTCTCTTCGGTTCCTCCCCTCCCAGACGTCTCTCTCTCCTCCCCCCGCCCCTAGGGGTAAGCAAAAAATCCGAAAATCGAATATTCGATCCGAACCAAACCGAAGTTTAAAATTCGGTTCGGATTTTTTGGATTTTCGGATCGGATCGGATTGAAATTTTTCAAAATTTCGGATTTTCGGATTCAGATCGGATTGAATTTTTTAAATCCGAAAAAATCCAAAAATTCGAATTATATATAATTTATATATATAAATAATATTTTATTTAAATATTTTTAAATTTAATATAAATATATATAAGAATTAACAAAAATTGGTTTCGGATTTTCGGTTTTTTCATAATTTCGGATTTTTCGGTTCGGATCGGATTTTTTTATAAAAAAATCGGATTTTCGGATTTCGGATTTTCGGTTCGGATCGGATTTGTTATCTCTCGTAATTGATTATCGGTTGGTTCTGATTAGGTAAAATCCGAACCGAACCGAATGCTCACCCCTACCCGCCCCTCCCCATTCATTTTCTTCACGCCGTCGTTGCCGCCGAATCCTGCGACGCCTCATCTTCCCACCTCCTCCTTCATGTATCTCCTCTCTCCCCACCCCTCTCACTCAAACCCGTAACTCTTTATCTTCAATAGATCGATAGGATACGGCCCAACTACCAGGCCCAAGCATCAGGCCCAATACAAGTAACCCTGACATCAAGCTCGGCCTGGACAAGTTCGCCCATGAAGATTCCTAAAGTCATGGGAACGCAGAAAGCTCAACCATATCTAAAAGAATCCTAATTCAAGAGGATAGGATCTCGAATCCTAGTTAGAGAAGACTTGGATTCGAGATCTAGGTCAATACATTGTGTATAAATAGAGGCTAGATTAGATGACATAGATTCATTCACTCTCTTTGTAATCGCTCTACACCTCAATACACATACTCTCTCTCGCCCGTGGACGAGATCTTATTCACGATCGAACCACGAAATCTTTGGTGTTCTTAAGATTTATTTCCTTACGAAATTAAGATCGATCATTGGCGCCGCCTCTGGGAAACGAAATTTTGTGTTTTCGATCAACCACCGCTATGTGGAAATAATCATGACCGGTACACCGAAGCCATGCATCCAGACCGTCACGGAAACAACAACGCCGACGGCGAAAGGAACGCCGAGCTCACTGGAAGAGCCCAATCAGAGAAGAAACCCCGAGGGCATATCCAAAGTCTCGACGAGCACGGACACCCCGCCCGCAGGAGGCAAAGTTACCATAGCGAAGGCAATCGTAGCAATAATCCGTGGGAACATCCGCCCGCAGTAAACCTTGACGACGCCGCCAAGGGATTCCTCGAGAAAATAAGGAGAGCTTTCTCCAAGACTCAACAAGCACGTGGTCGGCCAGTCCCAAGAACGGAACATCAAGCCTCATCTAGATACGAGGCATCACAACGAGAGGTCGGGCCCAAACCGACCGCAAGGAACGAGCAACGCGGAGAGGACGCCGTGATCGCCGCGGCCGGCCTCAATCGCCAAATCCATCCAAATAACTCCACCCCGATCTCCAAGGGACGAGCAGCACAGGAAAAGGCATCATGGCCGCCGCGAAGTCGGTCCGAGTCACCTAAACGAGTTCGATCGTCGAACTCCGTCCCAGTCTCCAGAGGACGGCTTCGATGGATACAGGAAGATAGCCACCCCGTTCTCAAATAGAATACTCAAGACTTCTCTCCCGAGATAAATACCGGGTACCAAGCATCGCCCCCTACGACGGGCCGAGGGATCCACGTAACTTCCTCTCGCAGCCCAATACAACATGATCAACCAACGCCTCACCGGTTCATGTGTAAACTCTTCCCGAGTTACTCGTCGACAACGCCCGCAGTGGTTCGACAGCCTACCTACGGAAGCATCGGCTCCTATCGCGACCGATGGCTTCCTTCCACCGGGGTTCTTCCAAAAGGCGGAATCAAAACGCCATCGCACACCTCCTCACCATAAGGCAAAGCCGAATGAGTCCATCGACTTCATGACAAGGTTTAACAAGGAATGTTTGAAGGTCAAGACGAACGACTGTTAGTCATCTCGGCCTTCCAAAACGGCATCTTGCCGGGCCTTATACCGAGAGATCGCTGGCACGAACCCCGCATCGCAATGTAGAGTGTGGCGATAGCCAACCGGTTCGCCAAAGCGGACGAGGCCGACAAGAGAAAGCGCCAAGCGCATAAGGCAGACCCTCGGAAAAGGAAGAAGAGACGAAGCGAAGGAAGATCGAACCAAGGCCAAGCGAGCGCGCACCGATGATTACATCGCCCGATAAAGTCCAGCTCGGTCCGCGACGCCTCGGGCGACCTCAATACACCCCGCTGACGGCCGAGAGCGTAAATTCACGCACTCCATATGAACCTGCTCGAGAAGCCTCGACCGATGACAGGAGGGAAGAGGTGCCACCTATGGATAAATCTGCGCCATTCCATGATGATTACGGCACGACATCAAGAGTGCAAAGAGCTCATGGGTGAAATAGAGATGCTAGTTCAGACGGATCCTCAAGAAATACTATGACAGAGTCGCCAAGCCGACCAAAGTCAAAAGAAGAAAAAGCAGTATAAGAGGGGAAATTGTGCCCCTACAAGAAAACAAAACGCAAAGACCGACGAGGAAGGAGATGACGAGCCCCAATATGACGGGTGGTTCCACTATTACGGGCTCCCCGTGGAGTCACGAAGTCCTCCCTAAAGGCCGATGCCAAGTCCTAGAACCGCGAACCTACCAATAAGAGGTTCAGAAGGACGAGGCGATCACCTTCTCCGAGGATCTATCCGTGCACTGCATGAAAGATGCCCCACCGTGATGCGCTATGATCCGTAGTAGTCGCAAATAAATTGGTAAACGCTACATTTACAACAAAAGGCCGGTGAGCATCCTCTTCAAGGAATGCTTGACAAGCTAGGAGTAGAAGAAGCACACCTCGCACAGCACCGCCGCCACTCCAAGCTTCGCCCGAAGAGACGCGCCGTAAGGAATAATCGAGCTACCCGTCACGGTGGGAAAGCACCAACGACCTCGACCAAGGTGGTGCGTCAGAGAAGGCCCACTCGCCGATAACATCATACTAGGGCGATTGGCTGAACGTAAGGGCGGTATGCTCAACGCATCACCTAACGATAAAAATACCCACCACGAGGGAGAACACCGTGATCCGAGGTGATCGTAAGCAAGCCAAGGAATGTATGCGGGTTGTTTACGAGGTGCCGGACCTCGCCCAAGACCCACTGTGCATAGCAATTAAGGAAACCCAAGAGTTGGAGTCAAAAGTACATCGCCACTCCCCGACACGATGGAAGAGGTCGATTATACAAAGACGAGCCATTGAAGGTCGTCCGTGTTGGTGTCACCACGACACCGGTGAAGGATCGATCATCCAACCCTAAGGAATTCCGGACGTGTTTGCTTGGTCTCCCCGACATGACCGAGTCTCGCCGAGTATCATCACCACCGCTCAACATCGACCCGAACATAAAGCCGCCTCGACTGTAAGCAAAGAATTTTTGCAACCGAACGGAATCAAGTCATTCATGACGAGGTGAACCACCGTTAAAAGCACGATATCGCTCGAGGTCAAATATCCGACCGGATAGCCAACCCGTGATGGTGAAGAAAGGAGGAGGGATGGCGAATGTGTATCGACTACACCGACCTCAACAAGCATCGCCCAAAGGATTGCTATCCCTTCCCAACATCGACAAGAAGGTCGACGCGTTGGTCGGATACGAAGTCTTCGCTGGACTTATACAGTGGTATCACCAAGTCCCGATGGACGACGAAGACGCTGCCAAGACAGCCTTCAAGACCGACTTCGGTCTTTGATATAAAAGATGCCATTCGCCTTAAAATGCAGGGCTACCTATCAAAGGATGGTGGACAAAATATTTCAGCCCTACATAGGTCGGAATGTGGAGGTATACGAGACATACATCGTCGCAAAAGCAAGGAAGAAGTCGATGTGTTTCCGACTCCGATCGTCCTCGGCCTTCTTCGAAAATCAACCCAAAACTAAACCCCGTGGCGCACGCTTGCATCCGTCCGAAAGTTCTTAGGTGTTGGGTTTCACAAGAAGGGCTAAAAGCAAACCCGCCCAAGGTCCAAACCATTTTGGAAATGAAGATGTCAAGACCATCCATGACGCATAATAAGTCGACAGTCAGATAGCCGCACTAAGCCGCTTTCAAAAGCCGCGATAAGCAGCTACCCTTCTTCAAGATGCTCAAAAGCCCCAAATTCTCATGGGATGAGGTGCACAGTCCGCCAAGACCTCAAGAGCTACCTCGCTAAGCTCCCCACTCTATCCGTCCCGAAAGAGGAGAGGTCCTTTTCTCTACCTCGCCGCCTCGACGAATCAATAAGTGCAGTCCTGCGAGAGAAGGACGTCGGCCCCGTGTATTTCATCACCGAGCACTAAAAGCCCTAAACGAGGTATCGCCCTGGAGAAGCTTGCCTTAGCATTAATAAACGCCGCGAGGAGACTACGCCCATACTTCCATGCACATCCCATACAAGTCCTCATCGACTACCCACTTCGCAAGTATTGACGGCCCAAGCATCGTGGAGAATCGCGAAATGGGCAATCGAATCGGGCGAGCACGATATATCCTTCGCCCGCCAGCCATCAAAGGTCGAGCCTCAGCGGATTTCTTGCCGAGGCTAACTTCGCCGAAAACCGAAGCCCACCGAGTCCGTGACGACGATGCCAAGCCGAACCCATGGTTGAAACACCGAGGGAGGCCGGCAACTCTACGCTGACGGGCTTCGAAATAAAAGTAGCGGAGCAGTATCTTACTCCCAGTCCCGGACAACCAAGAGATCGCTTATTCACTTCGGTTCACATTCAAAAATACGAACAACGAAGTGGAGTACGAGGCACCGATCGCAGGATTCTCCTCGCTCAAAGTCTCCAGACACGAGCCGCAAGTTCACAATGATTCTCAAGTCGTCAGAAGCCAAATGTTGGGAAAATACGAGGCAAAAAGCGAAAGAATGAAGAAGTATCTTGAAAAGCAAAAGCCCGTGAACGGACTTTCTCACACTTCCAGATAGTTCGCATCCCAAGGAGCAAAATAGCCGAGTGACATCTTATAAATTGGCCTCGCATCAACGAGCCCGCCAAGAGAGGAAGTCCAAAGCAGAGCATAAACGATGCCAAGACGGAGCCGAGGTCAACATAGTCTCGGATGAAGAACCCAATTGACGACTCCCATTCGAGAGTACTGAGAAGGGCGAATCGCCCCACGGCAAGTCGGAGGCTAGGAGGATCCCGAACAAATCTCGCGATATACAATTGAGCAGTGAGTCCTATACGTAAAGTCATACCTCCAACCTCTCTTAAGGTGCTTGGGTCCGAACCGAGCTAATTACGTTCTACGAGAAATACACGGTTCGTATGAAGCCACATCGACCCCAGCCTTGTCAAAGAAAGTCATGCGATGGGGATACTATCGCCAACAATGTTCCAAGACTCAACGGACCTCGTAAAAGTGTCCAAGTGTCAAATCCATGGGAACGCATCACGGCCACCCTGCATCGACCTCACCTCCGCATGCAGCCCTCGCCGCTTATGCAATGGGAATCGACATTGTGGGCCCTTTGTAAAGCACCGTGACAGCTCCAATTTTAATTGTTGCGATCGACTACTTCACGAAGTGGGTGGAAGCCGAGCCCTCGCGAAAATCACAAGCAAGAACGCCATCAACTTCGTATGGAAGAACATAGTGTGTCGCCTCGCATCCCCATATCCTCCTTTCGTATAACGGAACACAATTCACGGATAAGACATTCAAAGATTGGTGTCAAGAGCTTCGATCCAACAAAGTTCACCCTGTGGCCCATCCTCGTGCAAATGGTCGACCGGTTACCAATAGACCATCGTAGGGTCTAAAACTGCCTCGACCGAGCTAAAGGCCTCTGGTGGAAAATTTACCACAGTGTCTTATGGTCGCATCAACAACACCCTCGGACCTCGAACGGAGAAACACCATACGCTTTGGTGTATGGAACCGCAAGCAAAGATCCTCGCAGAGATCGGAGTATCGAGTCCTCGCACTCATCGACTTCTCCGTCAAGCAAATGGGGAAAATCTACGAGCCGATCTAGACCTACTCAAGAAGAGAGACCTCGCCACATCAGGAAGCTCGCACAAGCAACAAGTAGCTCGGTATTACAACCACAGCATAACCCGACAATTCCAAGTGGCGACCAGACTAAATAATGAAGTCAAGAAAGCCACAGAACTCGGCAAGTCGAAGCCACACGGGAAGGACCTCACTGGTCGACGAGGTCCTCGCAAAGGGCCTATAAGCTCGCTCAATTGTCGTGAGCAATTACCCAACGATGGCACATCATCCATCCAAGAAATATATGCATGTTGTCAAGGGTCGGGTCTTGTTCGGTCATATTTTTAAAGTCCTGCTTAGAGTCCGAGTCTTATTTGGTGGTCGCGCCATCTTTATCAATAAAATATTATTTTTACGAGTTCTACTCATCACTAATGCATAATTAATCTTCACATTATTTACCCTCTACGAGGACAAATTCCCTCGACGGAGGTCGACACATCTCGTTTACACGAATGTAAATTTAAACGCCGCATGCCTACATACGAGATCGACTACCTTCGCTTATTTCAAGCCGCCTTCTATGTAGATGAAGGGACCACCCTCCCGATGACCTCGGCAAAAACAGAACCATTCCTACATACGAGATCGACTACCTTCGCTTATTTCAAGCCGCTTTCTATGTAGACGAAGGGACCACCCTCCCGACGACCCCGGCAAAAAACAGAACCATTCCTACATACGAGATCGACTACCTTCGCTTATTTCAAGCCGCTCTCTATGTGACAAAGGGACCACCCTCCCGACGACCTCGCAAAAAACAGAACCATTCCTACATACGAGATCGACTACCTTCGCTTATTTCGCCGCTCTCTATGTAGACAAAGGGACCACCCTCCCGACGACCTCGGCAAAAAAAACAGAACCCTACCTTCGCATTTAGAACGATTTCTTCGAGTTTAATTTCACGAGACTAACTACTTTCGATATTACTCTTGCTCAAATACAAAGTCAACAAGAAATCATTCTTATTAAATAAAAGATGTACAGTTACATTTTACGAGGACGAGCGGATCGGGAAAAGTCGAGCCAATCCTCGAAAAATCGGAATTCAAAGCTCATCTATACTAATCCCGCCTCACCTCGCCCCTCGGTCTATATTATCGGTCCGCCAGCGACCGGTCACTGACGACGCAGCCTCGCGAGCTCGGCCTCGTCCACTTGATGACGCCCGGCCTCGACGCCTTGAGGGTCCACGACGCTCAAGGGCACAGCACGCCTCTTGCGCGCCACCCGATCATCATAATTGCCCATTTATTCTGATCGAGAAGCTCCGTAAGAAGAGGCCTCGCATCCCGTCAAGTATTTCGCCGAGCTGTGGTTGTCGAGCGACGACGCTTTGATATGCTCCCGAGCCTTTTAATTCAGCAGATCGCCTCAGAATTGCCGTGAGGTCCGACCATATTCACGGCTGGTACCTCAGACAACGGGCGGCACCTCGACAACCTCGCTTCAACCTCCGGATGGTCATCCCACCATTTCGTGGATAACCTCCTCGACTGCATGCTCCTCGCCTATCACTGGCCTTCTCCTCGCGACCTCAACGCCTCCTCCAATTCCAAAAGGCGAGCCCTCGAGTCGCCACAGCCCTCCCGAGCGGCTCTATGCTCGACATCGACTCACCGTATACGACCAAGCTGTCCTTTATATGGAGGAGTTCGATCTCTTTCAACTCAAGAGCCCTCGATAGGTCTTCGATTCGGTTCAACCAAGGAGAAGCATCAAGCATTTCAGAGACAATCGAATAAAAAGATAAGTTTCTTAACATAAACTTGTGATTTTATTAACATGCCCTTAGCAAAAATCAATGTACATTTACATTCAAAAAAAAAAAAAGGAGGAAAAGATGGGGATCAATCGACCTCCGTAAGCTTCGACCACATCCGCCGCCCAAGCTCGATAGCCTCACCTCTTCCGCAGATTCGTCTGCCCGCCTTCGCCTTCGGAACCACCGAGTCTCGACGCCTTCAAGCATTAGCCCCCCCCCCTTTGCATGATCGATAATAAAGCTTCGGTCAGGATCCCGATCCACGGACAGTACGAACAGATTCATGGACAATAGAACCGAGGAGAGGCAAGGTTCGCAGACGGAAGCTCCTTCAGCCGCGGACGAGCACATCAAAATAGCCTGCCTCAGACATCATCCTCGGTCTCCTCGCATCCATACTTGGCTTTGTCCAGTCCGGGTAGTCCTCGGCGACCTCTTCGATGGCATCCGAGACGGCGCTTGTTAAGCACCTCACCAAGGTCCGAAACCATCCCGAGAAGCTCGCCGACATGAACAGCCTCCCGCAGCGCTGCGCGTTTCCCCTCGTGAGCTCGCCATGTCCGCCTCCCGACGCCGAACTCAGGCCACCTCACCTTCATCAAGGCAACCTCGGCCTCGCCACTCGCCCTGCCGCCTCCGCCACAACCGCCTCCGCCGACTGCCCTTGCCGCGCCTCAATGGCCATCGATCAGCCGCTCGCTTGACGAGGTCCCGACCTTAGCCTCGACCTCGATATTTCTCGAGCGAGGAGGGTATTCTCCGCCTCCATCTCCCGAGCATACCGGCCACCTCATTAAACTCACAGAACGGCGCCTTCAAGTAATCCGATATAAGATCGACACTTTGACACTCGCCGCCACGCCCCTAACCCCTATACATCATATACATCAGTCAAGAACACAATTTTATACTACAACACAAAGTATAAGGACAGTACAAACCCTCGAAAGAGACGAGGCGCCGACTGGAACCGATGATCTCAGACTGGCCTCGGCGGCAACCGAGGACTCGTGGATTACCCGCTCGCCTTCAAGCGCTTGAGTGGCTGCGCGGGCGGGATCTCAAGGCTCCGCACCCATTTCGCATGTCCTCGATATCCTTCAAGGTCGTGACGCTGCTCAATCAGCAGAGATCGGCTCGGCCACGTAGATCGGCCCTTCCTTTCTTCTTTTTTCCCTTAGAAGGTTCACTACCAGAAATACAATGTCAAGATTAACACGATAATCATAAAAAAAAAAAAAAAAAGAAAGGGGCCTCACCTTCACCGACTCCACCCCTGAGGTAGGATCATGTGGCTAAGCCCGCCCGCAAGCTCGGCCTCGAGAAGACCCCGCCAACAAGGCCAATTTTTTCCTGCCTCCTCCAAGTCACCGCCCTTGTCAACAACACATCGGCGATCTTATCGATCGCCATGGAAACTCCATATGTCCTCGAAACCGATGTAAGAAGAACTTCTTCCGCCACTGGAGATCTTCGACTTAATCTTTGCTTTAAATTTCCTACGGGTGATAGATAATACCACCCCGAGCCGCCTTCGCTTGCAAAAAGCAAGGACCAGCCCCAAGGTCAAAGGAAAATTATGCCTATAGCATAGACACCTAGGGCGCCATATGCGGAATGAGTTCGGCGAGAGTTGGGCAAGAGATATGCCAAACATCTCTTGAACTCAACGATACGTAGGGAAAGGAAGACTAAGACCAGCCTTGAGGCCGCCCTCAGACACGGTAATAAAACCATCCGGAGGGCACAAGCCCTGTCCTCCTGACGGGGCAACGAACTCAATATCGTAAGGAATACTATATTGAAAATGATATCCCTAATATCGTAAATACCTAAGATCAAGAAAAGAAGACACTTTGCCGCAATCCCCCACCGAGGAATCGCAGACTACACCGTAAAGAGGCATATGAATACGGTAAAAACAAAGAGACACTAACGAATCGTATGGGGAATGATAAGATTTGACGCCGCACGACTCAAGTTATAAGAAGAGGTAGCCATTACTTACTTTTGTTTATCGATGAGGAAGACAAGAAGCTTCAAGTCGCCAATGGCGCAGAATAATTGTTTCTCGCAGAGGCAAGGAGTTTTTGAAAATCGAGAAATGTAGAAGGCAAAGTGATAAGAGATATTGCGATCAAGGAAGACATTCCCTAATATGCACTTTATCGGAATCCAACCGCCAATTTAATGCGCATTAAATGCGATCCCGGCCCAAGACTCAAGAACGGTAAAATCCGTTTTCGCCCCGCTTAACGCCCGCCGGTGAAGCCCAAGACCTCGCTTAACGCCTCGCCAGTGAAGCCAAGACGAAGACCCCGCTTAACGCCCGCCGTAAAGTTGGCCAAGACTTCGCATAACGCCCGTCAGTGAAGCTGGCCAAGACCTCGCATAACGCCGACAGCGTGAAGCTATTCACAAGACCTCGCTTAACGCCGACAGTCAAGCCACCCAAAGACATCAACTTAACGCCCGACAGTGGGCTAGTCGTAACACCTCGCTTAACGCCCGCCGAGTGAAGCCGCCAGAGACTTCGCTTAACGCTCGCCAAGTGAAATCACCATAAGACCTCGGCATATCACCTCGCTATGGTAGCCGTGACACCTCGCCGAGATACAAACAACAAACAAGACCTCGCAGACGCCTCATGAGCACAAGATACGATATACGACGCCGTAAGCATCGACACACACAAAGTCGACAATGAAAAGAATGTCAAAGATCGTCCAAACCCCGCTTGTTACAACAACCCCAATCCAAAGATGACCTCGTCAAGGCTTTTGGGGGTTGTGATAGATACGCCCAACTACTGTGCCCAAGCATCGTGCCCAATACAAGTAACCTCGACATCAAGCTCGGCCCGACAAGTTCGCCCATGAAGATTCCTAAAGTCGGGGAACGCAGAAAGCTCAAACATATCTAAAAGAATCCTAATTCTGTGGGATAGGATCTCGAATCCTAGTTAGAGAAGACTTTGATTCGAGATCTAGTCAATACATCGTATAAACAGAGGCTAGATTAGATGACATAGATTCATTCACCTCTTTGTAATCGCTTCTTACACCTCAATACACATACTCTCTCTCTCGCCTGCGGACGAGATCTTATTCACGATCGAACCACGAAATCTTTGTGTTCTTGATTTATTTCCTTACGAAATTAAGATCGATCAAGATCCAAATAAAACTCTCCCTTTCTTCTTCCTCGATCACCGCCGCCTCAAGGTCGAATCCCGCAACCTCGGCAGCCATCATCTCTCTCGATCTCCTCTCACTCAACCTGCCTCTTTATCTTTGAAATCGAACCACCCTCCTCTCTCGGTCCTCACGCCGACCCTCCCTCTCTCCTTCCTTCCGCCGCCATCGCCGACCCCTTCTCTCCTTCCTTCCGCCGCCGACCCTCCCTCTCTCGCCTCCTCATTTCTTTCTGTCTATCGAACAGCAGCCAGCCAAGCCCCGCTGCCGCCGCCTCGCCTCTCTCTCTATGTTTCTCTCCTCAACTCCCTCACATCTCCCCTTAGTTCCGGCATGCAAGCCGCCGCCGCCTCGCTCCCCTCTCTGACGGCCGACAGAGCCTGGCCATTGTCAACATCCCGCCGCCAATCTCCTCGCCGCCTCACTCAAACAACAATGAGTTACACACGCAGCCAAAAATACACAAGAAAGAACAAAATATAATTTCATATTTATGTTCTTATTAGATGAATTTGTGAAAGTTCATCTCTTATATTGATTTGCTATCAGAGAAATTATAAATGTAAGTCTCAGATGCGTGTGTTTGTGGAATCTAATTCATGTGATGGTTCTCTCGCTAAAAGGGAAATAATAGTCATTGATTTCTATATCCGAGTCATCAAATTGTTATACATGGAAGGATACAGAATCACATGGGTTGTATCTTAAATTCTTACCCATCCTTTGTCCTCGAGTTTGTTGGTTTTACCGTAAAAGAATTGTTGGTTCGACCGCGGGATGTCGATTGGGATGATGCTTTTGTTCAGCCTTATGGCAATGTGTATTATGCAAGTGTGAAAGTAGGTTGTGTAAAAAAAAGGATTGCAAGTTAGTGATATGGATGGAATTCACATTGCATTAAAAATTTGTAGAGGAAAGAAATGGAAAGACAGAAAATTTTCAGACGAGTGGTCCAGTGGAAGAATTTGGGAGCTCAAAAGTGAGTTTTATAGAGGAAAATAAGAGACGTGGAAAGAGGAAAACCATATAGCTTAAACTGTTAATTAGTTTCTAATTAATCTTCATAAGTAAAAATATCTAAAATATTTAGGATTTCTTTAATCCTAATCTTAATAATTTAATTTACAAGTATTTCAGTCCAAAAGTTTAAAAAGGGCTCGACCATTTAATACGCATATGACCAATTACTCAAAATTAATCCAATTCATTTTTATAAATGGCTACAACTCAAATCTCATCAAGTTTCATTTTTAAAATTCTAAGATCAATAAATCGACATCGTCTTTCTTTAAAACATTTATGCGAATTAAAAATAAATTTACATAGTCACATAATTGCATTTGGTAAATCATTTCAAATCCGATTTTGCTTTAATACTTTAATAAATAATTTTGTTGGAATTAAAAATCTATTTTTTTATATCGGGTGCGAATCAACTTGATTTCTAAATTCAAGAAATCTTCTAAAAATCTATTTGTAGGAAAACGGGATATTGCAGGTTGGCCGGCGTGGCAAAGTGTGTTTGTGTTTATGTTTTTGTGTGTGTTAGTTTAGGAGTTTTTATTGAAAAATTTGATTAATTTAGTTTAAAAGGTAAAAGAATATTATTGATTAAAGTGTTACGAATTTTGATCAACACACAAAACAAGAAAATACACTACAAAAAAAAATATCAGAGTTGTCGGTAGGGATAATGGAGTATATTTGGTTAAAAATAGTGATAATTTTAGATGAGGGCTATGAAGAGTATGCAAGTTAAAATATTGGGTATAATCCCAATTTAATACCTACCTACCGAAGTATAATCCGTAGAATAGCCTTCTCTCCAAGTTTTCACCAATTTGTTCTTTATGCTTAATTAGTTAGTATAACTGCTTGCTTTAAATTTAGTCAATTTTATGTTTAAAACAACTCTTGAATGTCGTTAGTCTAGATAGATCTCAAACAACTTATTGACTACGAGTTTAATTCACCAATAATTCCACTAATTTCAATTAGACTATATACTTGTGGCGTTGTAGTGAATAAAAATAGCAAACAAAAATAGATGTCTAGGTTCGATTCTCACATTCCTTCTTCCCAAAACTAAAAAAAATCCTTTTGTTTTGAGTAATATATTATCTTTTCCGACAATAAGAAATCCCATAAGACATAACCACTGTCTTAAAGCAAGGAATAATCATTTTAATATCAATTAGTGAAGAATTGTACAATTCAAATTGTTTCTAAATTTTTTGTTTATTTATTATAACATATAAGGGATCATTTTTTAATAATTAATTTGGGACAGAAAGAAAGAATAGATCGAGTACATGGAATATTGTTTCACCATTAAATTAGCAAAACGACGTTATACTAACACAATTATAAAAATGGTAAATGTCAGTTTACATTCTAACATTTTACGACTTTTTAGTTAATGTTCCAACGTAAGCATATTATTACTTTGATCTTTAACGTTTTAGAAAATTTTAATAATGTACCACCAACCGATTTTCAGCCAACAAACGCTACATGGTTGCCGAAGAGCGTGTTGAACGCCAAGTCAATTAAGTAATAGAAGAAAAAACGCGTAAAAGCTTACCAAAATGACAAAAAATAAAAACGTCGCCTCGAGATTAATCTTTATGCCGTTTTGTTGAGCTTTCACACATTTTTTCTTCTTTTTACATCATTGATGTGGGGTCCAACATTGCTCTCTGGAAGCCACTACAGCGTTTTTTCATCGAAAATATATTGGCATGATATTAATTGAAATGTTATGAAACGTTAGGAATCAGAATAATAATATTCTTACGTTGAGACATTAATCAAAATGTCATAAAACATTAGGACATAAACTAATAAAAATATTTTTATTGTCCCCCGCCCTCCCTTCACTGTTCTCTCTCGAACAAGCAAACATGAAGTTAGAACAACTACCAGTCCATCACCTCACCACAAACGACCCTCTTAAAAAAAAAATTTGAGCTACATCAGTTGAATTGTGTACTGACGTTAATCATTATAAGGATTTTTTTTAATAAAACATGAATTTAGTTTTTCTTTTAAGCCTTTTTAAATTAATATTACTCAATCCTTTAATTTTTTTTAAAATGGGGTTTCCTCATTTTATCCGACAATAAAAAATATGACATGGATACCAGCTTGGACTAGAATCCGAAGAAGAAAATAATGTCATTTTAGACTTGTAGGCAGATTTGGTGAGAATTGGAGGTTATAATGTTGAGGTCTTGGGTTTAGGTCTCTGGTTCGAGCCTATTCTTCGCAATGTAATTTGGAACAATTCTAGTTGCAAAAATAAATAAATAAATAAATAAATGTTTGGTATGAATTTGTGCTTATTCTTGGTATTGTTTTACATGTCGTTTTCAATAGTTTATCCTATTTATGCCGCTGCTTTGATTAGATTTATCGATCTGCACTTATTTGGTTTGTCTCGATGTTTTGTAGGAAAACGGTATCAAATAGGATGAAATAGATCTACCGAGGATCAACTACATTGAAGAGCATCTTGACAGGAGTCCGTAGGCGAAAACGGATCCTAATTTGGAGTGTTGACGAGAAAGAACGGAGCGAAACGGCGAAGTCGCGCACGTGCGTGCACACAGCACCCGGAGACCACGTGACACTACCCGCACAAGATCCACACCGCCCAAGATCCTCCCCGCACACCCGCACTCCCACGCGCGTTCGACAGTGCCTCACCCCAGCTCTCCATGCACGCCCGACTGGTACTCAGCCACCGGGTACCCCAGCTTTCTTCACCCGCGCGCCGCCGCACGCCGCTTTCACGCCCTTCCGCAACGCCGCAGCGACCGCGCATCACGCCGAAACTCCCGCCGACGACGCGACCTCTCCACCCGCGCTGGGACTCGGCGCCAATCTTCCGCAAGACGCCGCGACCTTCAACTCAGCCGCCCACTCCGCGCCATCTCATCCGACGCCACCAACGCCAGCCACCAAATTCTCACGCACTCATTTCTCCACCGCGCCATTTGTGAGATGAACACTTTCCCAACCGGCGCCATCCCGAGCGCCGGTTCACTTTCAAGTAAGAATGATTTTCAATCCGCGCCACTTGCAACCGGCCGACCTTCAATTTAATATATATACGCACGCTTAGGTCATCAATGAGGGTCCGCTTTCTCTGCTCGATACCGCGGTAATCGTTTCTATTCCACCGTTTTCACTATGGATTTTTCAGAGCTCTACAATGATCGACATAAAAAGATAATCTTAGTTTTAATTCTGCTTTTAAGTTTCATCGATCAATGTTTAGTCTAGCGATTTATGTTCATGGACTCATCAATTTTATCGATTCTATTTCATAGTTTATTGTTTATGATTTTATTGATTCAATTCATAGTGACAAATGGATTGTGTTCATGTTGTTTTAATCTATCTTGCTTTCGATTAATTCTCGCTTGGAGATGGATTGATGATTATGTTTTTATTTGCAATTAGATTTACATTAGGGATCGACAAACCCTATGAATAATATGATTGCATATGCTTTTATTTACCGCTTTAATTTACCGCTTTCATAGTTCAACTAGGGATTGACAACCCCGGTTTAGATTTAACGCTTATTAGTTGAGCTTGGGATCGACAACCCCAGCTTAGGATCGCTGTTTGTTTTCTCGATTTCAATTCTCGCATGTTCAACCCCGCTGTTATTAGAATGTTTAGATTTAGTTGCTTTCGGCACGACATACCTAACAATCGCTCTGTTAAGTTTTCCTCGAGAGACGACTGTGTTAACTTATCACGCCACAATTACCTCGCATTTATCATGCGCAGTGAATTTGAGTGTGTTTTAGCTCGATCAATTTTGGCACCGCTGTCGGGAAAACCAGAGCGTATTGTTTGTGTTGTTTGTTTTCGTGTTTCTTTTCTTTCTGCTTGGTTATTTTTCCCCAGTGCAGTGATCTTGTTTTTGTTGTTGGTGTCTCATAACGCAGGTTACCAAGAGACGGATGTGGTCAAACAGTCGGGGAGAAAGTTCGTCGATTGGGCAAATTCTTCACGAAGAAGGAGCCCAATTCAATTATTCTCGAGGGATACCCGCCAAACCACGAGTATCAAACCCACGATCCCTACCCCGAGCAACAAGCTTATGATCCCTATCGACCAACCACCTCCACCGCAAAGACGAGGATCAAGCCTACAATCATTCGGATCAACCACCTTCGCCGCACTATGAGGATCAATCCTACAATCCATACCGATCAACCACCTCCGCGGAGTATCCGTACTCACAACAACCACCTCCATCTCAAGATTCATACCCAGCAGCCCACCTCCACCTCAAATGCCACTGGGACGATAAGTTCATCAAAAGTCGATGCCGACGACACCAAAATCAGCGCTTGCAAGCAAAATTAGAAATGATGACTAAGAAGTCGGACGAGTTGTCGCAACAAGATGCAATAGGGAGCCCAAGCTCACCCTATGAGGCTCAAAGCGACCACCCACCATCGTAGTTCGCCATCGATGATAGAGACGCAACTCGAGCGCTAGAGGAACAAGGGGACCGATTGTCGCGGGTGGGTTGAGTATCAACAACAACGCAGCGAGGGAACTTCCAAACCAATCCGTCAGTCCAAAGACTACAAAATGCGAATATCAATGACGGAAAATTCGTCAGAAATTTGTCTCGATCCGTCGCTAAATGGATTAGCGACGGATTTGCGACTTGAACGAGGGGTCGCCGGAAACCTAGTAGCAAAGGTCTAACGACGGAATTACGTCCGTCGCTAATTTTTAGCGACGGACCAGCCGACGGAAAATTCGGGCCGCTAATCTACGACCTCCGTAACGGTCATCCGATATTAAACCGCCGTTAATGAGACGCTAATCCGTCAGAAGTTAGCGACGGATTAACGACGACCGAGGTCGATCAAAGAATACCGCCGCAACTCCGCCGTTATTCTCGACGCCAATCCGCCTCGATCCGTCGCTAATTAGCAACGGAAACCGTCCGTCGCTAAAGTTATAATTTTTTAATTTTACGTAACAAGACCGTCAGAATCCATCGTAGGTCCGTCGCAGGTCCGTCGCTAGGTACAGTTGGTTCAGTTATTTCACGTTGTTAATCCGTCTTAGGTCCGTCGTAAGTCCGTCGTAGGTCCGTCGCAAGTCCGTCGCAGGTCCGCTGCTAGATAAGCAAAATCTGGATAGTTTCAATTTGTATTGACAACCAAACCTGCTTTCAAACAACCCAAACAAACCAATTCCATCCAATTCAATCTATACAATCCAAACTATCCAAACAACCAATTCCATCCAATTCAATCCATACAATACAAACTATGAAAACAAACCAATTCAATCCATACAATACAAACTATCAAAATAAACCAATTCAATCCAAACAAAGCAATTCAATCCAAAATACCGTAATATCCAAACAATCCCATAAAAACAATTTAAATCATGCGATAAGTTAACAAATTCATAATACAACACTAATATGTCGAGGTGAGGGAAACGAAGCTCATATCACGAGGGGGAAACGGAGTGGCCATGAAGCGCTTTAGGCCTCCCACCGAAAAGCGCACCAACTCGAATCTGTTTCGCCCGCTATCTCGCCCTCACCATCCCGCATTCGCATCGTATGCTTGATTCTGCCTCAGATGCTGTGCCGCCGCCGCCGCCCAATCGGCCTCAGATGCCTCGCCGATTTCCATCCGCCTCCAGATCCAATAGTTGTTGTTGATAAGCTATGGAATCAACAGTCGGGCACTCTCCACCGAACGAGACGACGCTCACTGCATGTATGTCCGTGATAGACAACCAGCTCCAAACATCCTATTCTTTTTCTTTGAGGAGCTCCCAAGGACATTTTTGAGAATTTGAGTCCTATCAATTTCTCGGGCATCTCATCACCTCCCGATTGCTCAACTGGGTCACATGTTCCTCAACCCGCCTCGTAATATAATTTCATACAATTATTATTTAATTAAATGTTCGTTGTTGCTTAACGAATATACTTATCGCGATATCCGAGCTTTCCGCCTCAGATAGCTCCCGTCCGCTTGGTGGCATGATACTCGAATACATCCCACCGACATCTTCTATGGCTACTCCACGCCTTCGCTTATAAATAAGTCAAACAAATTAAATAATTAACAAGTATCACGATTCTTAAATAAATTTACTATATCTAAAACTTCAAAGTACTTACAATCTCTCGTGATACCGAATGCAGAGCGTGAGCCACCCCGATGCTTGACTATCCCAAGACTTCGCCATCCGCTCTGACATCCTGCTGTCGCGGCCTTGCCGCCTTCTCTCGACGCCCGTCCGAGCCCAATATGCCTTCCAATTATCCCAATCTCGCTGTGGATAAATGGAGGTGGATCGGGCGAGTCCTTCCGCCGATCTTGTGAACAAAATCTTTATAGCGCCGCGCCTTTGCGCACCAAGAGGAATAGACCAGGCATCATCCATCGTATCATCCCAATAAAAATATTTCGCAAAAATATATGATTAGAATATGCAAAGGTCAAATCATAAATGACTTCAGATAAATAACACGAACCTCAATTCATCGAAATAAATCGCTTGAACTCTCGAGGCACCAATTTCCAATTGAAGCCGCTAGATTCATGAATCTACTAATGACCAGAATCACACCTGCTATATCATTGCTCGGACACAAAATGCTACAATTTACGTAAAATAAAGACATCGAATGCTACAATTTATTTAAACCGAGACATACAAGAGATAACGCCATACCCATTCACAATGGCTATCTTCTTCATCCTCTCTAGATGGCACTCCACCACCGCCGAGGCGGGTCAGTGAGACAATGCCTCCATGCCTTCTTCTAGCCGACAGTGTAGGCGACGGCGTGTATGATCCCGGGTGCCTCCTACGTGATGACGAGGCACCTCGTCCCATCGTGAGACATCTGCAAACAAAGGTAAAAATGTTGTATTAAAATTCACAAATAATACATATCATAACGCTTTGTGTGCATACTAGTGACAATTATCGCCATCGCATCATAACGCTTTGTGTGCATACTTAAAATGATATAAATTCACAAATAATGCATATCATAACGCTTTGTGTGCATACAAAAATGCTATAAATTCAAACCCTATTCATCGTCGTCGCCATCATCATCATCCAATGTATGATTGTCTTCCCGACTCGACAATTCAATTTCATCATCCTCATTATCGACGTCTCTTCAATGTCTATGAGTGTACCGTCAGATGAACTAGTGTCGTGTCCTCATCCACAACGACATTAGTAATCGAACCTAATGCATCCTCTCGAAAAGGGAGAGATTATCGATGCGTAACTCTCATCCGAGACTTCCACATTAGATCGAGCTTTAATTTTGCATACTTCCCACCACTATTTCATAGATTGTTTTAAACTCGATATGCACAATAGTATACTTGAATGGCTTGATTAGCGAGGATAAACGGTTCGAACTTGTTATATCTTCTCGTATGATTTACCGAAACCAACTCAGTACTGGAATGAATTGATAACCCCAATCGTGAAGGATCAAACCACTCGCATCTAAACAATGTTGTGGTCTTCGCTGGTAGCCAGTGATATTCCAACTCACAAACCTCCAATAATCGACCATAAAAATCGAGTTCTCATGTGTCTCGCACTATAAGTTTCACCTTTAATGCACACCCACTATTCATAGTCGATCTTTGTGACCCATGTTCTAATGTGTGAAATTTGTAACCATTTATATAATACCGGTACGCCTTAATTAGAAATGAATGCCCTTTGGCAAGAGACAATATGAACGGATTCACAATGTTGTTAGTATGATCTTTGACCTATTATTAGTAAAAAACGATTAGAATGACTAAACGCATATATTAAATATTTTTACTAATAATCATCGAACACTCACATATGCCTCAAACCAAAACCCGAAGCCCTTTCAATCGACCTTCAATATCCGAGCTAGAGATAAGTGGATTTGATCTTTCTTATCTTCGATGAATAAACTACATCAACATATATTTACGATCCTAGTTAATAATAACAATAATAATAATAATAATAATAATAATAATAATTAACAATGAATTCTAAGAAAACACGACACTTACGCCATGTAAATGTCTCCAACTTAAACACAGCTTGAGCAACACGATAAACGAGCAACATCATATTCTCTACTATCCAAATATCTCGCCGACATATTTCCAAAAGGTCCGCCATCTTGCTTGAAGATTTGAAGCATATCCGATAGTCTTCGTGCCTAATCTCCGCTTGACCATGATGCAAATCAACTTCGCTCTACGTGATCATCAAAATAATACGAGCAAAATATCGATGCTTCTTCTACTAAGTAAGCATTGCAGATAGAACCCTCAACCCCGGCTTTATTTCAGACGTTGTTCTTCAACTTACGAAGTATCTACAAAATTTAGAACGTTGTTCTTCAATTTATATATATATATATATGTATATATATATATGTGTGATAATGTACGAAAGCAAGACCTTTCAAATGGATACATCCATCGGTATTGAATAGTCCTCGCACACGGGCTTCATCACCTAGACGAACCGTAAGACGTTCCATGGAGTCAAGAAACTAGGGGAAAATGAGCTCAAGCTCGCATAAAATCACCGAATATTTTCGAGCCCGCATGCATCATCAAGCCCTATGTTTCGAGAAGTTAAATCTTTGAAGAATAAAGATAATTCGTTATAGCTTCCAAACATTTGGTGGGAGAAGTTCACAAATGCACCCAGAGAATTGCCGCATGAAAATGCGATACCATGACTCTTCATCCCAAAAATCTTCGCCATTTGTCTACACATCTACCCATGTTCAAACGCACTCCATCCGGAAATCTTAAACCTCTTACCCACTCACATAAGACTTTTTCTCACGATTGTCAAGTGTATAAGAAGCCTTCGATATTTTCCTGCTGATTCATTCATCGTCAACTCGTCTCAGAAAAGATAAATTAAGTTCTTTCTAGATTTGCTCGTATCTTTTTCTTCCATCGACATTCATGATCGTGTTGAAGACATTATCGAACACATTCTTTTCTATGTCCATGATATCCAAATTATGCCGAATCAAAAGAGAACTCCAGAAGGTAGATCCCGTAAAATACTTTTTTCTTCCATCCGCCCAAACCGCTGATATTCTCGCTATTTATTTCATCATCGCCAATCTCATACTTTAGACCAGTCCCATACCCATAATTAGTGACGTAAGCTCATCTCCCGATCGCTTCGTGGATCGTTAGTAATCACTATGTTCTTTCCAAACCTCTTCGATCCCTTCGAAATGGGTGATTAGGAGCTAGAAATTTACGATGGTTATCAAACCATGACCGCTACCACTTTAGCTAAAGTAAAGCATCCAGATACTCCATGCAAGGCGGACAAGCTAATCTTCCAAATTGATCCATCCGCACAACATAGAGTATGCAGAAGTCACTAATTGTCAAAGTAATGTAGCGCATTTGAAAATTTCGCTCAACGATACATCATAAGTAAGAACGCCATCCCACAAATCTATTAACTCGCTATCAATGGTTGCAAGAACACATCAATCTTCTCCTTCGATTACGCGTCCCGCACTAAGATCGTAAGAAACATGTATTGCTCCTTCATACACACCACGGGAAGATTATAAGGGTTCAAGATAACGGGCCATGATGAATATTGCTTCCCGATCAACCGAATGGCTGAAAACCGCCGCTTGAGAGTCCCAATCGCACGTTACTAATTTCTCGATGCAAATAAGGGAAACTTCGTGTTCAAATGTTTCCACGCAATTGAGTCTCACGGACGACGATGACCCCATCATCGATCGACGATGCATGCCAATGCATATTTTCCACAGTAGCATCGATGCATACAATCTCCGTAGTCGAGGAGTTAGAGGAAAATAATACATCTTTTATATGCTACTTGTGCTTTCCGTCGACTTCCACCAGCTCGAGTATTGCTCTTGAAACGAGGATGGTTACGAATTTGCACCGTCAATTCGTAATCTTCGCGCCAATAAATCATGCAATTAAACGGACAACAATCAATTTTGTGTACGGCAACCCCATGCCACGCAACAATCTCTTCGTGTCAGAGAAGTCATCAGCACGCATTTCCATCCGATGCGACTTTTCATCGCTTTGATATTTGATCAAACCTTCTCGCATGTTGTTCTCTGCTTCCAACTCGTAAGTCGAGCCACAATGACAACTCGTGTGATCCGAGCAACCCGCCACAAAGGTTTATCGGCAACATTCAACATATCGTCAAATTTTTGTGCATCGAATTTGGCCTCTTCGATCTCGCCAAAATTGAATCAGGACCAAAGAAGATCCACTACCATCGTATGATACGTATTTGGTTGACGGTTAACATCCTAATCCACAACATTTTCCCTACTTGTGGTTGTCTCTCCTGAAATATCCATGTGATAATTTGAACAACCAAATTTTGATAAGTGATATCGCACAAGATCTTCTTCTCGATAAGGTATATTCTACACTTCTTACACTGACACTTGATTTTCTCTCCATCAATAAAAAAACCGAGCACTAGCGAATTCAATAAAACTTTCAAGTCCATCTCGAAATTCAATATTTAATCCACCAACCGAACTAAACCTCTTATACATCCACTCACGATTGTCATTCATTCTTCAAGCTCCTAATTATAAATAATTAATTAAACATGTTCAACATAAGTTGTACAATATAACCAATTATACACTCATAAGTTTATCGAGTGGAGTGAGCAAATCTTACTTATAATTATTGGTTAGTTATCTACGAGGCAACATAAACCCTAATTCAAGTTTCATATACTTAACCTTAACCTAAAACGAAGTGAGCAAATCTTACTTATAAAATATCTTATTCTAATAAAATTTCGGTAGAGTAAGTTTTATAAAATTAATCACTGCTTCATTCTAATTCAACCAAACTTCACCAAATCATCACCAAATCATCACCATACAACCGAAAACATCTTATTCATATACTGACCTTAAACTAATTAAGCATGAAATGAGCAAAAGACACTTATAAAACATCTTATTCATATAACAATTCTAACAAAATTTCGGCAGAGTAAGTTTTATAAAATTAATCGCCATTTGATTCTAATTCAACCAAACTCAATGTATAATTACGTGAAAGTAATGTGGATGATTCCGTAGGGAATCGTTTACGCCGATAGTCACGTTGTAGCGATGTAATTATAAGGTCAGATATGTTGATTAATTATTTAATTATATTAAACTAAGCTAGATTGAATAGGAATATTTATTTTTGAAAATATATAAGATAAAGTAATAAATAAACATAATCTAAAGTCTCGAAAATTGGAATGCACCGGAGTGTGCCTCAACTTTATTCGACTTGGTGCTTAAGAATTATTAAGATTTTTTTCAGATGCACTTTCAGTGTAACGGAACTCACACCTTACATTTGGCACGAATGAGTAAATTCATACTCTTATGCAATAGTTTGCAAATTATTCAAGAAGGTTAAACCATATATGAAAAACTAAATGTAATAGATTTAAACTTATACTAGATATACTCCTGCGATTTAAATGTATGATACTTCCGCTTTAATCAAATCCTAATCATATTAATAGAACCTAATAAAGGACTTATAAATTTAATTGATGATTAATGAACCTTAATTAGATCAATGCCGATATCCAAATGGACACAATTTTTGTTAATCTATAATATTTATGGAATTTAACCCAAAACCTTTTACTTATACCCAATCTACCACTAAGAGAACTTCATGTGATACAATTTTTCCTCATTTTCATGGGTTATAAATAAAAGTAAGTGCATTTGATTTTACAAATTATAGCAACAAGCAAACTCATACAATTTTGACACTTATAAAACATCTTATTCATATAACAATTCTAACAAAATTTCGCAGAGTAAGTTTTATAAAATTAATCGCCATTTGATTCCCAATTCAACCAAACTCATCCAAATTTCACCAAATCATCACCATATGCCTAATTATACACTTAACAACTCAAAACATCTCACTAAATGATGAATTTATCATCCCAATTCACATCAAAGCTAAACATATTCACACCAAGCTTATCAATTTCTCGCAAACATTTTTATCAAACACCACATATGCGCTGAGCTAACTCACTAAACGATGAATTTATCATCCCAATTCACATCCAAGCTTATCAATTTCACAAGCCCAAATCACAAGACTAACATTCAATGTATCGTTTTCACTATCAATTCGTAAACTCAATTCAATTTTCACTATCAATTCAATGCATCATATATAATATTTTCACTATCAATTCAATACATCATATAACAATTTTCACTATCAATTCAATGCATCATATACAATATTTTCAATAAAATCAACAATCAACAAATATATAACAAAATAAAAAATTGAAATATAAATAAAACCCAAACAAACCAACCCGGACTGACGACGGGGAGGCGGGCGGCAATAAGCACAAGGGCGGGGCAGGCGGGAGGCGGCGGGACGACGGCAGGGGTGGGGAAAGGGACGGACCGGTCAATGGTGGGGCGGGCTAGGTACTACCTGGGCCTGGAGGGTGGGCGACGGCGACGGCGAGAAGCAGCGGCAAGCACGGTGGACAAATGGTTGGGATGGGTATCGACGAGGGCTAGGGAGTCGTCGAGGTCGGGATGGGTGCCGGAGATCAAAGCGCAAGCGGGCGGTACGTGGCATGGCCAGGTTGGTCATTGGGGATGAGGGATATAGGAGGGAGGGTTTGAGGATCGATATGAAATTGGGGAAAGTTCGTAAGTAATTAAACTTTTTATGCGGATTAGCGATTTGAATTATCCGTCGTTATATTTAAAACGCTATAACGACGGATTAACGATTTTAATAACGGCTTTAACGATGGAATAACTTTAACGATTGGATACATATCCGCCGTTAATTTACGCATGTAATATAAAAAATAAAATATTTTACTTTAACGATGGAATGAATTCCGTCGTTAAATTAGCGACTATTTTACGACGGACATTCCGTCGCTAAAATTATTGGGAATAAATAAAATCAGAATTAAAATTAACGACGGATTTTATCCGTCGTTAAAATAAATTAAAAAAATTAAAAATAATCCGATATTTTAACGATTGATTAGCGACGGAAATGGTTAATTCAATTAAAAAAATAACAAAAAAATTAATTTTAACGACGGATAGTGTCCGTCGTTAAATTTAACGACGGAATAGAGACGAAATGCCGTCGTTAAAACTTCGCGAGAATTTCGCCATGATACGTCACGATCCGTCGCAAACAAAATTCCTTTTATTCTGCCGCTAATCCGTCACCGATTCACGACTCGCATTTTGGCCGCCGCTAATCCGTCACGATCGGGTCGCATTTTTGTAGTCTGCAATCATCGTTTCGAAAGTGACCCATTTGTTGAGAATGGGGTGGGAGAGACATCTCGACGAGTTGTTGCAACAGAGAAAGTGGAAATGAGGAAGAATGGGAATGCGAGGACGAGAAGCAGGATCGAGCCACGGCGAAGTGGTTACAAGGTCGGCCGACGAGCAAGAGTGGGCATGTGAAGTTGCAAGCATGCCAAAGCCCACTGGAAGTGATTGCACCGCCTCAACAATTGGAGTACGGATCCCGTGAGGAGGACAAATCGAGGACAAAGCTTGAGGTAACATCAATTATTTGTCAACATCCTAATTCACCAAAGTATCGTACTTTGGGAATTGAAATTATTTATTTTATTTCGAGAATAGGATGTTCGACTTGAGCTTAAATTGTGCATTACTTGTTTTCTTTATTGTCCTCTGTTCTTATATGGTTACTACTGATGCTCTGGCTGAGATGGTATTCCTGCAGTAAAAGATTATGGATAGTCCGTTGTTGTCTGGTTTACGTCGTGCTCACGACGTTAAACTGAGTACTACGTGGAGTTTACCCACGGATTTTTCTCGTTCTTTTCCTTTCTTTCTTTTGTTTGTTTTCCTGCTTTTCTTTGATCTATCTCGTTGTCTCTATGTTAGTTTTGCTCGAAATTGGGACTTCGCCGCCAGTGAGGCGAAGCCTCGATATTCCTGCTCGCCGCACACGCCACATTCCAACCCCGCCACGCCATATTTTATCGTAGCCTCCTCTCATCGGCTATTTTTATGTTATTTATGTTTTGAGCATCGGGACAAGGTTCGAATTATGTGGGGAGAGTATTTTGTTTTGTGGGCGTGACGATATATTTTGTATGCTTAATGTTGTGCCTTGTGCTTATTTTGATTGTTTGACTTAAGCTTTATCTATGCTCGTAAGGTTGGGATTTTGATTGTTGATCCGAACTCGTGGTATTGGTCAAACTGCTTTTGAATTTCCAAACTTTTGGTGATATATGATTTTAGTGTAATGTGAATCGACGAGATTGTGATTGATAGAAATGAATAGGGAAAATTGATGTGATTTGTCCGGCTAATGTTAGGGGTAGTGTTAACATTGTGGTTACCTATATACTTGTTTTCCTAAATAAATAAATAAATAAATAAATAAAAAGGGTATGAAAATGAGGAGAATGAAAACTCCAATAAATTGTTCGATTGTTGAAATAGAAGATGAGATTCTCGTCCTCTTCTTGTAAATTGAGAAATGGACATGGAAACCACGTTAGGAGACTCGAGTTCATCGAGATTTCACCTTTCAATATTGTTCCAAAACTGCTTAAACATTCTTTGTGCTTTAAAAGGAACGGTTGCTAAAAGTGACCACATTAGTTAGTTCACCCTAACGGAGAGTCGGGTCCGAGCAGATGTTACCCTTTTATTTATTGGAAATCAATTGTCATAGATCTATTTCACATTATCTTTGAATACATAAACATCGAGTGTGGGGAAAACAATAAGATTTGATTGATTAGACTAAGAGTGAAGTCGCATGTATTATTTTCCTATTCTTATTGGTATAGAGTTTGCTTGAGGACAAGGAAATGGATAAGTGTGGGAGTTGTTTGGTATGGATTTTGCTTATTCTTGTATTGTTTTACATGTCGCTTTCAATAGTTTATCCTATTTATGCTGTCGTTTTGATTAGTATTTATCAATTCGGACTTATTTGGTTTGTCTCGATGTTTTGTAGGAAAACGGTATCAAATAGGATGAAATAGATCTACCGAGGATCAACTACATTGAAGAGCATCTCGACAGAGTCCGTAGGCTAAAATGGATCCTAATTCGGAGGCCGACGAGAAAGAACTGAGCGAACGGCGAAAGTCACAAGACGCAGGCACACAAGACCCGCAGACCACGCGACACTACTCACAGATCCTCCCCGCAGACACCAAGACTCCCGCTGCTCGACAGCCCACCCCAGCTCTCCATGCACGCCGTGGCTGGGTACCCAGCTTAGCCCGCTCACTGGTACCCCAGCTTCTTCACCCGGCGCCAGCAAAGACGTCAGCCGCCGCTTTCACGCCCCTTCCGCAACGCCGCTGCAGACCGCGCATCACGACGTAACTCCCACACGACGATGCGACCTCTCCACCCGGCCTTGGGACTCGCCCCAATCTTCCAAGACGCTGCGACTCCCAACTCCGCCCGCCCACTCACACATCTCATCCGGCCACCAACGCCAGCCACCAAATTCCTCACTCATTTCTCCACCGCGCCATTTGTGAGATGAACATTTTTCAACCGGCGCCATCCCGAGCGCCGTTCACTTTCAAGTCGTAATGATTTTCAATCCAATACCACTTGCAACCGGCACGACCTTGAATTTAATATATATATGCACGCTTTAGGTCATCGCGAGGGTCCGTGTTTTTCTCTCGCTCGACACCGCGATAATCGTTTCTATTCCAATCGTTCTTCACTATGGATTTTCAGAGCTCTACAATGATCGATATAAATGTATAATCTTAGTTTTAATTCTGCTTTAAGTTTCATCAATCAATGTTTAGTCTAGCGATTTATGTTCATGGACTCACCGCTTTATCGATTCTATTTCATAGTTTATTGTTTATGATTTTATCGATTCAATTCATAGTAACAAAGGATTGTGTTCATGTTGTTTTAATCTATCTTGCTTTCGATTTATTCTTGTTCTTGGAGATGGATTGATGAGTATGTTTTATTTGCAATTAGATTTAGATTAGGGATTGACAAACCCTATGAATAATATGATTGCATATGCTTTTATTTACCGCTTATAGTTCAACTAGGGATCGACAACCCCGGTTTAGATTTAACGCTTATTAGTTTAGCTTGGGATCGACAACCCCAAATTAGATCGCTGCTTATTTTCTCGATTTCAATTCTTGCATGTTCAAACCCCGTTGTTATTAGAATGTTTAGGATTTAATTGCTTTCAGGCACGATACCTAACAATCGCCTGCTAAGTTTTCCTCGAGAGACGACTGTGTTAACTTATCACGCTACAATTACCTTGTACGATCATGCAGTGAATTTGAGTGTGTTTTAGTTCGATCAATAAATAAATGACATTTATTTACAAAGGTTTGAGAGTGATATATAATTATAAAATGAGAATATATAAGTTCATGATTTATTTTACAATTACTCCAAAACTATGTTGTTTTCTTTCATTGAATATTACATATAGACATCTATGTTATAATTTTTATTGCCAGAAAATTTGGAGAAACCTCAATTGCAAAATTAAAAAAACAATTGAAATTTATTTTCGAAAGTAAGATCGAAATAACAAAATGGTATAAGTTATTGAATTATTTTGTACTTTACCCTATTATTGCATTTGGTTTATTGCAAAGAGAATAAGAAATTATATGTAATGCCCCCATTCTTGTAAGAGGGACATTACTAAAATCTTTAAATTTGTAACAATTATAGAATATAATAATGAAAATATTAATTATATTTAAGCAACGAATGTTTAAAAATTAAACAAACTGACGGCATATACCCTATAAATATGTATATGCCGATTTGTAACAACAACAACCACAACAGAAATTATAGCAAGTTAGGGTCACAACCCTTAACTAATTCATACTCATCAAACTATCATTCATCAAGTAAAACTTCAACTTATTTATCCATAGTCTACTTCTATATATCCATCAAAACATTAAGCATCAAGTCAGCCTATACTTTAAATCAATACCACTTAAGTTGTACTTAGCAACGTGTCCCTTATCGTGACCCTGGGAGAATAGGAGTGTGTGTGACTCATTTCCGTCTGCATCAACTGTCAACTATTAACCTTTATCCGCGACACAGGCTACGCCACATAGACTATGATTCGCCAAACAGACAATTATACGTCACACGGGCAGCGATTTGCCACACATGCAAGTATACGCCACACAGGCTACGTCACAAAGGCAATGATTCACCACACATGTAATTATACATCACACAGGAAATGATTCGCCACACAGGCAAGTATACACCACACAAAGCTACGCCACACAAGCAATGATTCGCCATACATGCAATTATACGCCAAACAGGTAATGATTCGCCACACAGGCTACACCACACAGACAATTATACGCCATACAGACAATGATTCGCCACACAGGCAATTATTATAATCATAAAAAACTTACAGATAAAGTAAACTCCACCTCGTGTTGATGTTTCAAAGAATACTCTTTAGCATCGGTTGTCCGTGTAACACTTTAAAATAATTATAACTTAGTCTTTTTAATGACTAAAGCTTTATTCTTAAGCATTAAATCAATCATAATTCTTAGCTTTCATTTAAATTTCATATGCTTAAATATACAATTATACAACATAAACACACTTATATTAATCATTTAAGCTTACTTTCATTAAGTGCCCTTCAACAGAATTTATAAAAATTAATAATAATTCCTTACTTTATTCAAACTAATATATATAACTTGCTTAGAGCCGGCAAAATGAGCCCGGCCCGAAAAGCCCGTCCGGGTTACCCGGGTTTTGGGCTTCAAAATTAAAGGTCCGAAAAACCGGCCTAAAAGCCCGTCCGAAAACCGCGGGCTCACTGGACTTTGGGTCAAAAGCTCGGGTTTTGGGCTAAAATGCCCACCGATTTTTATTAAATATATATATTTATAATATTATTTAATATACATATCTATATTTTTTTAATAATATTAATTATATTTTATATAATTATTTATTTTTATAGTAACAATTTTCTTACTAATTCACATACTCGCTTAAAAATAAATTCGAAAAATAATAACCTCATAAATCATTCAAAAATAATTCATAAGAGAAATGATCTCCAAAATATATACATTGATGATTAATGATCTTATAGTATGTAAAATCTATTTTAAATCATTGATCTTAAATATATACTAGATAATTAATTTATTTTATTCTATTATTTTATGAGTATAAGTCGGATTGACGCTTAATAATATCATTTATCTTTGATTTGTAATTACTAATTTTCTCCTTAAATTAAAGAATTAAAATCATATTGCATTACAATATCGTCGCATGAATACATAAATAGGTCAAGATAAACAAGAAGCATTATCATAAGAATAAGTAAGCTTAAAATATTCTCATCACTGATTCTTTATTTAAGTTAAGGAGTTATGAGATCTTAATTAAATAATTATTATTTTTAGTTTAAAATATTAATTTTATATATTAAAAAAATTAAAAAATTATCTAAAAAAGGCCCGTCCGCCCGAAAGCCCACCCGGGGTTGGTTTGGGCTTCATATTTTTAGGCCCGAAAAATTTTGGGCCCGGCCCGACCCGGCCCACTACTTTGCCACCTCTAAACTTGCTCATTAGAGCTCCATTATCATCCATAATCATCATTCTATATTTAACTTTAATTAATCTAAAGCTAAACATAAATACTTTCATTAAAGCATAAACTAAACTTTTTCAACTTTCACATATAAACTTAGAAAATTCCAAATAAATTATATTATGCTTAATTTACATCCTATAGCTTATATACCATGTTATTTTGAACAAATAAAATCAAAATCATAAGAACCTCCAACATCAAAATTTTCAAAAATTATGAAAAATATACATTAAATTTTTAATCTATTTCAAAAAGGCTTTCTTTTATGTACTTCCTTTAGTTAAAGAGTTAATTCAGGAGTTCATCTATTTTTTTTTACTTAATGCATGCTTAAATACACTCAAACACATAATTATAAACATAATTCAAGAATAATACAACATCATTTAAAAATCAAACCTAGGGTTTGATCCTACTTCTCAAAGCACATATATTTCATAATTAAACTCTCATTTATGCATAATATTAGCTTCCAAACATAGATTAACCTATAAACACATGAATAATCATCAAAATAAAACAATAACTTTGAACTTCACATACTAAAATTTCTTGATATCAACTTGTAAATATTTATGCATATAAACATGAAATAAATGATATTATATCTCTAAAACAAGATATAGAATTGATTAGGAATGATTTCTTATCTTAATTTTGGATTTATGATGAAATTTGTGAAATGTGTGTTTTAGGTGTATGTGTGTGTTCGAAAATTGGGAGAAAAATTCATGAAGATGATGAAAAGTAGTATATATATAAATCTACAATTTTTTCTATTTTATTTTATATTTTCTTTAATATGGTGATTATTCACCAAAATTCTATAGAATTCCCTAATTCTAGAGAATTCTTTTGCTATCTCAAATTTTTATTTTCTTTAAAGCATGATTAATAATCATGTTCTAGAATTATACACTTTTCTATAAATAATACTAATGTATAATAATTAATTCTTTACTTAATTCTTACACTTATTTTATTTTATCAAATAAATATTTTCATGCATTCTAAAAATTTAAACTTTCATTCTAAAATCATAATCATAATCATAATTTTAGAATTTTAAAACTCATTATTTTAAACTTTACATTTCGCTAGAGCGCATCCTCGCTCTAAGCCGAACAACATGTAAAAACATTTGAAACTCAATCTTCATTAGTTCATAAATCAATTGAAAATAATTTATTTTTCAAAACATATATCATTTTACTTCAAGAAAAAGTTTCGGGGTATTATAATCCACCCCCCTTAAATAATTTCGTCCTCGAAATTTGAACTTCATAAAACTTTAATCATTGAACTTTATAAAGCATGTGTCGGGAAACTGTATAAATCCTCAATCGTATCAAAACATAACAAGTCAATAGACTTTGTCCCTTGTGGACAACTTCTTAACTTTTAATAAAACCTCGTGATACGAAAATCTTTTAAACCACATCCCGACACAAGTTTTCTTTTCATGCTCACACATTTAACTTTTAAAACCATAAAATATTTTCATAAACATAAATTACCTGAGAGTCGACGTTGAGCAGCGGTCAAGTCCCACACATTCTCCCGTTTCCATTAAGAGTTTTAAACATCTTCAAACATTTATGCTATTTTCATACTAAGAGTTCATTATCTTTCATGAACATATATTCATACTTTAAACAAGTCTACAGGAACGTAATGCTCTGATACCATTCCGTAACGCCCTCATTCTTGTAAGAGGGACATTACTACAATCTTTAAATCTATAACAACTATAGAATAATAATAATAATGACACTATTAATTATATTTAAGCAACGGATGTTTAAAAATTAAACAAACTGACGGCATATATCCAATAAATATGTATATGCCGATTTGTAACAACAACAACCACAATGTAAATTATAGTAAGCTGTGGTCACAACCTTAACTAATTCATACTCATAAACTATCATTCATCAAGTAAAACTTCAACTTATTTATCCATATTCTACTTCTATATATCCATCAAAACATTAAGCATCAAGTCAGCCTACAATTTAAACCAATACCACTTAAGTTGTACTTAGCAACGTATCCCTTATCGTGACCCTGGGAGAATAGGAGTGTGTGAGACTTATTTCCGTCTGCATTAACTGTCAACCATTAACCTTTATCCTCGACACAGGCTACGCCACATAGGCTATGATTCGCCACACATGCAATTATACGCCACACAAGCAAGTATACGTCACACAGGCAATGATTCACCACACAGGCAATGATTCGCCACACGGCAAGTATACGCCACACGGGCAATGATTCGCCACACAGCCAAGTATACGCCACACAGGCAATGATTTGCCACACAAGCAATTATACGCCACACAGGTAATGATTCGCCACACAAGCAATTATACGCCACATAGGCAATGATTCACCACACAGGCCACACAGGCTAACCCACACATGCTGTGATTTGCAACACATGCAATTATACGCCACACAGCAATGATTCGTCACATAGGCTATTATTATAATCATAAACTTACAGATAGAGTAAACTTCACCTCGTGTAGACGTTTCAAAGAATACTCTTTAGCATCAGTTGTCCGTGTAAGACTTTAAAATACTTATAACTTAGTCTTTTTAATGACTGAAGCTTTATTCTTAAGCATTAAATCAATCATAATCATTTTACAAAACTCTTAATAGTTTAATCTTTATATAAAAGTAAGAACTCACATTCAACTTTAATTCTTAGCTTTCATTTAAATTTCATATGCTTAAATATACAATTATACCACACAAACACACTTATATTAATCATTTAAGCTTACTTTCATTAAGTGCCCTTCAACCAAATTTATAAAATTACTAATGATAATAATTCCTTACTTTATTCAAACTAATATATATTACTTGCTCATTAAAGCTCCATTATCATCCATAATCATCATTCTATATTCAACTTTAATTAATCTAAAGCTAAATATAAATACTTTCATTAAAGCATAAACTAAACTTTTTCAACTTTCACATATAAACTTAGAAAATTCCAAATAAATTATATTATACTTAATTTACATCCTAAAGCTTATATATCATGTTATTTTGAACAAATAAAATCAAAATCATAAGAACCTCTAACTTCAAAATTTTCAAAATTATGAAAATATATATTAAATTTTTATTCTATTTTTCTTACTTAATGCATGCTTAAATACATTCTAACACATAATTATAAACATAATTCAAGCATAATACAACATCATTTAAAAATCAAACCTAGGGTTTGATCCTACTTCTCAAAGCACATATATTTCATAATTAAACTCTCATTTATGCATAATATTAGCTTCTAAACATAGATTAACCTATAAACATATGAATAATCATCAAAATAAAACAATAACTTTGAACTTCACATACTAAAATTTCTTGATATCAACTTATAAATATTTATGCATATAAACATGAAATAAATGATATTATATCTCTAAAACAAGATATAGAATTGATTATGAATGATTTCTTACCTTAATTTTGGATTTATGATGAAATTTGTGAAGTGTGTGTTTTAGGTGTATGTGTGTGTTCGAAAATTTGGGAGAAAAATTCAAAAAGATGATGAATAGTAGTATATATATAAATCTACAATTTTTTCTATTTCATTTTGTATTTTCTCTAATATGGTGATTATTCACCATAATTCTAGAGAATTCTTTTGCTTTCTCAAATTTTTATTTTCTTTAAAGCATGATGAATAATCATGTTCTAGAATTATACACTTTTCTATAAATAATACTAATGTATAATAATTAATTTTTTACTTAATTCTTACACTTATTTTATTTTATCAAATAAATATTTTCATACATTCTAAAAATTTAAACTTTCATTCTAAAATCATAATCATAATTTTAGCATTTTAAAACTCATTATTTTAAACTTTACATTTCGCTAGAGCGCATCCTCGCTCTAAGCCGAACAACCTGTAAAAATATTTGAAACTCAATCTTCATTAGTTCATAAATCATTTGAAAATATTTTATTTTTCAAAACATATATCATTTTACTTTAAGAAAAAGTTTCGGGGTATTCCAATCCACCCCCCGTAAATAATTTCGCCTCGAAATTTGAACTTCATAAAATTTTAATCATTGAACTTTATAAAGCATGTTTCCGGAAACTGTATAAATCCTCAATCGTATCAAAACATGACAAGTCAATATGCTTTGTTGCTTGTGGACAACTTCTTAACTTTTAATAAAGCCTAAAATCTTTTATACCTCATCCCGACACAAGTTTTCTTTTCATGCTCACACCTTTAACTTTTAAAACCATAAAACATTTTCATAAACATAAATTACCTGAGAGTCGACATTGAGCAGCGGTCATGTCCCACACATTCTCCCGTTTCCATTAAGAGTTTTAAACATCTTTAAACACTTATGCTATTTTCATACTAAGAGTTCATTATCTTTCATGCACATATGTTCATACTTTAAACAAGTCTATAGGAACGTAATGCTATGATACCATTCTGTAACGCCCTCATTCTTGTAAGAGGGACATTACTAAAATCTTTAAATCTATAACAAATATAGAATAATAATAATGACACTATTAATTATATTTAAGCAACGAATGTTTAAAAATTAAACAAACTGACAGCATATATCCAATAAATATGTATATGCCGATTTGTAACAACAACAACCACAACATAAATTATAGTAAGCTAGGGTCACAGCCCTTAACTAATTCATACTCATAAAGCTATCATTCATCAAGTAAAACTTCAACTTATTTATCCATATTCTACTTCTATATATCCATCAAAACATTAAGCATCAAGTCAGCCAACACTTTAAACCAATACCACTTAAGTTGTACTTAGCAACGTGTCCCTTATCGTGACCCTGGGAGAATGGGAGTGTGTGAGACTAATTTTCGTATGTATTAACTGTCAACCATTAACCTTTATCCGCGACACAGGCTACGCTACATAGGCTATGATTCGCCACACAGGCAATGATTCGCCACACCGGCAAGTATATGCCACATGTGCAATGATTCGCCACACATCAATTATACGCCACACAAGCAATGATTTTCCACACATACAATTATACGCCACACAGGCAATGATTCGCCACACATGCAATGATTCACCACACAGATAATGATTCGCCACAAAAGCAATGATTCGTCACACAGGAAATTACACGCCACACTGGCAATGATTCGCCACACAGACAATGATTCGCCACACAGGCAATTATTATAATCATAAACTTACAGATAGAGTAACCTCCATCTCGTGTAGACGTTTCAAAGAATACTCTTTAGCATCGGTTGTCGGTCTAACACTTTAAATACTTATAATTTAGTCATTTTAATGACTAAAGCTTTATTCTTAAGCATTAAATCGATCATAATCCTTTTACATAACTCTTAAAAGTTTAATCTTTATATAAAAGTAAGAACTCACATTCAACTTTAATTCTTAGCTTTCATTTAAACCTCTTATGCTTAAATATACAATTATACAACATAAACACACTTATATTAATCATTTAAGCTTACTTTCATTAAGTGCCATTCTACCAAATTTATGAAAATTAATAATAATTCATTACTTTATTCAAACTAATATACATAACTTGCTCATTAAAGCTCCATTATCATCCATAATCATCATTTTATATTTAACTTTAATTAATCTAAAGCTAAACAAAAATACTTTCATTGAAGCATAAACTAAACTTTTTCAACATTCACATATAAACTTAGAAAATTCCAAATAAATTATATTATGCTTAATTTACATCCTAAAGCTTATATATCATGTTATTTTGAACAAATAAAATCAAAATCATAAGAACCTCCAACTTCAAAATTTTCAAAAATTATGAAAAATATACATTAAATTTTTATTCTATTTTTCTTACTTAATGCATGCTTAAATACATTCAAACACATAATTATAAACATAATTCAATCATAATACAACATCATTTAAAAATCAAACCAAGGGTTTGATCCTACTTCTCAAAGCACATATATTTCATAATTAAACTCTCATTTATGCATAATATTAGCTTCTAAACATAGATTAACCTATAAACACATGAATAATCATCAAAATAAAACAATAACTTTGAACTTCACATACTAAAATTTCTTGATATCAACTTATAAATATTTATGCATATAAACATGAAATAAATGATATTATATCTCTAAAACAAGATATAGAATTGATTAGGAATGATTTCTTACCTTAATTTTGGATTTTGGATGAAATTTGTGAAGTGTGTGTTTTAGGTGTATGTATGTTCGAAAATTTGGGAGAAAAATTCATAAGTATGATGAATAGTAGTATATATATAAATCTACAATTTTTTCTATTTTATTTTGTATTTTCTTTAATATGGTGATTATTCACCATAATTCTAGAGAGTTCCCTAATTCTAGATAATTTTTTGGTTTCTCAAATTTTATTTTGTTTAAAGCATGATGAATAATCATGTTCTAGAATTATACACTTTTCTATAAATAATACTAATGTATAATAATTAATTCTTTACTTAATTCTTACACTTATTTTATTTTATCAAATAAATATTTTCATGCATTCTAAAAATTCAAACTTTCATTCTAAAATCATAATCATAATCATAATTTTAGAATTTTAAAACTCATTATTTTAAACTTAACATTTCGTTAGAGCGCATCCTCGCTCTAAGCCGAACAACCTGTGAAAACATTTGAAACTCAATCTTCATTAGTTCATATAGAATTTGAAAATAATTTATTTTTCAAAACATTTATCATTTTACTTTAAGAAAAAGTTTTGGGGTATTACAATCCACCCCCCTTAAATAATTTCATCCTCGAAATTTGAACTTCATTGAACTATATAAAGCATGTGTCGGAAAACTGTATAAATCCTCAATCGTATCAAAACATGACAAGTCAATAGACTTTGTCCCTTGTGGACAACTTCTTAACTTTTAATAAAGCCTAATGATACGAAAATCTTTTAAACCTCATCCCGACACAAGTTTTCTTTTCATGCACACACCTTTAACTTTTAAAACCATAAAACATTTTCATAAACATAAATTACCTGAGAGTCGACGTTGAGCAGCGGTCATGTCCCACACATTCTCCCATGTCCATTAAGAGTTCTAAACATCTTTAAACACTTATGCTATTTTCATACTAAGAGTTCATTATATTTCATGCACATATGTTCACACTTTAAACAAGTCTACAGGAACGTAATGCTATGATACCATTCTGTAACGCCCTCATTCTTGTAAGAGGGATATTACTAAAATCTTTAAATCTATAACAATTATAGAATAATAATAATGATACTATTAATTATATTTAAGCAACGGATGTTTAAAAATTAAACAAACTGACGGCATTGATCGCTCACTTTTCTAACACGAAAAGCGCAAGTATAAGGTAAGCAGAGTATCGTATCCACATGGATTGTAACGCGAAAATACAGAAGCTAACAATCTAATCCTTCATCATTATCCAAGTAACAAAATATGGTTTGAAAGGTTTTAGGGCTTCGGATACTAAATCCAAAGCAAATGTAACAACTTGAAAATAAACAAAGGCAATAAAAACTCAAAGATAAATATGAGAAATAAAGAGTAACCCTATGGATGCATTAATCCTACCCACAATGTATGTTTATCCTGCTTCCTATTAACCAATTTAATCCAGACAAGATGGAAGATCACATATGTAACCAATAATTTCAGTTACGATAATTGTGGCAGTTGATTACTAATTTTCCGACATCTTATGTCTCTAGAGGAAAATAAGCAACTCCAAAAGGATCACAAAGAATATGCTTCCTATTAATGTTCCTATCTCGATTCACGACTCGAGGCTTATCCGTATCATGCATTCAAGATCGATTGACAATTAAAACGGTTAAGTAATTAATCGAAACTATGACATGTATCAAGATTGATCGAAAATCAACACATATAAATAAGCACCAAGAATCATGAATCAATGCCGTGAAGGTAAATAACGATAGAAGGAATCACAACATATAGGATAGAATCATGCAAACCCAGATTAGAACGAATTTAGCTAGACATAAATAACGGAATAAAATACTTAATTAACCATAAAAAGAAATTAAATTGATAAAACCCGTAGGGAAGCGTGCGAAGAACAATGGTTGGGTTCGATTCCAAACCCAAGCGGGCACGGAAATTACGGAATTGCTTACGACGAAAGCGCCCAAAGCGTTAACAATGCGTAGAACAAGTGTAGAATGATTGAAAACTAATACTAGAATGAATCTAAATCAAAGCTAAAGTGAAAATATCTGAAAATAGAGAAAACGAGGAAAACGTCTCAAATCGCTACCGGGGGAGCTTGGCGAGAGGCAAAGCCCTATTTATAGATTTAGGTGAAACCCCAATTTTTGCGTCGCGCCATGCCTCACGGTTGGGCTCGCGGTCGCGAGCTCGATCATGAGGCAACATACTGCCTCGGCCATCCTCTTCTTCTCGGGCGCGTGCTCGTCGGCCTCGTAACCACACCACGCGGTCGCTAGGTGTGGTCGCGTCGCACATAAAATCATCGCGGCACGCCTCGCCCACCGGGGTGCTTCGCGTGCCATGGCCTTTCCTCGCTTGTCTTTGGTGTTTCTCGCGGCCGACCTAGCGGTCGCTAGGCGGTCGCGAGCCTCCGTCTGCAGGCGCAGCATGCGTGCTCGCTCATGCTTGATGGCTAGCGGTGCGGCTAGCGGCGCGCTGCGGTCGCTAGGCCCTCATTACGCCTCGTCGCTGCTTCTTCGCTCCATGCTTCGTTTTCAACTTATAAGCCTACAAAACACCAAACGGAACCTAAGAGCGATATCTTCCAAAAATATGTTAAAGCATTGAGATCCAAGATATAAACACACATTATCGATTTAAAATCATCTTTAGAAATCAACAATAAGCGTGTAAAATGCGCGTTTATCAACCCCCAAACTTAAATCATTGTTTGTCCTCAAACAAAACAAGACCAAAAAGAAAGAGACACACAAACAGATCACGAAGGCCACCAAAGGTGATTAACCAATAAAGACTCGTAAATATCTCAAAGCTCAAAATCATTCGCATGCACACTTACGACATTAGTCAAATCGACAATATACAACCATTGAAAGCAAAAATCTCATTCAATTCAACCTCACAATGGCATGTGCATAATATATAGAGTACACTCAACTCATAAAGAAATAAGGGACGTGTATGCATGTAATATTCCGAAGAAACAAGTGCCTATTTACGATATTTAAAACAGTAAATTAGGGTTTCGCCGAATTATTAAATTTGAAAGACATCGAGTATTGATTACGATTTAGTCACGAAGTGATGAATTTCTATTATATATTCACTGAGAATTGTGAATTAAGGAATAGAATGTTATAAAGTAGTTCGACAGTATTATTTTAACGTCGATTGCGTATCGATAGTTCAAATTTCGTAAAATTTTCTAAGCAGCGAAGCTTAGAATTAAATTCCATTATCAATTGAATATTTTAATAAAGTGTGTACGACTTTATTACGACCATTTCGAGATGAGTCGATAATCAACGTTTTGAGACGTTTCAAACGTTAACGTCTGAGACGATTTGAAAAATGGGTTTAATGATCAAGGAATTATAATATTTAATTTCCTATGATTATTTTACATAATTAGAGTATTATTAAGCATTAAATCAATGCTAGATCATTAAGGATTCGATAGTGATCAATTCACTAATTTTCGAAAACCCTAATTCGAAAATTAGGGTTTTCTCACATAAAATGATACCATTAATTTTTCTTATGATATAAATTATTATCTAAACCATATGTTATGATATATATATCTATGAATGGCACGAAATAAATCATGTATCCCTTGTGATTAATGAATACCGTGCCTTATGTTATATTTAACATTATTCACGCCACTTTTTGATATATACTTTGCTATGCTATGTTTTAATTATTTAAGTGGTATATATATTATACTTTAGTCTAGTATAAATCAAATAATGTATTTTTATATTTAGGATTTATAACTTGATTAATATATAGTGTTATTACACAATTAAATAAAATCATCACCCTTGAACCACTAAGAGTCGGCTCCTACCCATCCTTTGCATGGCATGATTTGTTCCAAACCCAACATGGTGTAAGGCTATTAACTCTAGATAATGATCACTAAGTGAGTCATAATCCACTATTGGAGAAGGCTCCCATTTTATTTATTCATTTGTGAGTGCCGTGTGAGAGAGAGATACATAGGGAGGATCCTTCATCTTCCTCTCAATCCACTCACTCAACACAAATTAAACACTCTCACTCTCTCTCTCCCAAAACTCGCAAGAGCCGAGAGCTTCCCTCCCCTCTTGAAAAATTTGTGTTAATCTATTCTTCTTCTTTCCACCAAGCTTAATACCTTAACATTGTTCCTAATCCATACCAACACAAAGGTAAGGATCGATCAAAGTTTCTATTGTTCTTTGATTTTAAAAAAAAAAAATCAAAGGTTTGGTCTTGTTTAATGCATATGTTCTTGATATCCTTGTTTGTAAGATTTTAATAGTGCATGTGTTCTTGATGATCCTTGTTTGTAAAAATTAGCTAATGCATGTTAAGTTTGATCTATGTTTATGCATGTGTCTTGATTGTAAAGATCTAGCTAATGCATGTTAAGTTTGAAGCATGGATCATGTTTAGAAATTATTTCGAAAATGTCATGAGATTTTGTGATGATCGAAATTTCTTAAAATTATTTTGAGGTTGGATTATTGATCTATGATGTTATAAGTGTTCATAGTGATTTATTTGAAATTTTGGAAAATCCTATGATATTCTTTCGAAAATACGAAACCAAACAAAATTTCTATCTGGTGTACAATTTTATTTTGAGACATGCAATGGTATATTAATGATCTAGGACCTTAATTATGTATTACATGAATTTATTAGAATTTTTGAAAACCAAATGCTCAATTTATCCAAAAAGGCCGAGAGCTACAAGTTGGATTTTGATGATTTGTGTGTTGTTCTAATATGATATCATGATGTATTAGTGTTATACTATAGTATTTGAGCATGGTGTATTTTGTTGGAATTTTTATAAAATGTTTGGTATATGTTGAGGATAAAATCGTGACCTTGGACCTTTAAATCCTTGATGGAAAAATGGAATATGTTGGACTATATATTATAAATGTGTTATAAATTAATGTTGGGACCTTGTACTAAGTATATAAAATTTTTGAGAATTATTGGACAATTTTCCTAAAATTACCGTGACCTATATAAATGAATAAGGTGATACTCGATTTTTATATGATTAATATTAATACATATTAATGATCATAGTGTAAAATAATACACTATATGAATTTAGAGAAATTTTAGAACCAATTTGGAAAAAAAATTGGAAATAGCCGTGAGCTATTTTGTTAAAGATAAGGATTTATAAATCCTTTTTAATTAAGAATAATAATATATTATATGTCTAAAAATTATTTTAGACATAATTGAATTTTATAAAATTTTATAAACATAGATTACTATGTTTTTGACGAAACGTTATATTAAATAACGTTAGAAATGAAATGAAATGCCTAATGAATAAATTGATTAATAATTAAGAAAGATATTAATAAAGTTTATCGATTTGCATGAAAAATCGAGAATTAAGACTTTACGAAAAGAAATCGATTGAAAATCGATTTAGAATATAAATTAGTAAGAAATTTACTAATAAAAGTCAAAATCGTTGACTTTCGAAGTCAACGTACGAAAGACGTTCGATAAATACGCTAATACGCTTAAAACGTACTAATTAGGTAAAGAAACCTCATTGGTAAGAAAGGATTTCATAATTGAAATCCTCGTATCGAAAAATGTATAGATACGTTGAACGTTTAAACCTAAAGGGTTAAAACGAAATAGTTGAACATGTCTCGAAGAACGAGAACTGTATAGATGAAATACGCAATTGAACGGCATATTGAATTCGTTAAGGAATTCAAATTATATCGATATAGAATATCGAAGTTTATTCTAGACTTTGAAAGTCTCGAGAAACGTGAACGACGTACTAAACATCGCTTTTACGTAAAGGTGTGGACGCTGACGCGACGACTGGACGTTGACGAGTAATCAAGTTTAAGACGAACAATAGTCCAGGTGGGCTTTCTTTCTAAACAAAACGTGACTTTGCTATACTTTCCAAATGAATTTATTTACAATGCTTATTTCAACTGTTGAGAAAATGTTACAAGATTACCTGCCAAAAATATTTATGTTTTGTGTATGTATCCTATCCGGGATGAATGATATGAATGTTTGGATAGCTTCCAACTTATGAATGAAATCGATATCGGATCCTATGCCGGAAGGCTTATACCTGGATAGGATTAACGTGTACACCTAAGGTGACTGTGTAAGGATAATTCACGGCCGGTCACGGCGTCGTAGAGGGAGGCCTCCTTCACGACGTTCGACTATGATGTTATGATGAAAGGATAAGGGATATGGATCTTACACACAAGAAAAATGCTTGGCCAAGCGACTTTTATGAACTGATGAAAATAATTTTAGTAAGCACAAGGCATTTCAAATAAAACCCTTGTGTCTTACCATGATGTGGCAGTGTAATTTAAATATGATAAAATGTTTTCGGCATGAGTTCACTGAGTGCATTCTTGTACTCAGCCCTGCATGTTTGTTTTTAAATGTGCAGGTTGAGCTGTTGATGATGATGATGGAGGGTGTTGAGGAGTCAAGAAAGCTTTTTGATGTTTATATGTTAGAAACCTTGAATACACATCGTCATATATGTATTCACACGTTTTTCGCTGCAATTTGAACAATGTTTTGTGATAAGATGATATGAATGTTGAAGTCCTTGGACCATTTGTATTCTTTTGGATCATCAGCCCTTCTAGTACATTATGTTAGCGATGTTTATAATGTTTGAACCATGCCATTTTACGTATTATATATCCTTGTAACAGCTTTTCATGAACCCTAAGTCTTTGTTTTCCTTCTCTAATCCGCCCTTTTAGGATTTTAGAGGCGGGTAGCGACAGTGGTATCGAGCGAGGTCGCTCTTGAAACCCAAAATCTTCTTTCAAAATTAAGTCTAGATTGAGTCACTAGACTTCTAGAAATCAGCTGACTATACTCAACACTCCATCACATCCAGCTCAACCGGGACGAGGTAAATGATTTCTTTCTCAAACTCTTGGAAATGAAAAGTTTATTTATGAATAAGATTGAAATCATATTTTGAAGGAAAAAGGGAGGATTTCAAAACTCTGTTTTTGGAAATCAATGAGAGTAGACTAATGTTGGGAAACAGGTGTATGATGTTTGAAATGAAAGTTATGAGTAAGAAAATTTCAAAACTCTATTTTTAAATCAAACAAGAAGTTATGCCGAGTGATCAAGATTTGAGATGAATGTATATGTTTGAACTGAGTTTAAACGGTCAATGTTGAAAGGATGAATTCAAATTGATATACATGTATGAATTGATTATGTTGTCATTTTGGAAATTTATTTTCAAATTTCAAGATTTGTTATGATAAATGATATGTCATCACAAGAAGAACATAGACTATATAAGGAGCATGATCACGTATTGTAAAAGAACACGTATACGAACTTTCTTTCCTTACAAGAACAAAAGAACGACAGGAAGAACGAAAGTAACGATAGCTTCGAACTCGAACGGCAAAAGACGAATGTGAAGATAAACGAGAACGACTTCGACTTTGGAAATGAACGACATCGGCGTTGTCGTCACAACTTCGACATGGGTGACCGTCGACTTTGACTTTGACTTTGACTTTGACTTTGACCTTAGAATGTCAAGCAGCGACTTGAATACGTGGACATTGTAGTCGTACTACGTCGGCAATTGCCTCGGATTTTTGGGCACGATCGCGCAATTTTTCTGCACTGCGCAGTAATATTGTTTTATTCCGTTCACTTTCGTTAGGACTCCGATTTGCATGTGGTTTTCACCTGCGTACTCCTAACACGCTGAACTTCATTTGTTATGAAGGACAGAATTCCTATTTCTGTCTCCAGAATGCACTAGAGTCTGATGCAAGTTAGTCCGAGTTTTATTTAGAACAAAGATCTCATAGCATAACATGTATCTTAGAATGTTATTAGATAATTAGTTTCCAAGTAGAATCAGAAAGTTATGACATGTGTTGTACCTAATGACACTTATTTACCTTATAGTTTGATCAGTTTATTCTAGTTGCTTAATAGATGTAAGTAAGTTATCGTATCTGTCTATCAGATAACATTAGTTGACTTATGCTAGTTTTGATCGTGACAGATGGAGGAGATGCGTTACACCGTTAGAAAAGGATAGGATCAAACGCTACACCCGAGTGAAGTGCTTGCACATACCGAGAGAGTTGGATGTGTTGGGGCGAGGATCTAGGGGAATTTCTGACGTACTATCTCCGACTTTGGAGGAATGCCCGAGCATATGGCGTGACAGATTATGACGGCATCAAGCGTCTCTTGACCATACTTCCATGTGATTGGGAGGATTACGCCCGAGAGGTATCCGGAGACTACATATACCGTGTGGCCGGAGGCTATGACTTGATCGGTGATTTACCCGTTCGCTCGGTCCGGCGTGCGATATCTGACGTCTATGGAGTTGCACCGGGGACCCTATCTCCTCCACGAGTACACCGGCGCGATGAGTCGCGAAATGGTTGTACACTGAGGTTCCACGGCAGGTTGATCCGGTAATACCCCAAGACGATTGATGAGGCGAGGCTCGCCCAAGTGGATAGAGCAGCGAGACCGAGGGCTTTGGGAGCTCCTGTCTTCCCTCCGTTGACATTCGGACATCCGTTGCATCCACCATTACCGCCTCTACCACCGATGACAGCTCCACTACCTCCAGTAGAGCCCTACCGCCAGATGGCAAGGATGCGAGTGTCGGACCCATGGGATGGTTACAATCCGACACGTGCGATTACGATCAAGATCTGCGAGGACTACGGGCGATGCGCGACATACATATGGTAGGAGATAACGAGCGGGACCATCGTGAGTACATGCCCAAGATGATGACTACGACGAGGAAGAAGATCCCAAGAGGATGAGGACGAGGAAGATTCGGATGAAGATTGAAGTGAAGACTTAAGTAGATATTTATATGGTTAGTTGTATGTTTGTTTCTTTTGATGTGTATGGGAACTGGATGGAAGGAAAACTTAACGTTTTGTAAGGCCATAAAGCCAAGATGCATGTATTTTGTTTGTAATGCTTTATTATGTAAGTAACTTAAGTAACTATTGATCCTAAACAACTACCTATGGTACAAATTTTTCTTATATATATATGACCACGAATGGGCTTTTATGGCAAATTGTGTATGACAAAGATGAAATGTTTTATTAAAGTTATTTTACAATGAGAATATGATGACATTATGTATGTTCAGGTAACGGAAATAATGTGTGATGCTAATTATATGTTTTATATAACAGAATGCCTCCTAGACAAGCTCCTGAACAAGGAATTAGAGGCAGAGGAAGAGGAAGACCTAGGGGAAGAGGTAGAATCCCAGAACAAGAAGATGAGGATATACCACAACCACCCCCACCTCCACCTGATCGTAGGATAGAGGAACTTTTCCTTAGACAGAACCCTCCTGTCTTTAATGGAAAAGGAAATCCTGAGGAAGCAGAACAATGGATAAGAACGATGGAACGAATCTTCGACTTTCTAAGATGTACAGCGCAGGAGCGTCTGTCATGTATTACCTTTCAGCTAAATGGACCTGCTGACTTCTGGTGGGAAGCCAGAAGAAAGATTTTGACAGCGGAACAAATGGAAGAATATACTTGGGAGGATTTCAAGAGGGAGATGTATGACAAATATATCCCAAAAAGTTATAGAAAGAGAAAGGAGCACGAATTCTTCGTGTTAAAACAAGAAAAGATGTCTATAACCGACTATGATCGCACCTTATGCGACATGTCAAGATACGCTCTGGATCAAGTCAACACAGATTTGAAAATGTCGGAAAAGATTAGGTCGGGTCTAAGGCCAGAGATCAGGATGTCTCTCGCCAGTCATGGAGACTTTACTTATACCGAGGCTCTTGGACGAGCTCTGGATATTGAGGCAGCGATGCCTGAAGACAAGCCGGTATCAGCTCAGACGCAGAACATAATGGATAAGGGAAAAAGGAAGTGGGAAGCAAATCAGGATAATAATAACAGGGGAAATTTTGAGAATGCGAATAACAAACGACAGTGGCAAGGAAACATGGCACAGCCAGGACAGGGTTAGAAAAGGGCAGCTTTTGTTCCTCCGACAAGAGGCCCACAAGAGCAAATGAGGGCCCTTCCGTGCCCAAAATGCCAGAGAATGCACAAAGGAATGTGCATGGCGGGCGTGAAATGTTTTAAGTGCGGGATGAAAGGGCATTACGCTAATTTTACCAGTGACACGCTCGAAGCGATTGTAAGGCCGAACCAACCCGGCAATGTCCAGCCACTCAAGCTATCCATTTCAATTTTAACCTCAAGCGGTTGCAACCTCAACAAAGAATTCGAAATGACCCCAACAAGAATTCCAAAGAACAACGTGGCAAGAACCTCAACAACAAAGGCGGCAACCACCGCGACAACGCCAGCAGCAGCAGCCAAGGCAACAGCAGCAAAATCAACAAGGGCAAGCACCCCGTCAGCCTCAGCCGGCCCAGGCTAGAGCATATGCCTTACACCGGAGGCAGAACGAATAGAACCAGGGAAACCTGGCAGGTATGGGAATTCTTCTCAACATACCTATTATAGTATTGTTCGATACGGGTGCTTCGCATTCCTTTATCGCAAGATCATGTGTAGATCAGTTGGAAATTAGGTCCGAAAAGCGAATCAGGATATGAGAATCTCTTCACCTATAGGAGGGATTATGACTGTTACACATATCTGCTCGAACCTAGAGTTGACTTTAGGATCACTTAAGGTTCTGGCGAATAATTTGAACATAATGCCCATGGGTGACGTAGATATAATCCTAGGAATGGACTGGTTAGCTAAAAATCATTCCATGATTCTTTGCAAAGAAAGGAAAATTTCATTCCATTTTCCTGGACAAGAAGCTACGCACTTTCACGGAATCAGCATGGGAAAGAGAATCCCAATCATATCAGCGTTGAAGGCGAGAAGGATGATAAACCAGAAAGGATGCCATGCATTTCTCGTTTACCTGAACGAAGAAGATAAACCGGAAATGAAGATTGAAGACATAGAGATTGTTCGGGAATTTCCGGACGTATTTCCTAAAGACCTACCAGGATTACCTCCTGATAGACAATTGGAATTCACCATCGACTTGGAACCCGGCTCGGCTCCAGTGTCGAAGGCGCCCTATAGAATGGCTCCAAAAGAATTGGAAGAACTGAAGATCCAAATTCAAGAATTGTTGGACCTAGGCTTTATTAGACCTAGTATTTCGCCTTGGGGAGCGCCTGTTTTGTTTGTCAAGAAAAAGGATGGTGCTTTGAGAATGTGCATAGATTATCGGGAACTGGACAAGATGACGCTCAAGAACAAATACCCTTTGCCAAGGATTGACGACCTGTTTGATCAATTACGAGGAGCAAGTGTATTCTCGAAGATTGATCTCAAGTCAGGTTATCACCAACTCAAAATACAGCTGGAAGATGTACCTAAAACTGCATTCCGAACCAGATATGGCCACTATGAATTCATAGTTATGCCGTTCGGATTAACCAATGCACCAGTCGTATTCATGGAACTCATGAACAGAGTGTTTCATCCATACCTAGACAAGTTTGTCTTGGTCTTCATAGATGATATCCTTATCTATTCAAGGAATGAGGAGGACCATAAGGAACATCTAAGAACGGTGTTGCACACCTTGAGAACTGAAAAGTTTTTTGCTAAGTTCAGCAAATGCGAATTCTGGCTGAAGGAAGTAATGTTCCTTGGACACATCATGTTTGCAGATGGAATTAAAGTAGATCCAGCCAAGGTAGAAGCAGTACAAGAATGGAAATCGCCGAGAACTCAGAATGAAATCCGAAGTTTTCTAGGATTAGATGGCTATTACCGGAGATTCATTGAGGGATTCTCCAAGATAGCAAGACCAATAACCCAATTACTCCGAAAGAGAATCAAGTTCAATTGGACTGAAGAGTGTGAGGCGAGTTTTCAGAAGCTTAAGCAAAAGTTAACAAGTGCACGGTGCTAGCGATTCCTAAGCGGACAAGGAGTATGTAGTTTATACAGATGCTTTGAAAAATGGACTAGGTTGCGTTTGATGCAAGAAGGAAAAGTGATAGCATATGCATCCCGACAACTTAGACCACATGAACTAAACTATCCAACTCACGACTTGGAATTAGCGGCGATGGTTCATGCCTTTGAAAATTTGGAGACACCATCTCTATGGGTGAGATGTGAGATCTTCTGAGATCATAAAAGCTTGAAATACTTTTTCGAGCAAAGAGATCTAAATATGAGGCAAAGAAGATGGCTCGAACTAGTGAAGATTACGACGTGGTATTAACTATCACCCGGGTAAGCGAGCGTAGTAGTAGCGATGCCTTAAGTCGTAAGAATCAAACCAAACTAGGATGTCTCCTTACACAAGAAGAAAACTCGTTGAGGAGTTTAAAGAATGAGGATTGAATTGGTTGAACAACCGAGACGATCACGAGTTGTATCGCTACACTCACGTTGACGTCGATCTAAGAAAATGAATCATAGAGAGACAAAGGATGGAGGAAAAGTTAGAAAAGATAAGAGAAAGAGTAAGGATCGAGGATTGAAGAATTTCGAAGCATCGAACAATGCTTTAATGTTTGAAGGAAGGATATGTGTTCGGATGATCGCGAGCTTGAAATGAAATAATGAGTGAGGCTCACGACACACCCTACACCGCCCACCCAGGCAGTACTAAGATGTAGCAAGACTTAAAAGAAAAGTTTTGGTGGGAAGGCATGAAACGAGACATAGCTTCTTTTGTAGAACGATGTCTTGTTTGCCAGCAGGTAAAGGCATTACATCAACGTCCCTAAGGGAAGTTACAGCCGTTGGGTAAATACCCGAATGGAAATGGGATGAGATAACGATGGACTTCGTTACAGATTTACCCAAATCGAAGAGAGGAAACACTGCGATATGGGTAGTCGTTGATAGACTCACAAAGTGTGCTCACTTTCTGCCAATCCAGAGTACTTATGGATCTGATAAGTTAGCTCAGCTGTACGTAAAAGAAATTATACGACTGCATGGAGTGCCAAAATCTATTACATCTGATAGAGACTCCAAGTTCACATCAAGATTTTGGGCTAGCTTACAAAGAGAATTGGGCACGAAATTGAACTTGACAACATTTCACCCACGGTCGATGGGCAATCGGAAAGAATGATCCAGACACTTGAAGATATGCTGAGAACAATGGTGTTGGATCGAGGTGCAAAGTGGGAAGATGTTTTACCCTTATTGAGTTTGCTACAACAATAGCTATCAAGCGACGATTAATATGGCCCCACTGAAGCCTTGTATGGCAAGAAATGTAGATCACCGCTTTATTGGGATGAAGTGGGTGAGAGGAGAATTATAGGGCCAGAAGCAGTAAATGAAATGATTGAAATCGTCAGACAAATTAGGCAAAGAATAAAGGAAGCTCAAGATAGGCAGAAGTCTTACCGACACGCGTGATCCGAGCTACAATTTGAAAGTGGAGATAAAGTGTTTCTTAAAGTCTCTCCATCGAAAGGGATTATCAGGTTTGGATTGAAAGGAAAACTAAGACCTCGTTTTCTAGGACCCTATGAGATCCTATAGAGGATAGGTCCAGTAGCCTATAGGTTGGCTCTTCCGTCGAATCTGGGGAATGTACACAACGTCTTTCACGTGTCACAGCTAAGAAAATACGTACACGATCCAAAACACGTGATCCATCAAGACGACGTGATCCTCAAGCCAGATATGAGCTATGAAGAAGAATCCACAGGAATACTCGACCATAAAGTTTAGCGATTACGGAACAAGTCGATTCCGCTAGTCAAAGTGCTGTGGAGACATCACGGACAAGAGGAGGCCACGTGGGAACTTGAGGACGCTATGAAAGAACAATACCCCGGATTTTTCTAAAGGTATGCAAATTTCGGGACAAAATTTCTTTTAAGGGGGGTAGAATGTAATATTCCGAAGAAACAAAAGCCTAATTACGATATTTAAATCAGTAAATTAGGGTTTCACCGAGATATTAAATTAGAAAAGCATCGAATAATGATTTCGATTAATTACGAAGTAAGGAATTCCTTTTTATATTCACTGAGAATTGTGAATTAAGGAATAGAATGTTATAAAGTACTTCGGCAGTATTATTTTAACGTCGATTGCGTATCGATAGTTAAAATTTCATGAAATTTTTCTAAACAATTAAGCTTAGAATTAAATTCATTTATCAGTGGAATATTATTAATAAAGTGAGTACGATTTTATTACGACCATTTTGAGACGAGTCGATAGTTAACGTTTTGAGACGTTTCGAACGTTAACGTCTAGAGACGATTTGAAAAATGGGTTTAATGATCAAGGAATTATAATATTTAAATTCCTATGATTATTATATATAATTATAATATTATTAAGCATTAAAACAATGCTAGAGCATTAAGGATTCGATATTGACCAATTGCTAATTTTCGAAAACCCTAATTCGAAAATTAGGGTTTTCTCACATGAAATGATAGCATTAAATTTTCCTATGGTATAAATTATTTTCTAAGACATATATTATGACATATATATCTATGAATGGCACGAAATAAAATATGGATCACTTGTGATACATAAATGCCGTGACCTAGGGTTATAATCACATGATTCACGATTACTTTGATATACTTTGCTATGCTATGTTTTAATTATTCAAGTGGTATTTACGTTAGATATTAATCTTATATAAATCAAATGTCATGATCTTACATTAAGGATTTGTATCTTGATATATATATAGTGTTAATACATGAATTAAACAAAACCATCACACTTGAACCATAGGAGCCGCGACTCTCACACCCTGTGTGCATGGCCTTGAGTTGTTCCAAGGTCCAATGAGGTAAAGGCTATTAACTCTACCTAATGATCACTAAGTGAGTCATAACCCACTAGTTAAGAAGGCTTCCATTTTATTAATATATTTGTGAGTGACCGTGTGAGAGAGAGAGAGATACATAGGGAGGATCCTTCATTTTCCTCTCATTCCACTCACTCAACACACCTTGAACACTCAAACACTCTCTCTCTCTCCCAAAACCTGCAAGATGGCGAGAGCCTCCTCCCTCTTGAAAAATTGTTAATCTCTTCTTCTCTTTCTCTCACAAAGATTAGCCTATACACATATCCTAAAATCCCATACCATTGTAAGGTAAGGATCGATCAAGGTTTCGATTGTTCTTTGATTTTACAAAAATTCGAAGGTTTGGTCTTGGATAATGCATGTGTTCATAGTGTTCTTGTTTGTAAGATTTTATTTGTGCATGTGTTCTTGATGATCCTTGATTGTAAAATATAACTAATGCATGTTAAGTTTGATCTATGGTTATGCATGTGTTTGATCTAAAAAGATGGCTAACTTATGGTAAGTTGTTAAGTTTGATTAATATATAGCATAGATCATGTTTAAAATTTATTTCGAACATGTTATAAAATTTTGTGATGATCGAAAGCTTGAAAATTATTTTGAGGTTGGATTATTGATTTATGATGTTATAAGTGTTCATAGTGATTTATTTGAAATTTTGGAAAATCCTATGATATTCTTTTGAAATTACCAAACCTTTAAAATTCCTATCTTGGTGTATAATTTTATTTTGATACATGCAATGGTATATTATTGATCTAGGACCTGAATTATGTATCCTATGTTTTATTAGAATTTTGAAACCAATTACTCATTTGTCTCAAAAGGCCGTGAGCTACAAGCTCAAATTTTGATGATTCAAATGGTTTTGATGAATATTATGATGTAGTGTTGTTATACTATTGTATTTAAGCATGGTGTCTTTTTGATGGAATTTTTATAAAATATTTGGTATGAGTTGAGGATGAACCGTGACCTTGGATAATTAAATCCTTGATGAAGAAATGGAATATGATGGACTATATGTTATAAATGTGTTATAAATTTATGTTGGGACCTTATACTAATTATATAAAATTTTTGAGAATTATTGGACAATTTTCCTAAAATTACCGTGACCTATATAAATGAATAAGGTGATACTCGATTCTTATATAATTAATATTAATACATATTAATGATCATAATGTAAAATAATACACTGTATGAATTTAGAGAAATTTTAGAACCAATTTGGAAAAAAAATTTGGAAATAGCCGTGAGCTATTTTGTTAAAGATAAGAATTTATTAATCCTTTTTAATCAAGTATAATAATATATTATATGTCTAAAAATTATTTTAGACACAATTGAATTTTATAAAATTTTATAAACATAGAATACTATGTTTGTGACGAAACGTTATGTTAAATAATGTTATAAATGAAAATAATGCTTAATGAATAAATTGATTAATATTTAAGAAAAATATTAATATCGATTTGCGTGAAAAATCGAGAACTAGGACTTTACAAAAAGAAATCGATTGAAAATCGATTTATGTTGATTAAGAATATGAGTTAGTAAAGGATTTACTAATAAAAGTCAAAATTGTTGACTTTTGAAGTCAACGTACGAAATACGTTCGATAAATTCGCTAATACGCATAAAACGTACTAATTAGGTAAAGAAACCTCATTGGTAAGAAAAGGTTTCATAGTCGAAATCCTTGTATCAAGAAACGTATAACTACGTTGAATGTTTAAACCTGAAAGATTAAAACGAAAGAGTTGAACATATCTCGAAGAACGAGAACGGTTTAATTGAAATACGCAATTGAACAGCATATTGAATTCGTTAAGGAATTCAATTTATATCGATATAGAATATCGAAGTTTATTCTAGACTTTGAAAGTCTCGAAATACGTGAACGACGTACTAAACATCGCTTTTACGTAAAGGTGTGGATGCTGACGCGACGACTGGGATGTTGACGAGTAATCAAGTTTAAGACGAACAATAGTCCAGGTGGGCTTTCTTTCTAAACAAAACGTGATTTTGCTATACTTTCCAAATGAATTTATTTACAATGCTTATTTCAACTGTTGAGAAAATGTTGCAAGATTACCTGCCAAAAATATTTATGTTTTGTGTATGTATCCTATCCGGGATGAATGATATGAATGTGTTGGATAGCTTCCAACTTATGAATGAAATCGATATCGGATCCTATGCCGGAAGGCTTATACCTGGCTAGGATTAACGTGTACACCTAAGGTGACTGTGTGCTGTAAGGATAATTCACGGCGGTCACGGGCGTCGTGAGGAGGCCTCGCTTCACGACGTTCGACTATGATGTTATGATGAAAGGATAAGGGATATGGATCTTACACACAAGAAAAATGCTTGCCAAGTTTACTTTTATGAACGATGAAAATGACTTTAGTAAGCACAAGGCATTTCAAATAAAACCTCTTGTGTCTTACCATGATGTGGCGATGTAATTTAAATAAGATAAAATGTTTTCGGCATGAGTTCACTGAGTGCATTCTTGTACTCAGCCCTGCATGTTTGTTTTTAAATGTGCAGGTTGAGCTGTTGATGATGATGATGGTGTTGAGGAGTCAAGAAAGCTTTTTGATGTTTATATGTTAGAAACCTTGAATACACATCGTCATATGTGTATTCACACGTTTTCATTGCAATTTGAACAATGTTTTTGTGTTAAGATGATATGAACTATTGAAGTCCTTCTAGACCATTTGTATTCTTTTGGATCCGCCATGGTTCAGCCCTTCTAGTACATTGTGTTAGCGATGTTTATAATGTTTGAACCATGCCATTTCGTATTATATATCCTTGTAATGACTTTTCATGAACCCTAACCATCTTGTTCCTTCAACTCCACCTCTCTAATCCGTCCTTAGGATTAGGATCTTAACCCACTTTGCATATTAAAACAAATTTTTCTCCCATTTGATTCCCATATCCATCCTCACCTCCTATCATCCGGTTAACAAAAGAATAAGGTCTAATAAAGGCTCAAAGGAGGCGATAAATGGTATATATCATTGGGCTAGTGTTTGGGTAAATATGTGGTTTAACAAAGATGGCCTTTATCCTTTCCATATTCAAAACACATATTGCGGCCTCGACGTAAAAACCGCAGTTCTAGAAGATAATTACATGCACGATATCACACGGATAAAAGAAACTGTAACAAGATATGTATACAGTGAAGCTCAAGTCTCACGGTTTTAGCAAATGGTTAAAAACCACAAGCTAAGCAATCTCAAGTTATCCATGCGTCATTTTCCAATATATCATGTTCACTATCACATATTTAACAGAAAATTTCTATCATCATTGGCTACATGGATTAACACATTTCACTTCAACTCGTTGATCGACCGACACAATAAAAACACAAAAGACACGACAAAAGCCCCAACATATAATAACTTAACAAAACAAAACAAAAACATAAACAAGGACTCTCAACCAACCAAACTCGTCCACTCCTCCCAAACTTATTGTACAGTGTGAAATGGAGGCAATAAGGTTTGCAGAAGAGAGTGATTGAGAGAGACCTCACCTCATGTGCCACTCTACTCTGGCGGCGGGTAGAAACCTCCATTGGTTCCATTCTCGCATCATCTCGCATCATCGACGTTGTTGCTCTTGATGCGCTTGTCGACACGGACGAAGGACCCGCTGGATATAAAGATCCAAGAACCCCACGTAAAGAGTTAGGCACGCCTCCCCAGATCGAGAATCCAGTTTGATCACCCTAGGCGTGACACCTCGACCCGTTGACTATATAATCAGCCAAGAACCTCGGTATGGTTGAACGCCACAAGACCTTGCTCAAGTATCTTGATAAGTTCATAAACAAGTCAAATACTCTTCAAAGAGGATTTAACTCACAAAGCAAATGCTATTTTCGTTCATATATCAATGTGTAATAACTCTTGAGTTCCTCACACTCATAGCACTACTTAGGACTCTTAAATGACTAATTATAACTCGTAAATGACTAATAATAACATAATTGTAACTCATAAACATAGGTATAACTATTGGACTCCAAGAGTCACTTTATTAACACACACTTAATTAGCTAGATAGACTCTTCACTTGGCCTCCTCTTCATGCATGAAAATTCAGCCTTTTATTCTTCAATTGGGCCTCCAAATGTGATGTAATTGTGAGCCTACACTTCAAGTAAAAGTCAACCCATCAACTTGAATAATATTCACCATTTGGCCTAATGTAGATTGGTCTTGGACTTGGGCTCTATTTCAACTAACAAAAGCATAATGGACTCCTTTATCTTCTTAGCTCTAGCCCTTGTAATTGGCCCACTTCGAATAACCAATGGGTCCATCTTCATGTTGTTGGACAGCTCGTTGGGCACTCGGATGCATCTCCATCATTCCTTCTTCTTCGAGAGGATTCGCCCTAATCTAGATCACCAAAATAAGGAGATAAATCAAGAACATTGAAAGTAGCACTTACATTATACTCACCCTAAGGTCTAGTTTGTAAGCATTATCATTCACTCTTGCGATCACTTGAACGGTCCATCTCCCTCGGCTGCATTTTGACTTTCTTTTGAAGGAAATCTCCTTTCTCAAATGAAGCCATACCCAATCTCCGGCTCAAAGATGACTTGTTTTCCGCCTTGTTAGCTTGCTTGACATATTGTCGTGTTCTCTTCTCAATGTTGAGCCTCACCTTCTCGCAACTTTTTACCAATTCACCTTAGCTTTCCCATCAAGACTCGCACGCTTAATTAGCTAGATAGACTTTATTAACACACACTTAATTAGCTCTGATACCAAATGATAAGGTGGGCACCCCTAACTTCACCCCAAAAGCACGCTCTTCAATTGGTATCGGGATCAGATCTAACGGACTTAATGGATTGAAACCATAAACAACCTCAAAAGGAAAAAAATTAGTAGCAGAATGAACACTTCGATTATAAGAAAATTCTACAAATGGTAAGCATTCTTCCCAACTTTTCAAGTTCTTTTGGATCAAAGTTCGAAGTAATTAAGACAAAGTTCTATTAACTACTTCAGTTTGCCCATCAGTTTGAGGATGACAAGTAGTAGAAAACAAAAGCTTAGTTCCCAATTTGTTCCACAACACACGCCAAAATGACTCACAAACTTAGCATCTCGATCACTCACAATTGATCTTGGAACACCATGCAAACGAACAACTTTTTGAAGAATGGATCGAATATGAGATGCATCATCACTCTTATGACATGGAATGAAGTGTGCCATTTTCAAAATCACAACCACCACAAAATCAATCTTTACCTTTCCTTGTTCTAGGCAAACCTAAAACAAAATCCATGGAAATATCCTCCCAAGGTGTAGTAGGAATTGGTAAAGGTGTATGTCGTGTGGATGAGATTTAGATTTCGATTGCATGCAAGTGACACATCTACTACAAATTCTTTCTACATCAACACGAATTTTAGGCCAAAAGAAATGTTCGTGCAAAACTTCTAAAGTCTTATGGACTCCAAATGACCCATTAAACCACCACCATGAGCTTCATGGACCAAAGAATTCACGATAGAACACTTAGGAATGCATAGCTTGTTTCTTTAAATAAATAGCCCTCATGCTTATAGAACTTGTCAAATGCACATGCTCACAAGCTAAGTAAATAGAAGCAAAATCGAATCATTGGCATACATCCCTTAATCATTTCAAAACCAAGAAGTTTAGAACTCAAAGTAGTGATCAAAACGCGTGCCTTCGAGACAACGACGCCACTATGTTTTCCTTCCCTTTTGTACTTGATAACATATGGAAATGATTCAATGAATTCCACCCACTTAACATGTCTCTTGCTAAGCTTACTTGACCTTTGAGGTATTTGAGATTCATGATCCGTGTGAATTACGAACTCTCTAGGCCACAAGTAATGCTACCACGCTTCCAATGCTCTCACCAAAGCATACAGCCTTGTCATATGTTGGATAGTTCAATTGAGCTCCTTTCAACTTTTCGCTAAAGTAAGCAATTGGCTTTCCATCCTGCAACAAAACAGCTCCTACACCTACTCCCGATGCATCACATTCAAGCTCAAACATTTTATCAAAGTTAGCAAAACAAGAATAGGTGCGATGGTTAGTTTCTCTTTAAGAAGATTAAAAGCATGATCTTGTTTCTCCCCAATGAAAACCGACATCTTTTTACAATTTCATTCAAAGGTGCATCAATGGTGCTAAAATTCTTCACAAACCTCCTATAAAACTAGTAAGACCATGAAAACTTCTTACATGTGCCACATTTTGAGGAATGAGCCAATCTAAGATAGCTTTCACTTTCTCCTTTTCCATTTCAATTCCATAGCACTTACAACAAACCCAAGAAAACAACTTTATCCATGCAAAAGAACACTTTTAAGATTGGCATACAATGATTCCTTCCTTAAAGTGTCTAAAACAACACGTACATGATCAAGATGTTCATCCACGCTTTTTCTATAGATCAAGATATCATCAAAGTAAACAACCACAAATTTTCCAATAAAGTTCTCAAAACATGGTGCATTAACCTCATGAATGTACTAGATGCATTAGTTAAACCAAAAGGCATTACTAACCACTCATACAAACCAAATTTAGTTTTGAAAGTCAAGTTCCACTCATCTCCTCTCTAATTCAATTTGGTGATACCCACTCTTCAAATCAATTTTGCTAAACACAACAACCCCATGTAATTCATCAAGCATGTCATCTAGCCTAGGAATAGGATAGCGATACTTTCACTGTGATTTTGTTGATTGCTCGACGATCCGCGTGCACATTCTCCACGATCCATCCTTCTTGGACACAACAATCACGATACAAGACATGGACTCATGCTCTCACAATTTTACCTTCTTCAACTTGTCTTTGGATCTCTTCGTCTCCTCCGGATTAGCTCTATAAGCTGGTCGGTTGGGTAGAACGACTCAGGAACAAAGTCTATTTGGTGCTCAATACCTCTTAAAGGCGGTAATCCACTTGGGTCTTCCTCGAGAAAGACGCCTTCAAAATCTGCAAAAGAGACACAAAAGTACTAGGCGAGATTGGGTTAGCTCGTTAGTGCTAAAGAATGACTCTTATACACTAAGATCAACATACTCTTTTCTTCAACTAGTGCGAGACTTGATTTCTTTGGCTCTCACATATAAATTCTTTTTTTCTCTTCCCTCATTCTTGATTTTCTCTCGACTCTTTTTTTCACTCGACTCTTTTTCCCTCGACTCTTTTTCAACTTCCTCATTTTTTTTGCCCTCAACCTCACGAGCCCTCCTTGAGTGCGACAACTTCAGCTGGTCTTCTTGCACTTGTTGTGGTGTCAATGAAACAAGCACAAGGGATTTGTTGTTGTGCTTAAAGGTGTAGTGATTGCGAAATCCATCATAAAGCACCCTCTGGTCGAATTGCCACGGCCTCCCCCAACAGAATGTGACTTGCATGCATTGGAACCACATCACAAATGACTTCATCTTTATAGTTGCCAATGGAAAACGAAATTAGAACATGTTTTATCACGCGAATTTCTCCACATTCATTCAGCCATTGAAGCTTGTACGGGTGTGGATGTTTCTCGGTTGTTAAGTTCAATTTCTCCACCATTTCTGAACTTGCAACATTAATATAGCTCCCACTATCAATAATCAACATGCAAAGTTTACCTTGGACCAAACATCTTGTGTGGAAGATGTTCTCCTTTTGCTGATCGTCAACTTTGGTTTGCACGTTGAGAGCTCTTCGCACCACCAACAGCTCTCCATGTTCTGGTACAATCTCCTCCAATAGAACATCTTCACCATCATCATTATCTTCATGCTCACTTTCAGATTCTATCTCTCCATCCGGCTTCAAAACCATCACCCTTTTGTTTGGACATTGTGATGCAATATGTCCAACTCCTTGACATCGAAAACATTTGATATCTCTATTTCTAACATTAGAATTAGAAGTAGAAATACCTCTCCCCTTATCACCTTCATTGTACTTCGTTTTTGGACCTTCATTTTGAGGTTTAGAGGCTGCCCCAAAGGATGATTTAGATGATGTCCACTCCTTTGACTTTGAAGATTCGTAACTTGTTGGAAAGTTCTTTTGGAACGTTCCTTTCTTCTTCAATTGCCGCCCACTTTCATTGCCACATGCACCATATCCTCCAACTCCACACAATGTTGAGCTCCACGACATTGCAATCTCCTATTCAGCCCACATAAGAACCGAGCCATGGTTGCTTCTCGATCTTCATCAATATTTGCTCTAATCATGGCAATCTCCATCTCTTTGTAGTACTCATCAATGATTTAGTGCCTTGATTCATAGATTGTAACTTTTGATACAATTCACGAAAATAATGAGTAGGTACAAATCTCTTACGATTATGGCTTTCATCTCTTCCCAAGTTGAAATTGGTCTCTCTCTAACGCTTTCTATTTGTTGTCAATTGATCCCACCAAACTATAGCATAATCCGTGAATTCAATTGCAGCAAGTCTAACATTTTTCTCCTCGAGTAGTTGTGACACTCGAAGATGAGTTCCACCTTCGTTCCCACTCCAAATAAACACGGATCACTCCTTCCTGGAAAGTTGGAATGTTCAATTTGATGCTTCCCAAGTTACGATCAACTTCATTGTGATTTCTTCACTGCACTCTTCCTCCTCCTCGCCTTGAACCTTGATGCGAGGATCTTTTGCATCTTCTTCTTCGCTCTCCCTTTCTTCGTCATGCCTCCGATTCCTCCCAAGTTCCAACCTCTCCATGCGTTCTCCTAGACTTTCCATAACATTTGTCACCCGTGCAAGATGTTGCTGCATGGCTTGTAATGTAATTTGATTTGCATTTTCATTATTTTTTGGATTGTCCGCCATCCTCACAATTCGCTCGTGTATCACTCAAAATGATCCTCACAATCACTCGTGTATCACTCGTTGGCTTTTACCTCCCCTCTAATGTCCTCACCACTCAAGCCTTTTACCACTCAAATCTCACTTGTAGGTATTGAAAAGAATAAGAACAAAGCAAGATAGAACAAGACCAGTAGCACACACCACACTTCAGCCCCTTTTGATGAAAGAAGAAGCAAAAATTTGAACGTATAGAACAAAGATGAACAATGTAATTGATTTTTTTCTCACACTTTTTTTTTTTATTTTTTTTTTTACACTATTACAATGAGGAATAGATAAAGATAAGAACAAAGAAAGATAAAGATAAGAAAAATAGGATAGAGTTTGGATCAATACCAGATTGCTCTGATACCAAATGATACGGACGAAGGACCCGTTGGATATAAAGATCCAAGAACCCCACGTAAAGAGTTAGGCGGCGCCTCCTAGATCGAGAATCCGGTTTGATCACCCTAGAGCGTAGACACCTCGACCGTTGACTATATAATCACCAAGAACCTCGATATGGTTGAACGCCACAAGACCTTGCTCAAGTATCTTGATAAGTTCATAAACAAGTGAAATACTCTTCAAAGAGGATTTAACTCACAAAGCAAATGCTATTTTCGTTCATATATCAATGTGTTCCCTTTTTCACATGATTACAAGCTTATTTATAGGCTACAAATAACTCTTGAGTTCCTCACACTCATAGCACTACTTAGGACTCTTAAATGACTAATTATAACTCCTAAATGACTAATAATAACATAATTGTAACTCATAAACATAGGTATAACTATTGGACTCCAAGAGTCACTTTATTAACACACACTTAATTAGCTAGATAGACTCTTCACTTGGCCTCCTCTTCATGCATAAAAATTCAGCCTTTTATTCTTCAATTGGGCCTCCAAATGTGATGTAATTGTGAGCCCACACTTCAAGTATAAGTCAACCCATCAACTTGAATAATATTCACCATTTGGCCCAATGTAGATTGGTCTTGGACTTGGGCTCTTATTTCAACTAACAAAAGCATCATGGACTCCTTTATCTTCTTAGCTCTAGCCCTTGTAATTGGCCCACTTCGAATAACCAATGGGTCCATCTTCATGTTGTTGGACAGCTCGTTGGGCAGCTCGGATGCATCTCCATCACTTGTTGCTGGGCCAGAAGGGTCTGCTGCTGTGTCATTATGGAGGTCATATTCTCGTCCATGCGGTCTAGACGACCGTCTATGCGATCTAGTCGCTCATAAATCCCGGAATATCCCCGAGCATGCCTTGGTGGCACCGCGCCACCGACCTCGAGTGCCTCCTGTTGCTCGTCCTCCTATCCCAGCTGCTCTTCCTCGACCTCACCTTGTGCATTTAAGCGCTGAGTCCAAGCATAGTCTTGGTCGAGCTCAGCTCAATTATGCTCGCGTGGCCAACTCTGCTTATCTGGTGAGCTCGGGGTTGGGTAGGTGGACTATCGGCTGGCCATGCTTGTCATATAGCATCCAGAGGTAGCGGTCTCGGTGCCTCTTCAAGAACGTCATGACATATAGATATTTCTTGTCTAGGAAAATATCTTGAGAGATGGGCTCCTCTCGAATCGTGATACCGAAAAAATCAGCAATAGGGATAACAAATCCCCCTATGCATATCCGAGCATTCCCCGATACTTGACTTGCATCTGGAAGTCTTTGGGCTAGGAACATCCCGGCGTGCACTTTCTGTCTCATCGTCGCAACAATCAGGAGACTCATGTCACGAGATAGAACAATCTTGGCATTCGAGCGGCCATGTATGGTGAGCGTGGTGGCGGTGTAAGTAGCGGACCGTCGGTTCGAATGGAGCTCGCCTTAGCCAGAGGCATCATAATATGGGCTCTGCTCAAGGATGTATCGTGATCAATGGCCACAGATCCCGAGGCGAATGCTCTAAGTCCCGATGTATCGCGCTCGGGATGGCCCTCAAGGATGGAGTTCAACTCGTCCATCGAGAGGCTGTCGGGCTCGTTATCGGCCGGGCGTTATGTAATCCGGCGATCCATGCGTCTTATGAACATATAAGGTCGACAGGAATTCCAACGTGAGGGTCTGGTATGATAGATGATTAGCTGTTACAACTGAATACAGTCCGGCCCTCTCCGCAAGCTATGAGACGTCATTGGCTATCCCCATAGCCTGGCAGGTCTCAATGCACATAAACCGGGAATGTCGGTGCTTTAGCTGCACCAGTTTCCTCCACCTTTCCCGTGATGAGGGAGTCGGCAGTCGCACCCCAACAGTGGAGGGGTGGAACTCATCATGTGGCTCGTCCCGGGATGATGACGCAACTTCCTTACCATTTCACTTATGGTCGGAGTGGTGTGACATCTTGTACCTAAAGATAAGTGCCAAGTTAGTTCATGTACTTATTAAAGAGGCATATAAAAGCAAACGACAACCCATAGCAAAATATAGACCTCCCCAAACATGAATTGAGCAAAATACCGCCTATACTAACATATGGTCAAACAAAGCGAAATAGGGGGAATCGCACACGCACAAAAATACACAAAAATGGCATTACAGGGCTGCTCGCGGCCAACCTCGCGATCGCGAGGAGGTCGCGAGGTACCACTCGGCGCTTGGGGTATCCGCGCGAAACGCCCGCGCTTCGCAACCTTGGCATGAAGCACGCTTCGCGATCGCTAATTTCAAAACTTCATGGCGCGCGGATGTCTGTGAACAAGCGAAGGCGCGGACATGCAAGATGGACCACGCGGCGGTCTCGCGGTCGCGAGATCGGTCGCGAGCGACGCACTGAGAGCAGCAAAATAGGGTTTTTTCCGAACATTTTTCATCCCGAATCAACAATGTAGGTAAAAATGACCAATAATAAGCATCAATACACATCTATAAACATCAATAGCCCTAACATTATAACAATCATGCTCAAAACACCAAGTAATTTAGCAATATGAGCCCTAATTCCTCAAAAAATCAAAAACCCACCACAAGGAGATATAATGGACAAAAATCCTCCAAATCATGCTAAAAAGCGTAAATTCAAGAGGAATTAAGTAAATGTAGCGTACCTTGAGCGGATTAGCGGTGAAAATTGCAATCAAAATGAAGAACGTAGGTGTAAGGTGCTTGAGAGAGAGTATTTGGCTGCTGAAAATATGTGTGCGCGTGTAAAATGGGGGGAGGAGGGGTTAAAATTAGGGCCAAAATACGCGGGTTGTGTTCGGGCATAGGTCGGGGCACGCCTCGCGGCTAGGCTCGCGGTCGCGAGCCTGGTCGCGAGGTATGCCCAAGTGCTGAGCACTTGATTTCTCACCGCACAATAGCTACTGGTCGTTTTTTCGCGACCACTCCTCGCGGTCGCGAGGGTGGTCGCTAGGTAGGCCTTTTTTTTTTAAATAAAGCCATTAAACACCTTGGGACTAAAAAACGAGCACAAAGGACACGACACGACAAAGCGAAGAAAACAAACAAAACAAAAACAAAACGACAAAACATAAAGCATGTAAAACTTGTTGGGTTACCTCCCAACCCGGTGCTAGAGTTATTGTCGCTAGCTCGACGTTACCTCTCATCATGGTTCGTTGAGCTTGGTCACCTTGACTTCTCGGTCGAAGTGTGACTTGAAGTAGGACTTGAGGTATTGGCCGTTCACCTTGAAAATATTTCCACTCGCATCTAACAATTCATAACTCCCATTGGAGTGAGCTCGGTAGACAGTGTACGGCCCCGACCATCTTGACTTGAGCTTTTCGGGAAAAGACGGAGTCGAGCATTGTATAGTAAAACCTCATTACCCGGTGAGAATCCTTTGGAACGAATGTGAAGATCGTGGAATTTCTGAGCTCTTTCCTTGTATATCCGGGAATTTTCAAAAGCTTCATTCCTCCACTCATCAAGCTCCAACAATTGGTCACTTCTCATCAAACCGGCCTCCTTGAAATCCACGTTGATTCTCCTCGTGCCCAATATGCTTTGTGCTCCAATTCAACCCAGAAATGGCAAGATTTACCAAATACCATTTGATATGGAGATAGCCTGATGGGAGCTTTGTAAGCGATCCGTAGGCCCAAAGAGCATCATCCAACCGCTTGGCCTAATCTTTCCTATTCACAACCGATTTCTCCAAAATTTGCTTTATCTCTCGGTTGGCGAGCTCGGCTTGCCCATTCGCTTGCGGATGATAGGGGGAGGTGACTCTATGCTTCACGCCATACTTAGCTAGGACATTGCCTAGCCACTTGTTATTGAAATAAGATCCTCCATCGCTGATCAACGCCTCGGTACTCCAAATCGAGTCGAAATATTCTTGTGGAGAAACTTGATCACTACCTTGGAGTCGTTCGTGGCTGTGGGAATCGCCTCTACCCATTGGGAAACATACTCCACGGCTAGTAAGATGTACGTGTAACCACAAGACATGGGAAACGGACCCATAAAGTCGATCCCCATCGTCAAATAGTTCCACTTCCATGATGATCTTACGTGGCATCTCGCCTTTCTTAGTGGCGTTCCCATTCTTTGACAACGATCACAACTCTTGATAAAAGATTGACAATCCTTGAAGATCGAAGGCCAATAGAATCCATCGTGGCAAATCTTTCTTTGTCTTGGTCACGCAAAATGTCCTCCATTTAAAGAACTATGACACTCGTGGATTATGTTCTCCCATTCTCCTTAGGAACACGGTGCGATCGGACCATCGGCACATCGGCGGTAGAGATGGGGATCGTCCCATAATAAAACTTGACATCGTGGAGCTTCTTTTTCGATGAGGGCGCACGATGGAGGTAAAACTCCAATCACCAAGTAATTTACAAAATAGGCATACCATGGTGTGTGATCAATGATGCTCAAGATGTGCTCGTCAGGAAGTTCTCCTTGATCCCAATCTTCTTATCCTCTCTTCGACCGGCTTTTCTAATCTCGATAAGTGGTCGGCAACCATATTCTCGCAGCCCTTTCTATCTTTAATCTCCATGTCGAACTCTTGAAGAAGGAGGATCCATCTTACCAATCGTGGCTTGAGTCTTTCTTGGCGAGCAGGATGGCGAATGGCGGCATGGTCGGTGTGGACAATGGTGTGGTGCCCACCAAATAAGGTCTAAACTTATCAAAATATAGACCACAACAAGTAATTCCTTCTAGGTAGTGGTGTAATTCATTTGGGCTGAGTCGAGCGTCTTACTTGCATAGTAGATGACTCGGAAAAGTTTATCTCGTTTCTGCCCCAACACAGCTCCCACTGCCCAATCACTAGCATCGCACATCAGCTCGAATGGTTGACTCCAATCTGGTGATACCAAAACTGGGGTCGATATCAGGGCTAGCTTCAATTTCTCAAACGCCCTCAAGCATTCACTTGTGAACACGAACTTTGTATCTTTCTCGAGCAGTCCACACAGTGGCTTCGTGATCGCAGAGAAGTCCTTGATGAATCTTCTATAGAAGCCCGCATGACCGAGAAAACTCCTCACGGATTTGACATTTGTGGGAGGAGGTAGTTTCTCGATTGCTACTATCTTTGCCCGATCCACTTCCAAACCTTTGGCCGAGACTTTGTGGCCAAGCACCACACCTTCCTTCACCATGAAATGGCACTTCTCCCAATTGAGAACAAGATTCGTCTCCTCACATCTTTGTAGCACTTGTGATAGATTGTGGAGACAATGGTCGAACGAAGAGCCAAATACTGAAAAATCGTCCATGAAAACTTCCATAATATTTTCAATTAATCCATGGAAGATGGACATCATGCACCTTTGGAAAGTGGCTGGAGCATTGCACAATCCAAACGGCATTCTTCTATAGGCGAAAACTCCATAAGGGCACGTGAACGCCGTCTTGTGCTGATCTTCAGGGGCGATGGCAATCTGATTGTACCCTGAATATCCATCTAGGAAACAATAGAAATCATACCCCGCCAGTCTATCCAACATCTGATCAATGAAAGGCAAGGGAAAATGGTCCTTCCTTGTGGCTGCGTTCAGAGCACGATAGTCAATGGATACTCGTCATCCCGTCACGAGTCTTGTCGCCACAAGCTCTTTTGTCTCATCTCTGATCACCGTGATACCCCCTTTCTTGGATAACACTTGAGTCGGGCTAACCCACTCGCTGTCTGATATGGCATAGATCATGCCTGTATCTAATAGCTTCAACACTTCTTTTCTCACGACCTCTTGCATTGCCGGATTCAGGCGGCGTTGAGGTTGCACTTTCGGCTTATACTCATTCTCCAACAGGATCCGGTGCATGCAAATCGAAGGGCTAACCCCCTTGATATCAGAAATAGTCCACCCAATCGCGGACATATATTCTTTCGGACAACCATCGACACGTGACTCCTCATCTGTCAAAGCCGAAGATACTATCACTGGGCACGTCTCATCGTCGCCTAGAAAGGCATACTGAAGGTGGTCCGGCAGCTCCTTCAACTCCAACTTGGATGTGGCATCTTTCTTTGCCACCACGTCATCCTCTCCTCCAATTGGTTTCCTCATGTCTAAATAAGGCACTGACTCCTCGGGGAGGGCCTTGATTTCATCGATGGACTCAAGATACTCTAAGATCTCATCACACGCCTCATCGAGGTCCGAGGATTAGAAAATCGAGTTTTGTATGCAAAACTCCATCGGATCGAATATTTGAAATCAGTGGGTGACAATGCTCTATAACTCGACAGTCTTCCATCGTCTTCTCTTCAGGCTGCTTCATTGCGTCGTAAATAGAGATTTTCATCTCCTCATCGTTGACCCTGAAGGTGAGATCTCCATCTTGCACGTCTATCAATGCTCGGCCGATAGCTAGGAACGGTCTCCCAAGAATAAGAGGCGTATTCCCATCCTCTGGCATGTCGAGAACTACAAAGTCTGCAGGGAAGATGAAATCTCGAACTTTCACTAGCACGTCTTCCACTATCCCTTTCGGATAGGTCACCGATGTGTCTGCCATCTGAAGAGCAATGGTGGTCGGCTTGATCTCTCCAATCTCCAATCTATTAAAAATGGACAACGGCATCAAATTGATGCTTGCCCCCAAATCACATAGAACCTTGGAGAATGTCTGTCCTCCGATGACACATGTTATGGTGAAGCTGCCTGGATCCTTCTGCTTGAGCGATAACTTCTTCTACAATACAGCACTGCACTCTTGAGACAGATTTATCATCTCGAATTTCTCAAGCTTCTTCTTATTTGCAACGGCATCTTTCAAAAACTTCACGTATCCCGGCATGTCTCGAAGTGCGTCAAGTAGATGAATGTTGATATGCACCTTTTGAAACATCTCCATAAATCGGGTCAGCTTCTCGTCGTACTTGGGCTTGGCTAAACGACTCGGAAATGGAATCGGAGGTGTATACGTCGGATAGCTCTTCACTGGCCGCTCCTCGCGACCATCCTCGTGACCGCGAGTGCGGTCGCTAGGAATCTGGGCTGCATCTGCATTCTTCTTCACGGCCGGGCTCGCAGTCGCGAGCTCGATCGCTGGGTCTACCTCCGAAGTCTCTGCCTGATTTCTTGCGGTCGCTCCATTCTTTCTTGCAACCGCGGGGTTGCTCGCGAAATCCTCACAGTTGCTCTCTGGCTGATTCCTCGCGGCCGGGCTCGCGGTCGCGAGCTCGGTCGTGAGGTGCTCCTTTGTTGCCCCGTCTTCGCCGTTCTTCTCCGTGTGGTTCTGATAAGCTCGTCCACTCCTCAATTGAATGGCATTACAGTGATTTTTAGGGTTTACCTCCGTATTACTCGGAAATTAGCCCGACTTGTGTTGCCCATTCTGATATGCGGCTATCTGACTGATTTGATTCTCCATCATCTTCATATGTTTATCCATAGCCGTCACAGTCGACTCCAGATGATTTATCTTCTGCCCGGTATTGCTTATGAATGAATTCTGATTCGTCGCCAATTGTTGGTTGCTCACAACAAACTGTTGCATCATGTCCTCTAGACTCGGCTTCTTCGTCTCTTGAATCACTCAATTACGAATCGAGAAACTGGCGGAGGTCGTTGAAAATGTTGGGGTTGGCATACGAGAATTAGGATGACTTCATTATTCGGATTATATGCGGATTCCCCCCAGGACGGTTCCTCTGATTTATGTAACTCACATCTTCCGTCTCATTCATATCAACCTCTGCAGCATTGACGTGAACAACTCCTTTTGCTTTCCTTTCCTTCTCGAACTGGCTTCTAAGAAGGGTGAACTGCTCCATCAGATTATCGTACTTAGCATCGCCTTCGACAGTAGCTGCTTTCACCACCGGTGTTCTCTCCATAGGCCATTGATAGCTATTAGCAGCCATCTCTTCTAGAATTCTGCTAGCTTCCTCCACTCGTCGGTTTAGCAGACATCCTCCTGCTGATGCATCAACAATACTCCTCGTGTGAGGTGTCAGCCCACTGTAGAACTGTGTAATCTGCTGCTCTCTAGAAAAACCATGTTGTGGGCACTTTCTCAACAAGCCCCTAAATCTCTCCCACGACTCGAAAAATGACTCGTCTCCTAACTGGGAGAAGTGGGAAATCTCGGCTATGATCTTCTGTGCTTTAGCCGGTGGAAAGTATTTCGAGAGAAACTTTTCGCAAAGATTCCCCCAAATGTTGATTCGATCGATCTAAACTCTTGAACCGATCCTTTGCACGATTTCGCAATGAAAATCCGAACATGCGCATCCGGATAGTATCTTGTGGAACCCCATTCTGCTTGATGGTGTCACAAATGTCGAGGTATGTCTCGAGATGGGCATTCGGATCCTCCGTGACTCCTCCTCCGAACTGTTCTCCTTGAACCATGCTGATTAGGGTCGGCTTCAACTCGAAGTTATTAGCATTCACCTCCGGGCCCCATCCGCCTCCTTGAAACTGCTCAGTAGGAGGTCTGTACATATAATTCAGCGGTCTTGCCTCTGGAACAGGGACAAGGAGTCCCATGTTCGCCATCTGACGCTGCATCTCCATAAATTCTGCCATAAGACGTGCAGCTTGTTCAGGAGGTACACCCCCGTTGGGAGGAATACCCCCGTTGTTCGGATTCGCTGCCATGACTTGCTGTCTCTTATCTCGTCTCCTTCTCCTTTTGTGAGTGAGTTCGATCTCGGGGTCCAACGGTTGTTCAGGAGATCCCTGGGATCTTGTGATCACAAACCACCTAGAGAAAAAGAGAGAAAATTAGATCCGGCAAACAAAATAAAATAAAAATACAACTTGAATTAATAATTCCGAATTGTCAAGTTATTCCTATATAATCTTAACAATCCCCGGCAACGGCGCCAAAATTTGATCGCTCACTTTTGTAACACGAAAACGCACAAGTATAAGGTAAGCAGAGTATCGTATCCACAAGGATTGTAACGCGAAAATACAGAAGCTAACAATCTAATCCTTCATCATTATCCAAGTAATAGAATATGGTTTGAAAGGTTTTAGGGCTTCGGATACTAAATCCAAAGCAAAGGTAACAACTTGAAAATAAACAAAGGCAATAAAAACTCAAAGATGAATATGAGAGATAAAGACTAACCCTAGGGATGCATTAATCCTACCCACAATGTATGTTTATCCCGCTCCTATTAACCAATTTAATCCGCACAAGATGGAAGATCACATATGTAACCAACAATTTCGATTCACGACAATTGTGGCGATTGATTACTAATTTTCCTATTCTTGTTCGTCTCTAGAGAAAATAAGCAACTCAAAAGGATCACAAAGAATATGCTTCCTACGAATGTTCCTATCTCGATTCGACTCAAGGCTTATTCGTATCATACATTCAAGATCGATTGACAATTAAAGCGGTTAAGTAATTAGCGGCAACTATGACATGTATCAAGATTGATAAGAAATCAACACATATAAATAAGCACCAAGAATCATGAATCAATGCCGGAAGGTAAATAACGATAGCGGGAATCACAACTTATAGGATAGAATCATGCAAACCCTAGGATTAGAGCGAATTTAACTAGACATAAATAGCGGAATAAAATACGAATTAACCATAAAAGCGAAATTAAATTGATAAAACCCGTGGGAAGCGTCGAAGAACAATGGTTGGGTTCGATTCCAAACCCAAGCGAAGAACGGAAATTACGGAATTCGTTCGACGAAAGCTGTTCAAAGCGTTAACAATGCGTGAAACAAGTGTAGAATGATTGAAAACTAATACTAGAATGAATCTAAATCAAAGCTAAAGTGAAAATATCTGAAAATAGAGAAAACCGAGGAAAACGCGTCAAATCGCTAGGGCTTGGGGGCGGGGCGAAGCCCTATTTATAGATTTAGGGCTGAAACCCTAATTTTTGCGTCTGCCGCCATGCCTCGAGGTTGGGCTCGCGGTCGTGAGCTCAGTGGCGAGGGAACATCCTCGTCTCGGCCATCCTCGTCTTCTCGGTAGGGGCGCGCGTGCTCGTCGGCCTCGCGGCCACACCATGGGATCGCTAGGTGTGGTCGCATCGCATAAAATCGTAGTGGGCACGTCTCGCGCTCACCGGGAGTCTTCGCGTGCCATGGCCTTTCCTTGCTTGTCTTTGGTGTTTCCTCGCGGCCGACCTAGCGATCGCTAGGCGGTCATGAGCCTTCATCTGTCTGCGCATCAAGGCGCTCGCGCTGCGTGCTTGATGGCTAGCGGTGCGGCTGGCGGCCGCAAGGCGGTCGCTAGGCCCTCATTTCGCCCTCGCTGCGCTGTTCTTCGTTCCATGCTTGGTTTTCAACTTATAAGCCAACAAAACACCAAAACGGAACCCAGGCGATATCTTCCAAAAATATGTAAAAGCATTGAGATCCAAGACATAAACGCACATTATCGATCTAAAATCATCTTTAGAAATCAACAATAAACGTGTAAAATGCGCGTTTATCAGGCATATACCCTATAAATATGTATATGCCGATTTGTAACAACAACAACCACAACAGAAATTATAGCAAGTTAGGGTCACAGCCCTTAACTAATTCATACTCATCAAACTTTCTTTCATCAAGTAAAACTTCAACTTATTTATCCATAGTCTACTTCTATTAATCCATCAAAACATTAAGCATCAAGTCAGCCTACACTTTAAGCCAATACCACTTAAGTTGTACTTAGCAACGTGTCCCTTATCGTGACCTTGGGAGAATGGGAGTGTGTGACTCATTTCCGTCTGCCTTAACTATAGACCATTAACCTTTATCCTCAACACAGGCTACGCCACATAGGCTATGATTCGCCACACAGGTAATTATACGTCACACAGGTAATGATTCGTCACACAGGCAATTATATGCCACACAGGCTACGCCACACAGACAATTATACGCCACACGGGCAATGATTAGCCACACAAGTAATTATACGCCACACAGGCAATGATTCGCCACACAAGCAAGTATACGCCACACAGACAATGATTTACCACACAGACAATTATACGCCATACAGAAATGATTCGTCACACATGCAATAATTCGCCACACAGGCAATGATTCACCACACAGGCAATGATTCGCCACTCATCAATTATAAGCTACACAAGCAATGATTTACCACACGCAATTATACGCCACACAGACAATGATTCGCCATACAAGCAAGTATACGCCACACATGCAATGATTCGCCACACAGACAATGATTCGTCACAAAAGCAATGATTCGTCACATAGGAAATTATACGCCACACAGGCAATGATTCGCCACACAGGCAATTATACGCCACATAGACAATTATTATAATCATAAACTTACAGATAGAGTAAACTCCACCTCGTGTAGACGTTTCAAAGAATACACTTTAGCATCGGTTGTCCATCTAACACTTTAAAATACTTATAACTTAGTCTTTTTAATGACTAAAGCTTTATTCTTAAGCATTAAATCGATCATAATCCTTTTACATAACTCTTAAAAGTTTAATCTTTATATAAAAGTAAGAACTCACATTCAACTTTAATTCTTAACTTTCATTTAAATTTCATATGCTTAAATATACAATTATACAACATAAACACACTTATATTAATCATTTAAGCATAATTTCATTAAGTTCCCTTTAACCAAATTTATGAAAATTAATAATAATTCCTTACTTTATTCAAACTAATACATATAACTTGCTCATTAAAGCTCCATTATCATCCATAATCATCATTCTATATTTAACTTTAATTAATCCAAAGCTAAACATAAATACTTTCATTAAAGCATAAACTAAACTTTTTCAACTTTCACATATAAACTTAGTAAATTCCAAATAAATAATATTATGCTTAATTTACATCCTAAAGCTTATATATCATGTTATTTTGAACAAATAAAATCAAAATCACAAGAACCTCCTGTAGGAAAATCTGATATTAACCCTCTCCCGATGATCTATCTTGGATGTTTAATTCATCATATATTGATTATATACCTAGCATGCACCTATATAATTAATTGCAACACGTTGGTGTTTTCTCGTGTTTACCTGCGAATTTGTCGAATGAATTGGATCAAGACTCGTGCTTTGATCTTACGATCGTGTCCCGATTGCCTAAACTCCAATGTCGAGTGAGGACAATCTATGGAGAGTGCTTTAGAAATTCGCCTTCTTCCTTACCCTAGAGTTTTCGAAAATCCTCACTATGTGAATAGCAAATTTCGAAATTTTCTTCTCTTATATGAGGGTTTGATTTTTTCTCACCTTATACTTATAATGCAACCATAAATCCTATCATGATAGAATTTCTGCATATCTAATAAATATAATAATATCTCTTAAGATAGAGAGGATCAAAACAGAGTCCCAGTGGGACACTAAGGAGGGGGACGAAAATTCACTAAGCTCCAGGCCTTGATGGGCCAGCCCAGGGATCAAATGCAAGGAATAAAGATGGACTCAAATAAATTAATTATCTTATGTTTAGCCCAGAACATAAATTAATTCATAAACATTTATTCATGCCACTAGAGAATAAATGCTGACTTACCCCTTTATTTCCGAAGTTGAGTCGGGCTCGCATTTAGACTTAACGAATACCCGTATTTAAGATATCGCACGTCCATTAATTATTTACAGCGTTCTGACTGCTTAAAATAATGAATATCTTTAATTCCTTAAGTAGTACCACTCAACCTTATTAGTGTATTTGAGATAACTCAACCTGCAGGGTTTAGTACAATAAACCTTTTGAGCTCCTTAAGGGGACGTCATCATCCTAAACGGATACGGTGACTCAACACAGTTAACTAGCATGACATACAAGCACTGCCACCACTTAAGATGTAGAGAATCTTGGGTTATCTCATGTAACCCTCGCCTATAACAAGTCAAAGTGATGGTCAACAACTCATACTCACCTAATACCTTATCGAGGTTTAGATCAACGTAAAGTCACCGAGATCTAGGTTCTTCACGACAGTCAGATAGAAGAACTCATCTCACTGTGATCCATCAATACGTCAGAGATATACCAGCATAGACAAGCAACCAAGTCAAGTCACTTGTAATCTATACCGCAGCCTATACCGATAACTCGTCCTCAAGTTGTCTCAGCTGTGATTCTTTTTATATCTCATTAAGCTTGACAAATCATACATACTTCTGTGATCTACAACACACTGTATGATCCATCTTATATATGAGATAAATGGACATACATATGCAATCAAGTAAACAATTCAGATAGGAGATTGTAATAGTGGTAACAGGAAACATTGTATACAAGCTCAACCAAAACTACTTCCAGTATACAAATCCAACAATCTCCCACTTATAATAAAGCAAACTTTTAGTATACAATGTGTCTCTCTACTAGCTATTACAAACAACACCATCATCACTTTGCTTCTCCCACTACTACAAAAGTTTTCTTTCTAAGTGGGTGCCACCTTGCCCAATCCAAGTCCTCGAATATGCTCTTCGTAGACTTTTTGCGGCAGACTCTTCGTGAATGGGTCAGCTAGGTTTTCCGCAGTACCAATCTTCTCAATCAGCACATCTTCTCGTCTAACGATTTCTCGTATGACATGGTATTTTTTCTCTATGTGTTTGGTTGCCTTGTGGGTCCGTGGTTCCTTCGAGTTTGCCACTGCACCCGAGTTATCACAGTAAACTATGATACTCTTGGGTAAACCAGGTACCACATCTAGATCCATGAGTAGTTCTTGAACCAAACAGCCTCTTTAGCATCATCCGAAGCGGCTACATATTCGGCTTCCATGGTAGAGTCCGCAATGCATCGCTACTTTGCACTCCGCCAGGATATGGCTCCTCCTCCCAAGGTAAACACATAGCCTGAAGTAGACTTCTTCTCATCACGGTCAGCTTGGAAATCCGAGTCTGAATAACCCAAAGGCATTAGACTATCTACTTGGTAAACTAGCCTATAATCTCGAGAACCTTTTCAGGTACTTGAGTATATGCTTTACCGTAGTCCAAAGAGCTTGTCCAGGGTTAGACTGATATCTAGCTACTATATATGCCTACCGCATAGCAGATATCGGGTCTCGTACATAGTATTGCATACATGAGACTTCCTACGGCGGAAGCGTAAGGAACTTATCTCATTTCATCTATCTCCTTTGCAGTCATAGGTGATGCTCCTTAGATAAAGGAACACCATGCCTGAAAGGTAGCAATCCTTTCTTGGCGGTCTGCATGCTAAAATGAGTAATTACAGTATTAATGTAAGACGCCTGAGATAAGCTCAATATTTTTCTCTTGCGATCTCGGTAAACCTTGATCCCAAGAATGTACGCTGCATCTCCTAAGTCTTTCATTTGAAACTGATCGGATAACCAACTCTTTACGTCTGATAACATCTTCAATTGTTGCCAAGTAGAAGGATGTCATCTACGTAAAGTGCAAGAAATATCACGTCACCGTTGACATCCAAACGATACACACAACTTTCGCTAGGCAACTGGGTAAATCCATAGGACTTTACCACCTCGTCAAAGCGTAAGTTCCATGATCGGGAAGCTTGCTTAAGTCCATAAATGGACTTCTTAAGCTTCCATACTAGATGCTCTTCACCCTTCACCGCATAACCTTCGGGTTGTTGCATAAAGATATCTCTACCTTCTTCAAGGTAACCGTTTAGAAAAGCGGTTTTCACATCCATTTGCCAAACCTCAAGGTTTAAGTGGGCTGCTATGGCCAGAAGAATTCTGATGGACTTGAGCATTTCTACAGGCGAAAAGGTCTCATCGAAATCGATGCCCTCAATCTAAGTGTACCCTTTCTCCACAAGCCTGGCTTTAAAAGCCGAAACCTCTCCATCTGAATCTATCTTCCTCTTGTATACCCACTTACTACCCATGGCTTCCTTGCCATCTGTAGAGGTGTCTATTCGTATACATCCATAGCTGTTATGGACTCAATTTCTAAGTCCATAGCGGTGTGCCATGATCTTGTATCTATGTCTTGTATCGCCTCACTGTATGTCAATGGGTCGATTATAGCATGCTCGTTTCCTGGGACTAAATCTGAAGATTCACCCATGAACATAAATCGCTCGGGTTGACGAACAACCCTCCCACTAGGACGAGGCGCTACTAGCACAATGGCAATGGTGGGTGCAGTAGCTTGTGGTTCTCTATCTTGCACAACTTGCTGGATAGGTGCCACTTGTACGGTCGGTATCTCCAGTGGAACTCGATCCACTTCAATTTCTTGAAGTATTTGGTGTCGATCCTCCTACTGACACCACGACATCTCGCACTTTGGTTTAATCGGTGGTGGAATACGATCATATTCTACTTCTTGAAGCATGATTTCAACTTTGGATTTATGGTTTTTCATATAATCCTCTTCTAAGAATCGGACATTAGTGCTAATAAATGACCTTCTGATCCTTAGGACTATAGAAATAACCACCATTCGTTCCTCTAGGATAGCCAATAAACAACATTGCTTCAGATCTAGCCTCCAACTTGTCAGCTTTCTTGTTCAGCACATGTGCTGGACTGCCCCATATCCTTATGTGGTTTAAACTAGGCTTGCGTCCAAACCATTACTCGAAAGGGGTCTTTTCGACTGACTTGGATGGTACTAGATTGAGCAAATATGCCGATGTTTCTAAGGCATACCCCTAGAACGAAATAGGCAATGTTGCATAACTCATCATTGATCAAACCATTTCTAAGAGAGTCCTATTTCTTCGCTCTGACACACCGTTTTTCTGTGGTGTGCCGGTGTAGTGGTGGGAGGTAATCCCACTGCACCAAATAGTCCATGAACTAGTTCTCGAGGTATTCACCATCGCGATCGGACCGCGATGACTTGATACTTTACCTAGCTTCGCTCCACTTCCGCCTTAAATTCTTTAAATTTCTCAAAGCATTCAGACTTGCGGTGAAGCAGGTATATGTATCCGTACCTTGAGTAATCATCAATGAAAGTGACAAAATACTCGTACCCTCCACGAGCTTGTGTGGACATTGGTCCACACAGGTCAGAATGGACTAGCTCCAACACTTCTTTGGCTCTATAACCCTTCGCTTTGAAGGGTCTGGTCGACATCTTTCCTTCTATATAGGATTCGCAGACTGGGAACGGAGTAACTGTGATATCACCCAATGTTCCATTCTTAGCCAGTCTTTGGATCCTATTTAGATTGATGTGACATAATCTAAGATGCCAGAGAAATGTGGTGTCATCTTGCGAAGAAAACTTCATCTTCTTAAGGTTTGAAGTAGATGCAACATAATTAAAGGTATTATGCTTGGCAGAAATAGTATAAAGCGAATTATATAATGAGCCACCACAGATAACTTCGTCATTTCTTATGATAGAAACACCACTATCAAAAACAACTGAATATCCATGTATAAATAGTTTCGAAACCGAAATAAGGTTCCACCAAAACTCCGGCACACATAAAACGTCTTTTAATACTAAAATTGTCCTATCAAAGCATAAAGTAACATCTCCGACTGCAACAACCTTGACTTTCACCGCGTTGCCCATGGAGATCGTTATCTCGCCATCATGCAGCTCCCTTATCCGCAGGAACCCCTACAAGGTGTAACAAACATGATCAGTCGCACCCGTATCTACTACCCATGAATGAGTAGAACAAGTCGCTAAACACGTTTCCGTTACTAAAGCAAATGGCGTACCTTGAGCCTTGAGCATAGGGCACCTGGCCTTCCAATGCCCAGTCTTGCCGCACTTGAAGCACTTGCCCCTCTTCTTTGGCTTTTTGAAGCCTCATGTGGCAGTCATGTTTTTGCTCCCACTGCTCCCACTGGTTCTCTTGCCTCTACCACCTTTGGCACCCCTTTTTCTTCTTCCATTTTTCAACGGAAAATTTGGGCCCTTAGATGTGCTAGCAAGGGCATGTGCTCATTTTTCCATGACACTTTCCGCGGCCGCGAGATCATTTAGCAACTGACTAAGTGTATACTCGGTCTTGCTCATGATCACGTTCACGCGAAAGTTCTCAAAAGACTTGGGCAGTGTGTTGAGGATGATATCGACCTTGACTTCGCCGTCAATACCTCCTCCTAACTGATCAAGACTATCCATGAGATAAGTCGTGTGGGAGACATGTTCATGGACCGAACTTCCTTCTTCCATCCTACATGCCAAGATTTCTCTCATTGTGTGGAAACGGAATGTCCGATCCGACTACCCAAACTTACTCTCGAGACTTGACCATATTTCAATCGCGTCTACCATCGACTGATGCTGCAGCTACAAGCCTTTGGACATCGTAGTCATCATATAGCATTTGGCCATATTATTTGACTTATGCCAAAGTCTGCTTGACTCTCGCTGCTCATTCGTCGATGTGTCAGTAAGGGCATCGGGTTTGGGAGTAGTGAGAACAAACATGTGTTCTTCAGCGATAATAACATATTCCATGTTTCGTTTCCACTCGATAAAATTTAGACCGGATAGAGGATTTTGTGCGAGCATATTGATAATCGGTGTAAGAGACATATCTGAAAAGCAATGTAAACACATAAGCATACGATCGCACATAATTCGTAACAACAATATTGTAACCTTTTGATAAAACAATATTAATTGAAACCTCCAATCGCCCAAAGAATCCCACATGCAAGCCACGCGTGTGGGCGTTTACATGAATCCTCGACCGCACTAAAATATACCTTTTAGTCGTTTAATTTCAATCCATGTCAACTTATCCTTATGAAAATGAAATTAATGATTGGACCTTACTAGACCACATCACTATCACAAGAAGGGACTTGAGAAGTTGTACTTGAGGTGATGTCTAAGCAATGACCATAATTTTAACAAACAGAAATGAATTCTTAGAATTGGCATACTCACTAGGACCATACCGCCCAATTCAAATTCTTTGTTATCTCATTTTAAATCTATCTCTAGAGAACTTATGAAAATCGCATATGCAAGCCACGTGTGTGGATCGTTTACACATGAAACTTCCACTTCTCAATAGATTAACATGTTTTATTTAGAAATCTCATCTAACAAACTTATGACAAACAGTGTGGACGTTTACTCACAATGCATATCACTTTGTTTAGAGATCAAAAAGTGGAGGTCTTGACATTTTAATTTTAGAAATTAATATGTCGGATTTCTTCTTAGTCTTTTGTTTCAAAAGGTTTGTCCATGCGATCACGTAATCTAGCATGCTTTCTATAGAACTCAACATGTAAAACATGCTCACAGAATTCTAAAAATATGCTTCAAAACGCGATAAACCTAGCATGCTTACTATGCGCATCCAATCATGAAAACATATAATATGTTTATCTATGTAATTAAATATACATAGCATGTTTCTGCATAATTTAAACATCCACGACATGTTTTGAGCGATAAAATAAAATAAATTGCTCATCGCGCCCACTCGTGGATCCTCAGACTTCGCCTAATTTATTACATAAATTTGCAAAGTACATATCTTCAAAATTCTCGAAAACGGGCCTCGCGTGCTCGAGAACGGACCGGATATGTCAAAAACTTGATTTGGGCTGAAAAAATAAAATGAGCCGGAACAGTGGATCGGGCCAAGTCGGGTCAAAAATTTGGAACCGGGTCGAAAAATCGGGTCTGGGCCGAAAAATCGGTTTGGGGAATCGGGCGGGTCGGCCCAAGATGGGTCATTGGCAGCAGCACGCTAGGCACACCTGCGTACGTACCACAAAGACACGCCCAAAGACCATCCGCCGCCCAACCTGCCTCGTCATGCGTCGTCGCCCAGCCACGCGCCAGGAGCTACCGAGCGATGCCGACCATCGCCCACCCCTACCGAGATCTCCCGAAAGTTGACTCACGCACAGGGTCTGTCGTTTCGAGCGTCGTGTGGTGTGCGACGAGCTGCCGAGCGCCGACACACGTATCGCGCATGGTGTCACCCCGCCTGCTCGCCGTATCCGCCCAACGTCGCCTAGCGTCCTGCCCGAGTGCCCGCACGATGTCGCCGAGCGCCGAGAAACACACGCGACTCGCTGGCCGGGCTGCCCGCGCTGTGTGATGGGGCACCCGCGCGCTGATGTCGCGCGATGTCGCCCGAGCCCTGCCGACACTGCCAAGCACGACCTGCCGAGGCGTGCCGAGCCCGCCGAAGTCTACTGCGTGTGATCTACCGAGGCGCCTGAGCACCGCCGCTCGATGCCGCCCGAAGGCTGCCGAGCGGGTCGAGCGCGCCGCCGGCCGCCGAGGCGTGCCGAGGTGTCCGCACGAAACCGCAAGCCCCGCACGCACGACCTACCGAGCCGTGCCGCCGACTCCACCCGATTCTGCCGAGGGCGTCCGGCCGCGTGCTGCCGATACCACCGAGAAACGCGTGCATGGTGCCGAGAGACGTGCTGCGAGCGCCGAGCACGCTCAGCGTGTCGTCGCCCATACGCCCTCACGCTGTGCGTCCGATTTCCGGCGTGCCTTTCGTCGTCTCGTTTTTTGTGCTTTTCGTCTTCGTTCCTTTTTTACAGATTAGATTTACGAGAAAAAATTCTAATCTAACCACGGATTTTCTTTTGGTGAAAAACAAAATCCGAAAAAAAATAAAACGAGCCACGATGAACGACATATCCACAATTAATTAATTACGCACGTAATAATCAAACGTGAATTAATCCAACAGAGCCAAGATTCTGATCCCAGGCTCTGATACCAATTGTAGGAAAATCTGATTTTAACCCTCTCCCGATGATCTATCTTGGATGTTTAATTCACCATACATTGATTATATACCTAGCATGGGATAATTAATTGCTACACGTTGGGGTTTTCTCGTGTTTACCTGCGAATTTGTCAGGAATGAATTGGATCAAGACTCATGCTTTGATCTCCTGGACTGTGTCCCGATTGCCTAAACTCCAATGTCGAGTGAGGACAATCTATGGAGAGTGCTATAGAAATTCCCCTTATTCCTTACCCTAGAGTTTTCGAAAATCCTCACTACGTGAATAGCAAATTTCAAAATTTTCTTCTCTTAGATTAGGGTTTGATTTTCTCTCACCTTATATTTATAATGCAACCCTAAATCCTATCATGATAGAATTTCTGCATATCTAATAAATATAATAATATCTCTTAAGATAGAGAGGATCAAAACAGAGTCCCAGTGGGACTCTAAGGAGGGGGACGAAAATTCACTAAGCTCCAGGCCTTGATGGGCCAGCCCATGGATCAAATGCATGGAATAAAGATGGGCCTCAAATAAATTAATTATCTTATGTTCAGCCCAGAACATAAATTAATTCATAAACATTTATTCATGCCACTAGAGAATAAATGCTTACTTACCCCTTTATTTCCGAAGTTGAGTCGGGCTTGCATTTAGACTTAACGAATCCCCGTATTTAAGATATCGCACGTCCATAAATTATTTACAGCGTTCTGACTGCTTAAAATAATTAATATCTTTAATTCCTTAAGTAGTACCACTCAACCTTATTATTGTACTTGAGATAACTAAACATGCAGGGTTTAGTACAATAAACCTTTTGAGCTCGTTAAGGGGACGTCATCATCCTAAACGGATACGGTGACTCGACACGGTAACTAGCATGACATAAAAACATTGCCACCACCCAAGATGCAGAGAATCTTAGGTTATCTCATGTAACCCTCACCCATAACAAGTCAAAGTGATGGTCAGCAACTCATACTCACCTAATACCTTATCGAGGTTTAGATCAACGTAAAGTCACCGAGATCTAGGTTCTTCACGACGGTCAAATAGAAGAACTCATCTCACTGTGATCCATCAATACGTCAGAGATGTACCAGCATAGACAAGCAACCAAGTCAAGTCACTTCTTATCTATACCGCAACATATACCGACAACTCGTCCTCAAGTTGTCTTAGCTGTGATTCTTTTTATATCTCATTAAGCTTGACCAATCATACAGACTTCTGTGATCTACAACACACTGTATGATCTAGCTTATATATGAGATAAAGGGACATACATATGCAATCAAGTAAACAATTCTGATGGGAGATTGTAATAGTGGTAACAAGAAACATTGTATACAAGCTCAACCAAAATTGCTTCCAGTATACAAATCCAACAATTCTAACTTCAAAATTTTCAAAAATTATGAAAAATATACATTAAATTTTTATTCTATTTTTCTTACTTAATGCATGCTTAAATACATTCAAACACATAATTATAAACATAATTCAAGCATAATACAACATCATTTAAAAATCAAACCTAGGGTTTGATCCTACTTCTCAAAACACATATATTTCATAATTATACTCTCATTTATGCATAATATTAGCTTCTAAACATAGATTAACCTATAAACACATGAATAATCATCAAAATAAAACAATAACTTTGAATTTCACATACTAAAATTTCTTGATATCAACTTGTAAATATTTATGCATATAAACATGAAATAAATGATATTATATCTCTAAAACAAGATACATAATATATTAGGAATGATTTCTTACCTTAATTTTGGATTTATGATGAAATTTGTGAAGTGTGTGTTTTAGGTCGTGTTCGAAAATTTGGGAGAAAAATTCATAAAGATGATGAATAGTAGTATATATATAAATCTACAATTTTTTCTATTTTATTTTGTATTTTTTTTTAATATGGTGATCATTCACCATAATTCTAGAGAATTCCCTAATTCTAGAGAATTCTTTAGCTTTCTCAAATTTTTATTTTCTTTAAAGCATGATGAATAATCATTTTCTAGAATTATACACTTTTCTATAAATAATACTAATGAATAATAATTAATTCTTTACTTAATTCTTACACTTATTTTATTTTATCAAATAAATATTTTCATGCATTCTAAAATTTAAACTTTCATTCTAAAATCATAATCATAATTTTAGAATTTTAAAACTCATTATTTTAAACTTTACATTTGTAAAGTTTAAAATAATGAATTTTAAAATTCTAAAATTATGATTATGCGTTTAAATCGCTCGCTCTAAGGCGAACAACTCAGAAAACATTTGAAACTCAATGTTCATTAGTTCATAAATCAATTGAAAATAATTTATTTTTCAAAACATATACTCCCTCCGTCCACCAAAACGTGCATTTAATTCCTTTTCGGTCCGTCCACCAAAAATGTGCACTTTCCTTTTTTATAAACACCAACTTTACATTTTTACCCTCAACTTATCCACTTATTTACAAAAAAACCACTCATGGCCCACCTTTTTACACTCACAATCCATTAATATATTCATTTATTATCCCAATGACACACCTTTTTATACATATTTACTTTACACTCATTACAGTTTTTTTAAAACTCGTGCCACCAAAATCGATGCACGTTTTTGGTGGACGGAGGGAGTATCATTTTACTTTAAGAAAAAAATTCGGGGTATTACCTAATTAGGTATAATAAACATTGGTAAACACAAGAAATATGGTAAACACAAGAAATCGAAATTAAAGAAAAATAATTGAATAAGTATTTTTTAAAAATAAAAAATGGTAGACAATGAGACACCCAAAAGTGAGACACTGAATTTCAAGTTCAACAAATAAGACAGTATTAGATTTTCAACGCCTCCAAACTCATTTAATTAACATTAATACTAATGTGCATCGTTTGGAAATCGGACTTCCAACCATGATCAGACTTTCACCAGTTTGGAATTTCACTAAATTGGTGTGCCCAAAAAACTAGAAAAAGAAAACTTAAGCTACATAATCTTTTTCAATGTAATTGTTGGTGATTAACGACAATTTTTGTTGCTAATCAGTTGCTAAATTTGCAACGATTTTTTGGACGACGTTGACTCGACAATGTATGTTCTACTGCTATGTCTATCACTAAATTAGCACCGGATAGACATTCCATCAGTAGATGATTAGTGACCAATGGTATCGCCATGAAATTTGTCCAACGGTATTGTACTGCTAAATGATCTAGCGACTAATTTTTTTAATTAGTAATAGGATTTTCCATTGCTATTTTCAGTAATTTTGATTATGACATTACTTCTATTTGGTGCACAATTTCATGTTCTTGATATCCTGAATCAAACGGTTCAAATCTAGGGACGACGAGCCGCCTTCACATACGCTCGACTTGGCTGCCTTGGACATTTCTTGAGCCCTTTTCGAGAATTCATCCTTCCTCAGCTCCATGACCTCTCTCACCATCTTTTCAACTACTACTCTATCACAACTATCTTTCATGTCTAAACCCAGCTTCCACACCTCTCCCACATACCTACTATTCACTTGTTGGTCGTAATGATGCGGCAACAAATCATCGGTTTCCCTAAGGCTATGCTCTCTAGAGTCGAGTTCCATCCACTATGAGTCAAGAATCCGCCAGTGGCCGGATGAGCCAACACCTCTTGTTGTGGCGCCCAACTCACTGTGCACCCTCTCTCTCCCATAACCTCTAATAACTCCACAGGAATCCCATCATCCAAGCCAGCAACCGATCCGGGCCTCCGAACCCACAAAAATATCGACCCACTGTTAACCAAACCATGCAGAATCTCAAAGAGCTCATCCTTGGTCATGACAGCAAGGCTTCCGATGCTGACATACACAACAGAGTTTGAGGGTTGTTTGTCGAGCCAAGAAATGCAGCTCCTGTCTTTTGCCAGATGCTGGAGGAGTTGCTGTCATTTGCCTCTGTCGCGAGCTTTGTCTGAAGGTGAGTGTGGAGGGGGCCGATAGCGTAGATGTTTGGGCAGAGTTTGAGCATTTGAGATAAGATTGCGGCATCAAGATGTTGAAAAGTGTTCAAGATGAGCCCCTGAGCAAGGGGAATGTTTTGTATCTCCACAAGAACTAGCTTTACCTCAAGGTTGTTGAAGTCTATGGCGCGACAAAAGCTCGGAAGATCGCGGCGCCTCACGATGCCTTCCATTCCGGGGATGTTTCTTATATATTCTTCCAGGTTGTCATCTACATATCGTATTTACAAAAATGTCAGTATTTCTTTCAACAACACTAACGGAAAGTCTTGTGTTAAGATCAGCGGCGGACCCAGACTTTTTATTTAGGGGGGTCCAAATAATTATTTATTTCGTCTATAAATTCATCGATAAATTTTAGTGGCAAAAGTTTTAATAAATTGTATTGAATGTAAAGTTAGTGGAGAAGGGGACCCATAACATATGAGGGGGTTATGTGGGATCATATCCGTAAAAGGAAAGTAAATATTTCTCGTTGATGGCCCAAAGAGGAAATAAGTAAATGAATTTTGTGGATGGTGAGAATTTATAATTTATAAATCTATAAGAAGAATTTTAAAATTAAACTTTGAAATCTATTTATTATATAGTCTATTACATATTGGAGGCACTACATTGATCTTCAATCCTATGTGGATTTTTCTCAATTTTTCTTTTTTATTTTTCTAAAATCTCCATTTTAAGCATTCTAATCACTCTCCAATCCCACATTGATTTCTTAATGAAACTTAGTCAAATTAGAACCTATATATAATGATATTTCTATTCTTCAAATCTCAACCAAATTTTCACTTTTAATAATTGGTATAGTGATTGATATTAATATCATTTAAATTATACCACCAATTTAATTTGTTCAAATAAATAGTTTATTTAATTTAATTTGACCAGATAAATAACTTTGGTTAAATAAATTATTTTTTCCAATTTGTTTTGGCCACATAGTTTATTTACTACACTATTTAATAATAAAAATTGAATAATTATTGAGTATTACTTTACCAAAACAAAACCTAAATAAAAAAATATATTTTGTTTAGATTTTGTTTATATCAAATTTAGAATATCGATTTTTTATTAGACTTTATCAGTTTCAAATATAACTAAAATGATACAATATATTGTTTGCACATCGATTTTTCATGAGATTTCACAATCTAAAAACTAAATTTATTATATATTCTATTACATTTTGGAGGCATTACATTTATCTTCAACCCTATGTGGATTTTTCTCAATTTTTCTTTCTTATTTTTTTGAAATCTCCATTATATGCATTCTAATCACTCTCCAATCCCACATTGATTTCTTAATGAAACTTAGACAAATTAGAACCTATATATAATGATATTTCTATTCTTCAAATCTTAACCAAATTTTCACTTTTAATAATTGGTATAGTGATTGATATTAATATTATTTAAACTATATCACCAATTTAATTTGGCCAAATAAATAGTTTATTTAATTTAATTTAATTTAATAATCTATTACATATTGGAGGCACTACATTGATCTTCAATCCTATGTGGATTTTTCTCAATTTTTCTTTCTTATTTTTTCTAAAATCTCAATTATATGCATTCTAATCACTCTCCAATCCCACATTGATTTCTTAATGAAACTTAGCCAAATTAGAACCTATATATAATGATATTTCTATTCTTCAAATCTCAACCAAATTTTTACTTTTAATAATTGGTATAGTGATTGATATTAATATTATTTAAACTATACCACCAATTTAATTTGGTCAAATAAATAGTTTATTTAATTTAATTTGACCAGATAAATAACTTTGGCTAAATAAATTATTTTTTTCAATTTGTTTTGGCCAATAATTTATTTACTACACTATTTAATAATAAAAATTGTATAATTATTGAGTATTATTATATAATTTTCCATCGATAATTAAAAATTTAAATAAAACGATATATTTTGGTACTTTTTAAACAAATTTTATAATTTAAATTTCACAATCTATTTTTCATGAGACTTTACCAATTCAAAACCTAAATAAAAAATATATGTGTGTAGACTTTTCTTACATCAAATTTAGAATCTCGATTTAATACATTGATTAATTGACTTATAATTTTTAAAATTCCACAAGTTTCCTTATTTGACAACTTAGCATTTAATACATTGACTAATTGATTTATGTTAATATTAAAATGCATACCAAAATAATAATCTATTTGTACATCTGCATTTATATATCTATTAATTTTATTTAATTTTAATTTATTATCTTATAAGAAAATCTTAAATTTCAATTTGATTTAAAATAGTTGTATTGTTAATTATCATCTAATGTGTCCTATCAAATTATTTATTTATTTTTCTACTTCCACAAATATATTTTTAAGTTTAATATTTATTTTTAAGATAAAGTTTGCAAGATTAATATTTGTACTTCGTAATATTATTAAAAACCAACTATCATATTTCGATAGTCCAATTCTATTTGCAAGATTAATATGTAAATTCTATTTTGATTTAACTTAAATACTCATTTATTGTATTTTTAATTCATATATTCTAATTTTATATATTTTAATATTCTGAAAATTTCTTTAATTAAGAGTATCAAGTGGAAGTAGAAATATCTAAATAAAATGGTATTTACATGTTTGAGTGATTTTTAATTCATTTATTGTATTTTTTAATTCATTTATTGTATTTTTTAATTTTGCCAACATCATTTTTTCACTAGATCTCATACATTGAATATCTAAATAAATTGGTATTTACATGTTTGAGTGATCAGTGGATTTTATGAGTACATGAAGTGAACATGTAATAAAATCACTTTCTAATTGGATTTGGGACATGTACAAATATTTACATCTTAGACGAGTAATCAATTACTGTAATAACTTATATTTATAAAATTGAGCGAGTTCATTTAATTAACGAAATTAATATACGGTTTTGAGACAAAAACTTGTAGTAAAATCACTTTTTAATCGAACTTGAGACGAGTACGAGTATATACATTCTAAATAATGCGATTGCATATAAAAGGCAACACCTTAATTCGTGCGCCTATGTGGCATCTCCAATATTCGCTATTCTTATTTATTTTGGATTCTAATTTTGTACTTTCTAAATTCTTATATTTTAATGTTTACTTATTTTATATATCTCAGTATTTTCTTAATTAAAGAGTATGAAATTTCCTTAATTACTTCTCATTCATTTTTTAATTTTTTTTGGAATCATGCATCATTTTTTCATGAGACTTTATCAATTGAAAACTTAAAATAGATATTTATGTGTTTTACTAATTAGATGAAATTAATATACGAGTTTGAGATGAAAACTGATAGTAAAATCGCTTTATAATTCAATTTAGGACAAATATGAGTATATAAATTTTAAACAAGTCAAACATTAATCAACATGTCAAAGGAAAAAAATTATTTTCTAATTTTTGTTATTTATACTATTTTAATTAATATTCAAGTTTTTTTATTGAGACAAATAACCAATTATTGTAACGCCTTATAAAATTATATGAGTTTAAAATGAGAATGAGTAATAAAATTCCTTTTTAATCAGGTTTGCTGGGAGTACGAGCATATATATCCAAATTCATCGTGAATCCTATGTGGCATTTCCACGATTTTTCATTCTTATTTTTCTAAAATTCCACAAGTTTCTTTATTTGACATCTTATCATTTAATAAATTGATTGATTGATTTATGTTAATATTAAATATGTTATTATATATATATATATATATATATATATATATATTGATTGATTGTTAATAATTAATAATGATTTCAAATAAAAGAATCTATTTGTATTTATATATTTGGAATTGTACATAATTACTTCCCATTCATTTTTTATTTGGAATTGTGCATAGTTTTTTCATGAGACTTCATTAATTGAAAACCTAAATAAAATTACATTTATATGCTAAACTAATTAGTGAATATTAATATATGAGTTTGAGATGAAAACCAATAGTAAAATCACTTTTCAATTAGATTTAGGAAATATATGAGTATCTAAATTCTAAACAAGTCTAAACATTACTAAATATGTGCAAGATGATTTTTTTTCTTCTAAATTTTTATTATTTATACTATTTATTATTAATGCTTAGTTAATATCCAAGTTTTTTATTAAGAAAAATAACCAATAATTATAACAACTTATAAAACTATATGAGTTTAAAATGAAAATGAGCAATAAATTTTTTTAATCACATTTGTTGTGAGTACGAGTATATAGATTAACCCTTTAAACATATAAGTGGAAAAAATCGAAGAAAATCCCTCTTAACCTATTTTTTATTATAATTTTATTTTATTTTAAAAACTTCTTCCGATGAGTTGTTGAAATACTATCACTTTGAAAAAAAGTATAGACTTATTTTTAAAATTTATACTTTTAACTTATAATTTATAACGAAAATGATTTCTCGTCGAAACTCGACGAGTTATTCACTAGTAAATACTAATTTTAATACAACTATAACTCTATTTAAATTACATCACTATATCAAAAAAAGGTTAAGTATGACCATCTCATAATATTTCTCTTCTATTTTTTAGTTTGGATGGATATGTCAATTAACTGATGAAAATGAAACATATATGCTTTCATCTGCCTAAATAATAATAATATTTGAAATGAACTATAATTTACAATCTTCTAAATTATGAAGAAGGAACTGCAAACAAAGTTTTATTGAATTTAAACTTCATTCTTGATAGTATAGTGTAAAAACAAAATATATTTCTAATTATTGATACATGCGCCATTATAAACAAGCATCAAATGATAGAATAATATAATAGTAGAAAATGTTTAATGGTATAGGACATCAAGTTTTCAATTAAAGAATAAAATATACAATAATTGTATACAAGTAAAAGTCGTATTGTTCATAACTTGCACATCATCAAAAATTAGATGTAAATATATTTTCACTAAGATACTAAAAAAACTTAACACTAATAATGACAAAAGGAAAATCAATTCAATATCTCTATCACACAAAATACACAACTCTATCACAACAAAAAATATTAATCTATTTTAATAATTATATGAAAAATACATATATATACCTAGTAATTTTTTAAGACCCAAGGGGGCCCAATGCCTCCACTGCCCCCTCTGGGTCCGCCAATGGTTAAGACCGTCTAAATAGATAAGATCTTTTCATAACGTATTAATATAAATCGAAGATTAATAAAATTAACTATTGATATGAGTATTGTGCATTACATCTTGATATTTGCTTGCATCAAGACGATCTAAGAAAACTTTTCATGGATGCTCTTAAAATGATTAGGGATGACTCAGGATTAGGATCGGATTTTGCTAGGTTCAGATTCAGATTCTATTTTAGGTCCAGAAAATTGAAACCCAAATCCTAATCCATAAAATCCGTAAATCCACGAATCTAGACAAAGATTCATATTTTTTCTTCTAAAATTAATCTTAAAAATGAACTAAAAACATAAAAGCACCATAATAACTATCTAAAGTGTGTATAATCATTCAAAACTAAGTCATTGAACTATAAAAAGCATTACAATGATCCAAAATGATTCATAACATCACATATAAAATTATTAAAATCATTGAAGTGCTAACACGACATAGATGCATATAAGGAATACAAAATAGAGGTTTGGGGTGTCCTAACTTCACAGACTTTTCCATTAGAAGGAATAGATCTTTATGAGAGTTAGGATTGACTTAGGAATTCAAATAAAAATAAAAATAATATATATATATATATATATATATATATATATATATATATCTATATATATATATATGATGGTTCCTATGAGAATGGAAATAAGTGTAAGAAATAGGAATAGATATGTAGGTCTAGCATATCTTTCATATTTGTGTAGCACAAACAAAATTACTATATTGCACATGTTAGTTTAGCACATATTTCATTTTTTCGTAGCACATATGCTAAATATATTAGTTTAGTACATCTTTCATTACAGCATAGCACATGAATGGTTCTAGTGTTGCACAGTAATCCACGTAGTAAACAAAAAACACAAAACTGTAGCACAATCGAAATTAAATCTCAACCATTGATTCAGCGAATCAAAGGCCCAAATTCATTCTCATTTCCTACCAAATTATTCATTCCTACCTGATCTATCTCCTATATATATATTCAAATGAATAGATCCATAAGCCGAATTTGGATTGGACAGTATTAGATCCAAAATTTATGAGAATGGTCCAGATCCAATCCGTTGGATTAAATTTTTTGAAGACCAAATCCTAAAAATGGACCAGTACGTATCCACGAATGTCGATGTAATCCAAGATCCAGTGTCTATTTCTGAAAATAATATTCCTATCTATAAGCTAAAAAGTTTTGTCCTTGGAGGGCTCAAGTCAAGATGATAGATAAACATTTTTTAAAGAAAATAAATAAATAAATTGATGGAATATTGAAAAGTTTAAAAAGAAATGTGTTTGGCAAACCTTTGAAAGGAAGCTCCCCAGCTTGAATGAGTTTAGGCAGACACATGTTAGTCCAAAGCGCAGAGGGACTAATAGTTTCAACATGGAAGAGGGAAACTCCAATCTGAGAAGCTATATCAGTAGCAAAACTGAGAACCCCCTCAGCAATGATGCACGTCACCTGCTTCCCGGGATCAACTGACGTCAGCATCTCCTGCAAAATGGGCGCGGCCGCAACCGCCATGGATCCCAGCAGCTCCGACAACTCGAAAATGGTTCTGGGATGCTCTTCAGGCAGGCCGTCAGGGATGGTTTCGAAGTGCAACGTGTCGTTATACTTTGTCATGTAAGTTTGAATGTTGGAGGAGTTGAAGAGGCGGTGTTGGATGAGTTCAGTGATGATGAATGTGACTTTGATGTGTTGGAGGCACAAAATCTCGGCGAGTTTGAGCAGACAGTTGATTGGGCCTTGGAGAGGCAGAGGAAATACGAGCACGTGAGCAGATTGATGATTAGCCATATTGTTTCAATACGTATCCATGGATCAACTATCCTTTTATAGTGTCCATTATATTTTTCATTTAAATACAGAAATTTAAAGAACTCGAACCTAGACCTTTAACATCGGACATTAATCACTTTACCATTAGGCTAACACTTGCTTATCTATTAAATTTTCTTATTAACTCTCAAATGTAATGGTTGTTAAGCCGTAGAAAATTCAAAGGTATGCATGAAGCAACATTGTCAGAATAATATAATAATCATCATGAATGCAAGTTGTTGTTTGCGTCCAAAATAAACTTGTGCTGCAACGTGAGTGTATTCACCATTTGGCCGGACATATTATATGCGTAACAGGCGTTGACCGTGGACCGGCCGCGGCCCCTGGCACTGGCGACGGAAAAGATGCTTCGCCTGCTCTCATGTTGGTCAACGCGGCTGGTGAAGAAGAATCCCCCAAAAGGCAATCTCTATTTCTACACTCATCTAAAACAAAACATTTGGCGTGATTCAAAAAATACGATAGTATAAAAAATCCATCACTTATTGTGAATATCACTTCTTTTTCTTGTAATATTTTATTGCAATAATGTTAGATCCAGATTGAAGATCTAGCAAGAGAGTGTAAGGAATCTCTTGTACTAAGTGGAACGAAGGTGATTACGTAGGAGAATGGTCCAGTATAGCTCTCGACCTTGACTGGTGCAAGAAGTTAACTTGCGCACATGCCGAAAAGACTGCAAAACAGAGTAGTCGGGGGTTCTCTAGGGAGAGACTTCAATGTTTAAGTTAGTTTCCAATTCAAATGCTTATAAGTAGTCAAATACTGAAAGAACTTACTTTTACATGAATAAGGGAGGAGATATTTGTAGGTATACATGGAGGGTATATCCAACCTTTACCCTTGTTCTGAGGATGCTTAATATCTCTAGAGGTTTCATTCTAGAGGGTTGGTGAGTAGATCATATTTTTACAGATCTACCCTGTAAAATTGCTTATGAAGAGTCTCACCTCTACCGTATAGCATTGTCATACAATACCTATTCTACTTCAGCTGTGGGCCTTAGACCATTTCTGGTAAAAGAACTATAAAGGCTCGAGCCAAAATGAGATGAGTATATTGTTAGAAGAAAGGAAAATAAAATCAAAGGATCATTAGAAGCAATTAGAATCAATCAATGATCTTTCCTTATAAGATTTTACCTTGTACAATTGTTTCTAACCCTATAAAAGGGTATCTATTATGATGAATAAATCAACCTTTCATAGCCTCTCTTTCTCTAGTTTAATCTACAATACAATTTATATATTGTAACATGGTATCAGAGTGGCATAATTTGGGAACTTAGAACAAATTCATCATCGTTCCAATACATTTCTCAACCTTTTTTCCGACACCAATCAAGGCAGATTCTACTTTTATCTTCCTGATCCTGAAACAAACAGATTCAAATGTCAAACGACATACAAATCACAAATTCTACAGCACAAAATGAATTAACTCTACAAATCGCAAATCTAGTGCGAAACTCCGACAGTGTTACTCTCGAGTTCAAACTGGACAGCCACAATTATCCTCTATGGGCTCGCCTCATGAGGGTAGCCATCGGAAGCAGAGGCAAATCAAGTCACATAACCGAACCTCCACCAAGTCAAGCAGATCCAACGTATTATCAATGGGAGGAAACAGATTTATCTGTTTTCTCATGGATTATACAGAACATGGAAGGAAGATTGGTCACAAATTTCGTACAACATCAAACTACAAAGGTCGTGTGGGATAGCCTTGCAATTACATACGGGAGTGGAGTAGACCCGTTTCAAATTTACGATTTGGAAGTGAAGGCCAACAAAGTCAGTCAGGGAGAACTTACATTAGAAGATTATTGGAATGAGTTACAAACCATATGGCTTACCATCGACCGAAGGGAGCCGAACCCCCTCGGCTACTGTGAAGAAGGTATAAATAGATACCGAAAATTTATCGCCAACCATGACTATACCAGATTCTCTCCTGATTAGATACCAAATCTGACGGTATCCGCAAGACATCCTCAAGGAATCCCGTTCCTCAATTGAATCGGCGTTCTCGAAGGTGAGAAGGAGGCCCCGACTCAAATCTTGCAACCAAGAATCAACCCACCGATTTCGTTAATACATCATCGGGAGGCATAGGAACCGGACTCACGCTCGCCATACCGCTCCACGACCAGCCGGCTACCCACCACAAACCACGGCGGAGGACCTCGATTCGCTCGGGAACTGTCATCGTGAAAAGGGTGGACAAATCGAGCTTTATTATGCGCCCGTGGTATGCAAAACATACCAGGAGATGTCTTCCAACTCGTCGGGTATCCAGTGGTGGGAGGATAACCACAAAAACACACAGGCGAAAGGGAAGACGGAGATTGGAATAGACGGCCAAGAGGTGGCCGGGTCCGCGATGGCGGTAAGTGGCGCAAGAGCTAACGGCGGTGGCAGGACGACGACGGGGGAAGGGTTTTGCAGTCCAAAGGCAGTCAGGAGTGAAAGGGCAAGAAGGAGGCGGCGGGTAGAGAGGCGACAATGGACGAAATAGGTATACGGTTTGGTGGTTTACCACTAAACCCTTTCCTTTCTCCCTATTTACAATATGATCCCCTCCAATTTAATATTGCTTCAGTCAAAGACCCTTTACTCTTTAAAAATTCGGAAAAAGACCCTATGTTAGGTCAAAATCTCCCTATTTACAATATGACCCCCTCCAATTTAATATTGCTTCACCAAAGACCCTTTACTCTTTAAAATTCAAAAGACCCTATGTTATGTCAAAATCCTCTCGTGTCTCTGCCTGCCAAGTCGTAATATCCGTAGTTTAATACTAGATTACGATAATAAATTCGTAATTAGGGTTATTAATCCGATAATTAAAATCTTAATTAGTCAACTCTTGACTTTGACCAAGCATAATTGGATAATTTCTGTATGAGATTCACTAATGCTTAGTGAATTAAGGAATATAATTTTCAATATTCCTTGAGCGTAATTTTCTAACGTCGAATAAATTCGACGATTACGTCTTCTGATTTATTAAGCGATTAAGCAATTTGAAATTCCTATTATGATAGGAATAAATAAAGTTGTAACAAACTTTATTTTGAACATTTTAGAGATAATCAAACTATGAGAATTTAGAGGCGTTTCAAACGCTCACGTTTAGAATAATGCGATAACTTTAGCATATGATCTCGAATTATAAAATTCAAATTCCTATAATTATATTATTATATAAGAGCATTATTTATCATAAAATAATGCTAGAAAACTTAAGAATGCAATGTACCTTATCTTATGGGTTTCGAAACCCTAAGTATTTAAATTAGGGTTTTATGATCTAAATTATTTTAAATACTTTTCTATGATTAAAATTATTATCTAAGGCATATAATATGTCACATAAATATGTAGTAGCTATTTTATACAAGAAAATCAAATGTTTGGGAATACTTTAGCAATTTTCGAAAATATGAGATCTTAAGTATGATTTAATATTTTATTCTTATCTAATTAATGATATATGATAATTATTATATTATTATGATGTCATTAAGGACCAAATGAAGTATAATACAATTTGCACAAGTGTGAGAGCACACTTGCATGAAAGTGGCGAAAATTCTTAGGATTTTAGTATGATTTTATGTATAAATATCCTACAACAATTAATGAGAGTAATGAGTTGTATCCTATCTTGTATTAGTTGTAAAGTAGCATTAATTAGCTAATAAAACAAATCATCCATGCTCATTAAATGAAGGAGCCGAAAACTTTGAAAAATAGGTTGAAAAATTCTTAATTTCATACTATATTATAGTGCCATTTGTATAGTTGAAATAATTGACTTTTCAAACTTCACTTTATACTATAATTATAATATGATAATAATATAGTATATAATGTGAAAATTAAATAAAAACCTAGTCTAAAATGTAGAGGTTGGCGTGAATTACATAATGAAGGATTAATGTGATTAATTATTTTAATTCTTGATCATGTTGATATAAATTTATAAATTAATTATAATATAGTATAATATAGTATAATAAAGTATATAATACAAGAAATAAAAATAAAATTTATCCTAATCATCTAATGGTTGGCGACGCACACACACATTTAATATATATGTTTGATTAATTAAATGCCAACTAATATACTACAAGTTGCAACTTAAGGATAAAATAACATCATGAAGTGTATTAGGATGAGATCAAAATTCTTGTCTTTAGCCAAAGGAGGTGGCCGAAAATATTGACCTTGATTAGCAAGTGTATTAGATATTTTTCATGTAATAATTTCACTACAACTTGCCTAAGTCTATAAATATAACATAAGCTCCTCCATTCTCCCATTTGAACCCCTTGGTACCGAAAATATAGAGAAAAATTTAGAGTGTTCATCAAATTTCAATCCCAAATCCTTAGCAAATAAGCGTTGCCGATCAAAATCGAAACCGATTAAAGGTTAGATTTCTTACGAGCTTCAGATACATGCTAGAATTTTCGATTTTAAATCCGTTAGAATTTATGTTATGATCTTAGTTTATATATATGATTTTCGAAAATTTTGAATCATGTGTTAATATGTTTAGATATGATGTTTATATGATGTTGTGAAGCATGTATATTAATTATATCATGAAATTAAGCATAGTATTAAATTATTCATATGGACCGAAAACTTAGGGTTCTATATGTTGTTGATTATGATTTTTAATTGTTGATTTAAGTATGAAATCATGATCTAGGGTAATAATTATGCTCATATGAATTTATTTAGAATTTTGGAAAACTATAGCCTATAATTTGATTAATACTGAAAATATATATATATGATAAAGTGTTGAGATATAATTCATGTTTAAGCCTTATAATAGCATATTAAATGTGTAGATTCATAATATATGGTTGTGAGAATTTATTGAAATTTATAAATATTATTTTGACCTAAGTCGAAAATTTAGGAAGTGACTTAGGTAAATTTTATTCAATAAGTCATAATAAATAACAATTATGTTGTAGTAAGCATAATTGGGGATGATTAATTCATATATGAATTTATTGGAATTTTTAAAAATCATTTGCTTAGTGATTTGAGAAAACCGAAAACTATATGTTAAAAGACCATGGTGTATAAATTTTATTTGACTAAGGTAATTACATATTATTAATCACATGTTAAAATAGTGTGACATGTGAATTTATAAGAATTTTTGCACAAGTCTAAGCTATTTAATTTGTAATTACCGAAAATTTCATAAAATGTGCATTAATGATATAAATTTATTTTATCAAGAATAATTACATAATATGATCTAAAATAATCTTTTAGACATAGTATGATTTTATAGGAATTTTTGGAACAATAATTGCACATAAAATGATAAGAATTTCATAAATAGTTGAAAAGTCAAAATGTTGACTTTTCGTTGACCAAAGTCAAAATTGGTGACTTTTGGTTGACTTGGTCAAAATAGTTGACCAAAATCGTTGACCAAGGTCAGCGGGCACGCATCGATAATCGTGATCAATGTGGCGTAGACGTTTAGTAACAATGCTACTTACGTTACGTAAGTACATTAAAACGTCATTATATACTAAAAGGTAGAAAACCCTTTATATGTTGAGAAATTTCATAATCGACATCAATCGATTAGGAAGCGTCAAATTAAGTCCGACGTTAGCCTTATTTGCTATGTAGAGCGTTATGACTATGTTCGTCTCTATCGAGCGTGACCAACGTACTAAAATGATTCTTACATAAAGGTGATACGTGGACGGGACATCGACGTAGGAAAAAACCCCAGTATAAAGACCTACGTTACGAGGTGGGCTTTACTCAAAACCCTTTTATTTATGACGCTTTCTTGAAAAGTATTTATTTACAAGCTTTCGGTTGAAATAATTATGAACCGTTATTCAATTACATGCCCAAAATATTTATGTTTTAACGTATGGATCCTATCATGTTGTTGGGCGAGCCAACGATGTATGTGAATCGCTTATTGGGTCGCCCCAATTTTAAATCGATATCGGATCTTAGTCGGATGCGAATTCACGCTAAGATTAACGTGTACACCGATTTTGTGATCGTGAGCCGTTAGCAACATCATCGGCGGCCGTGGATCCTAGTCGGATCGTAATCCCGACTATGTGATTGGGAGCCGTTAGCAACATCTTCGGTGATCACGGCGTCGGTGAAGGAGGCCTACTTACGGGCGTGAGATCGATTATGAGTAATTATGTGAATGATACGGATCATACGTGGCAAAATGCCCGCCAGCGAATCTTTTGAGAAATGATAAAGCATTTTGGTATTCACGAGTTATTTCAACTAAAATCCTCGTGTTATACTTATGGGCAGTGTAATTAAATGAAATTATTTTGGCATGAGTCCACTAAGTGCAATCTTGTACTTAGCCGCATGTTTGTTTTAAATGTGCGGTTGAGTGTGATAGGATGGACAAGTGTTGAGCGATCGGAGTTTTTGTCGTTAATAGTTTACCTTGGATGTATATCGTCATATATGCATTCACATGCTTTCCATTGTTCAAAACACTTTATTATATTTTGGATATTATTTATGTTACCCCGGATCGATTGAATCCTTTTGTTGATGATCCGTTGGTCTAGTTTGTATGAAATCGTTGTGTGTTTATCTATAGCAGTTTGAAGTCTTGAAAGGTTGTTGGTCATTATGTTCTTAATCCACCTTAGTTGGTAACATCCGTCTAATCCGTACTTTAGATAGGCGGGCATTACGATGGTTTCAGGCGGTCGTCCTTTGAACCCTAAAACCTTCTTTCAAAAGTTAAGTCTAGATTGAGTCACTGACTTCTAGAAATCGGTGACCGTGCTCAACACTCCATCACATCAAGCTCAACCGGGAAAAGAGGTAAATTATTTTCTCGGTTTTGATATTGAAAGTTGAAAGTGGAAACAGTGAACTTGAAATTTTGGAAAATGAGATTGAATTCACATTTTGAAAACAGTGAAGGTCATGAAAGTTTTGGGCATTATTCAAAAGAATTTTTCTGAGTTATGTGAAAAGTTGACGGTGTTATGTCAAAAGTTTTATGATAAGTGAGTTATCAGTAATATGAGACGAGTTTACGAAGAATGAGAATCAGTTGACATGATAATGTCAAAAGTGATGTTTGAGTTACTGAAAGCATGAGTACAAAAGTTATCTTACGATTTTTGAAATGTTTATTCAAAGTTTACAATTTATCTTGAAAATGGGTATGTTATTCCCAAAAGAACATAGATGCTCTAAGAAGCATGCTCACCTCTTGAACATAGAAGTATGAGTTCTAGGAGCTTGATCCTCTTGCGAGAACAATAGCAAAGTATTGGATTTACGAACGAACGAAAAATCGATTGGAAACGAACTCGAGTTTTCAACGAAAAGCTGACGAAAGCAAGAAAAGGATCAAAGGTGCAAGACGCATGGGTTCGATAAGGACCAGAGAAAGCTAAATAAATTTTGATAAAATCTCGTGCGAAGCGGGCACGAGCTCACAATCGTCCGAAAGGAAGTGATTCGGCGCACAATCGCAGTGACAAAAACTGCACTGCGCAGTGTTTTTGTTTTGGCTCGTTCTTATTCGTTTGAACTCCGCTTTGCGAACGGTCTTCTCTCACATACTCTTATCTCAACGAAATTCAGTTCATATGAAGGATAGAAATCCTGAGTCCATCTCCAGAATTCGTGGGGACAGTTGAAGTTAGACTGAAAATTTTGCTAAGAATAGAGAACTTAAGAAGTTGAAAGTAGAGACTCCATAAGTGAAATTATGATGTAGGATTTAACATAGGAACTTTGATGTAAACATTTATCTCGCTTATCGATGTGTTTGCTTTATCTGCTTATCAGATATATTCCATTCTTTTATCTGCTTATCATATATAGATTGACTTACGCTAGTATTATCAGTGATAGATGGCCAGTCGTTACTACTCACCGAGGCGAAGGATGATGCCGAGGGTTACCCCAGGAGAAGTCCTTGAAGCCTATCGCACTTACGGTATGGGTTGGGCGGCGGTCAGGAGGGTTTCGATGAGTTATCTACGATTATGAATGGACGCCCATGAGTACGGTGTGACGGGATATGACGGCATCAGCGGTTGCTCACTCGATTGCGATTGATTGGGAAGACTATGCAAGAGAGATATCGGTGACTATATCTATCGTGCGGGCATCGACTATGACCGATTGGAGATTTGCCGAGGTTTGTCGACCATCTCATATATGTCTACAGCGTATATAGGGCTGCACCAAGAGGGCCCTATCTGCCACCAAGGGAGTACACTTGGCAGGACGACACACCGGAATGGTTATACACGGAAGTTCCTCGAGTGGTCAACCCTGCAGTGCCGAGGTTCATGGAAGCGGGAGATCGACCCGAGCATGTGACGAGGGCATCGCGACCCAGGTCATTGGGAGTGCCAATTCTTCCACCTATGACGTTCGGACATCCGACGCGACCGGCACCACCAGTTCCACCACCAATGACGGCACCCAATCACGAGAGGACATACATGGAAGCATACGGCCATCAAGAAGGTTATGTTCCTATGCGCGATGTGTATGCCATAGGGGATGAGAGGGCTGGACCGTCACGTAGGCGTGCTCGAGAGGAAAGCTCAGAGGAGGAATCCGAAGAGGACCCAGAAGAAGAAGATCCTGAGGAAGATCCAAGTGAAGACGAAACCGCAAGAGAAAACCACAGAAACATGGACGAAAACGGATATTAATACACGAGTAGTATGTAATATGTAGTATGTAGTAGTGATGTTAACAAAGTTATAGAAGCATAGTATTTTAAGACGTCTTATAATCAATATGTAGTTGACGATGGTATACATAGTGCAGTGTGCTTAGCTCTCTTTTAAGCAATGACTTGCGAATAGTCCTTGAGGCAAAGTTTTCCATATATATATGATGATGACCTAGATGGGCTTTTATGAACATCAAGTTGTGCGATAAGAATGATGGTTGCTTAAGTTGTTTTACGACTCGATTGTATAAAGATGATACGATATTCAATTGCAATGAACGTTATTCAATACTAACTACGCTTTATTAACGAATGCCGCCCGCGGCGTGCACCTCAAATGGAAGTGAGAGGCGGGGAAGAGGAAGAGGCGGTAGAGGCAGATACCACGGGCGTAAAAGAGAGAGATCCCTGCCACCCCCACCTCCGCCTGACCGTAGAGTAGAAGAACTCTTTTTAAGGCAGAACCCGCCCTCCTTCAATGGTAAAGGAAGCCCTGAGGATGCCGAACAGTGGGTCAGGGCTATCGAACGAATTTTTGACTTCCTTCGCTGTACTACGCAAGAGAGGTTATCTTGCGTGACTTTCCAACTCACCGGACCGGCTGACTTCTGGTGGGAAGCGAGGAGAAAGACACTGACCCCCGAACAAATGGAATACTTTACCTGGGACGACTTCAAAACGGAAATGTATGATAAGTACATTCCCAAAAGCTATCGGAACAAAAAGGAGATTGAATTTTCACCACAGGCGAGGCAAGATGTCGGTCATCGAGTACGACCGATCGCTGCGATATGTCTAGATATGCCCGGACTTAGTGAATACTTGACATGAAAATGTCGGAAAAATTCAAGGGGATCGAGACACGAGATAAAGATGTCATTGCAGTCATGGCAACTTAACTTATCACGGAGGCTCTTAGTCGGCGTTAGACATAGAGGCCGCAATGCAGGAGGAAAATCCGCACCGACCCGGTCACCAAATGTCAGTGACAAAGGGAAACGTAAATGGGAAGGAAGTTCGAACAACAACAACAACTTCAACCGAGGAGGTTTCAACAACGGCAACAAGAGGCCATGGCAGAATAACATGGCTCCGCAAGGGCAAGGCTGGAGGAGACCCATATTTACTCCACCTACCCAGGAGATTGTGCGGATTCCACCATGCCCGAAGTGCAACAAAAGGCACACGGGGGTGTGCATGGCGGGAAATCCCATCTGCTATAAGTGTGGCGTTAGGGGCCACTATGCTAATGAATGCCCGAATTGCCGATAACCATGGGAGGCCAAATCAATCGGGCCCCTTGAACCGTTAAAGGCAATTCAAGTACCAACCCCACCCACAACAGAAGACAGCAGAAGGCAAGCGCAGAGAGAGCGAAGAACAGCGCCAACAACAGCGAGAATCAGCGAGGCAAGCACCTCGCCGTCAAGAACCAACAGAGCTGAGCCTATGCGCTACATAGCGCGTCGAGCAGCGAGAACCAAGGTAACCTAGCGGGTATGGGATTACTGCAATATACCTATTATACTGCTCGACACGGTGCTTCGCGTTCTTTCATTTCAAAAGCATGCGTTGATATGTTAGAACTTAACCACGAGGAAACGAATCAGAAATGAGAATCTCATCACCTATAGGAGGTATTATGACCGTTACATGCTTGCTCGAACTTAGAATTGAATTTAGGCTCAATTAAGGTTCTAGCAAATAACTGAACGTAATACCTATGGGGGATGTAGATATAATCCTAGGGATGGATTGGTTGGCCGAAAACCATTCCACGATCTTATGCAAGGAGAGAAGAATTTCGATGCAACCACCGGGAAAAGAAGCTACGAATTTCTATGGGATTAGTATGGGAAAGAAAATCCCAATAATATCCGCACTCCAAGCCCGGAGAATGATGAACAAGAAGGAATGTCAAGCATTCCTTGTGTATCTAAATGGAGAGGAAAAGACGGAAGTAAGGGTCGAAGACGTGGAAATTGTTCGGGAATTTCCAGACGTCTTTCCTGAGACATTACCAGGACTACCCCCAGACAGGCAGCTGGAATTCACAATCGATCTGGAGCCTGGATCAGCTCCAGTATCAAAAGCGCCTTACAGAATGGCACCCAAGGAACTTGAAGAGTTGAAAATCCAAATTCAAGAGTTATTGGACTTGGGTTTTATAAGGCCAAGTGTTTCACCATGGGGAGCGCCTGTCCTATTTGTCAAGAAAAAGGATGGTTCGTTAAGAATGTGCATCGATTACCGAGAATTAAACAAACTGACGCTCAAGAACAAATATCCGCTACCAAGGATAGACGATTTGTTCGACCGGTTGAAGGTGCAAGCGTATTCTCGAAAATCGATCTTAAATCGGGCTACCATCAGCTAAAGGTACGACCGGAAGATATATCAAAGACGGCATTCCGAACAAGGTATGGCCACTACGAGTTTGTAGTAGTGCCGTTCGGACTAACAAACGCACCTGCCGTGTTTATGGATCTTATGAACCGAGTATTCCACCCATACTTGGATAAGTTTGTCTTAGTCTTTATAGATGATATTCTCATCTATTCAAAGAACGAGGAGAACATAAAGAACACTTGAGAACGATGTTACGGACCTACGAGGCGAACAACTTTATGCTAAATTCAAGAAGTGTGAATTTTGGCTTAAAAGTAATATTCCTGGACACATTGTGTCGTGGAAGGAATAAAAGTTGATCCGGCAAAGGTCGAGGCTGTGCAAGGATGGAAAGCACCGACCACTCAAAATGAAATTCGAAGTTTCCTAGGATTAGCTGGCTACTATAGGAGATTCATTGAGGGATTCTCCAAGATAGCAAGGCCAATGACACAGCTACTCCGAAAGGGGATCAAATTCACATGGACCGATGAGTGTGAGGCAAGCTTCCAAATGTTAAAAGAAAAACTGACCAGTGCACCGGTATTAGCTGTCCCAGATTCAAACAAGGAATATGTTATCTATACCGATGCTTCCAAAAATGGACTTGGTTGTGTACTGATGCAAGAAGGAAGGGTAATAGCTTACGCATCAAGGCAACTTAGACCACATGAGTTAAATTATCCGACTCATGACTTAGAAGCGGCGGTGTGGTTCATGCACTAAAGATTTGGAGACATCATCTTTACGGAGTAAGATGTGAAATCTTCTTGACCACAAAGTTTAAAATACTTTTTCGAGCAAAAGGATCGAACATGAGACAAAGGAGATGGCTCGAATTAGTAAAAGACTACGATCGTGGCATAAACTATCATCCGGAAAAGCTAATGTAGTAGCGGATGCCTTGAGTCGTAAGGTCGATCAAAACTTGGATGTCTCTTGACAAAGGAAGGAAAACTCATTGAAGAGTTTGAGAAGATGTCGATAGAGATAGTCGAACCACCAAGGACAACCATGGATAATGTTGCTACACTTACTATGATGTCCGATTTAAGGAATAAAATCATAGAAGAACAAAGAAAGGATGAGGAACTAGAAAAGATAAGGGCTAAAGTAAGAAAATGAGAGCGAAAAGGTTTGAGGCGGTGATAACGCTATATTGTTTGAGGAAAGGCTATGCATTCCAAACAATGACGAGCTTAAAATGAAATCATGAGTGAAGCTCATGATACTCCTTATACCGCCCATCCGGCAAGCTAAATTGTACCAAGACTACGAGGAAAGTTACGGTGGGAAGGAATGAAGAGATATAGCCTCGTTAGTTAACGTTGTCTTACTTGTCAACAAGTAAAGGCATTACATCAAAGGCCATATGGAAAGCTGCAACCTTTGGAGATACCCGAATGGAAATGGGACGACATAGCCATGGATTTTATAACGGGTTTACCAAAGTCACAAAAGGAAACAACTTGCTATATGGGTAGTAGTGGATCGCCTACAAAATGTGCTCATTTCCTACCAATTCGAATCACCTATGGATCCGACAAGTTAGACCAACTATATGTGAAAGAAATTATGCGCTGCATGGAATATCGAAATCTATCACTTCGATAGAGATTGAAGTTTACTTGAGATTTTGGGTAGCTTACAAAAGGAATTGGGAGCGGTGAATTTCAAGACGCTTTTCATCCACGCGGACGCCAATCGAGCGAGCGATCCAAACGCTAGAGGATATGTTGAGAACGGTAGTATTGGATCGAGGTGCAACTTGGGAACAAGTTTTACCGCTTATTGAGTTCGCCACAATAATAGTTATCGAGCGACAATCAACATGGCCCCATATGAAGCATTATATGGAAGAAAATGTCGATCGCCACTTTCTTTGGGATGAAGTTGGTGAAAGAAAATTTTAGGGCGGATACGGTGGAAGAAATGATTGAAATTGTGCCCGGATAAGACAAAGAATAAAAGAAGCTCGGGATGGCGTAAATCATATGCCGATACCCGTAGATCCGAGCTAGAATTTGAGTGTGGCGACAAGGTTTTCCTTAAAACCTCTCGTCCAAAGGCATTGTAAGATTTGGGGTAAAGGAAAGTTGAAACCACGATTTATAGGACCTTACGAGATCCTTGAGAAAATCGGTCCATGTAGCTTATAGATTAGCGTTACCACCAAGCTTGGGTAATGTTCATAATGTGTTTCACGTGTCTCAACTGAGAAAATACGTGTATGACCCAAAACATATAATACACCATGATGACGTGGTCTTGAATCACGATATGAGCTACGAAGAGGAACACATGGCCATTTTGGACCATAAAGTTCAACAGTTGAGAAATAAATCAATCACGATAGTGAAAGTCCATGGAGCACCACGGACGGGAAGAAGCTACGTGGGAACTCGGGGCGCCATGAAAGAAGCGATACCCGAACTCTTTTGAGGTATGCAAATTTCGAGGGCGAAATTTTTTAAGGGGTAGAATGTAATATCCGTAGTTTAATACTAGATTACGATAATAAATTCCGTAATTAGGGTTATTAATCCGATAATTAAAATCTTAATTAGTCGACTCTTGACTTTGACCAAGCATAATTGGATAATTTCGTATGAGATTCACTAATGCTTAGTGAATTAAGGAATATAATTTTAAATATTCCTTGAACGTAATTTTCTAACGTCGAATAAATTCGACGATTCGTCTTCTGATTTTATTAGCGATTAAGCAATTTGAAATTCCTATTATGATAGGAATAAATAAAGTTGTAACAAACTTTATTTTGAACATTTTAGAGATAATCAAACTATGAGAATTTAGAGACGTTTCAAACGTCTCACGTTTAGAATAATGCGATAACTTTAGCATATGATCTCGGAATTATAAAATTCAAATTCTATAATTATATTATTATATAAGAGCATTATTTATCATAAAATAATGCTAGAAAACTTAAGAATGCAATGTACCTTATCTTATGGGTTTGAAAACCCCAAGTATTTAAATTAGGGTTTTATGATCTAAATTATTTTAAATACTTTTCTATGATTAAAATTATTATCTAAGGCATATAATATGTCACATAAATATGTAGTAGCTATTTTATACAAGAAAATCAAATGTTTGGGAATACTTTAGCAATTTTCAAAATATGAGATCTTAAGTATGATTTAATATTTTATTCTTATCTAATTAATGATATATGATAATTATTATATTATTATGATGTCATTAAGGACCAAATAAGTATAATACAATTTGCACAAGTGTGAGAGCACACTTGCATGAAAGTGGCGAAAATTTTAGGATTTTAGTATGATTTTATGTATAAATATCCTACAACAATTAATGAGAGTAATGAGTTGTATCCTATCTTGTATTAGTTGTAAAGTAGCATTAATTAGCTAATAAAACAAATCATCCAAGGCTCATTAAATGAAGGAGCCGAAAACTTGGAAAAAATGGTTGAAAAATTCTTAATTTCATACTATATTATAGTGCCATTTGTATAGTTGAAATAATTGACTTTTCAAACTTCACTTTATACTATAATTATAATATGATAATAATATAGTATATAATGTGAAAATTAAATAAAAACCTAGTCTAAAATGTAGAGGTTGGCGTGAATTACATAATGAAGGATTAATGTGATTAATTATTTTAATTCTTGATCATGTTGATATAAATTTATAAATTAATTATAATATAGTATAATAAAATATATAATACAAGAAATAAAAATAAAATTTATCCTAATCATCTAATGGTTGGCGCACTTTTAATTAATATATATGTTTGATTAATTAAATGCCAACTAATATACTACAAGTTGCAACTTAAGGATAAAATAACATCATGAAGTGTATTAGGATGAGATCAAAATTCTTGTCTTTAGCCAAAGGAGGTGGCCGAAAATATTGACCTTGATTAGCAAGTGTATTAGATATTTTTCATGTAATAATTTCACTACAACTTGCCTAAGTCTATAAATATAACATAAGCTCCTCCATTCTCCCATTTTGAACCCCTTGGTACCGAAAATATAGAGAGAAAATTTAGAGTGTTCATCAAATTCCAATCCCAAATCCTTAGCAAATAAACGTTGCGATCAAAATCGAAACCGATTAAAGGTTAGATTTCTTACGAGCTTCAGATACATGCTAAAATTTTCGATTTTAAATCAGTTAGAATTTATGTTATGATCTTAGTTTATATAAATGATTTTCGAAAATTTTGAATCATGTGTTAATATGTTTAGATATGATGTTTATATGATGTTGTGAAGCATGTATATTAATTATATCATGAAATTAAGCATAGTATTAAATTATTCATATGGACCGAAAACTTAGGGGTTCTATATGTTGTTGATTATGATTTTTAATTGTTGATTTAAGTATGAAATCATGATCTAGGGTAATAATTATGCTCATATGAATTTATTTAGAATTTTTGGAAAACTATAGCCTATAATTTGATTAATACCGAAAATATATATATATGATAAAGTGTTGAGATATAATTCATGTTTAAGCCTTATAATAGCATATTAAATGTGTAGATTCATAATATATGGTTGTGAGAATTTATTGAAATTTATAAATATTATTTTGACCTAAGTCGAAAATTTAGGAAGTGACTTAGGTAAATTTTATTCAATAAGTCATAATAAATAACAATTATGTTGTAGTAAGCATAATTGGGGATGATTAATTCATATATGAATTTATTGGAATTTTTAAAAATCATTTGCTTAGTGATTTGAGAAAACCGAAAACTATATGTTAAAAGACCATGGTGTATAAATTTTATTTGACTAAGGTAATTACATATTATTAATCACATGTTAAAATAGTGTGACATGTGAATTTATAAGAATTTTACAAGTCTAAGCTATTTAATTTGTAATTACGAAAATTTCATAAAATGTGCATTAATGATATAAATTTAT